>NW_020871855.1:315613-355613 GCF_003789085.1 Penaeus vannamei
TATTTTCAGAAAATATTGTTATATATGTAACTTATAGTATCCACACTATACTAGAAATATATGTATGTGTGTGTGTGTGTGTGTGTGTGTGTGTGTGTGTGTGTGTGTGTGTGTGTGTGTGTGTGTGTGTGTGTGTGTGTGTGTGTGTGTGTGTGTGTGTGTGTGTGTGTGTGTGTGTGTGTGTGTGTGTGTCTTTTACTTTTTTTGTTATTTACCTGTGCATGTGCATATGTTTATAAGAAAGGCAATATATGTATATAGTACCATCACCCATTGCAGGTATTTAGGTTTTAGTCTTGTCTATATTTCTAGAATAGGACTGCCTTTATTCACATTTATATTTAGCACATAATCATCCCAGTGAGCCTAGGTGCCACTTTCAGAGAAGTGCTTTCTCCACAAAAACAGATTAAGCTATAGTTTGCTTTACTGGTCACCAAGCAATAATCACCCAAATATTAATGGCAGTTACCATGTTATAGTGTTTCTTACTTAGATTTTTTGTGTGAAGTTACCTTGGGAAGATGGCAAATAATTCTCTTTGATGAATTTATTTTAAACTTACTACCAAAAGTAGGATTTGTTTTCACACTAGTTTGTGTCTGCTTTTATATTTTATTGTTTGTTTGTAAAGAAGAGTTGGCTGATAGCTTTTGATTTTGTCTTTTATAGATGATATTATCTTTGAATAATAACAAAGAAAATCAGTATAGAATGAACACATTAACTGTGGTATTAGAAATTGGCTAGAAGGCAGCAATGTGATTTATTGGTGGGCATTGGCAGTTTCCTCCACTTGCCCTTGGCTTGTTTGGTACTTTGCGGACACATTTAGACACCTAATAACTTATAGTTGTATTTTATAAACAAAAGTTTGAATAAAAGTGAAGGTTTTCCTTCACCTTAATTGCCTATATCTAATAGTGACATCAATAAATGATGTCACTTCCATAGGAAGAGTCAAGCTCTCTCTGATGAGCTGGGGTATGTCATTATGCGGTGACATCAGCAACTCAGTCGACCACAGTCACTGCATGATTTCATACCATTCATGAGCAAAGGGTTAACCTGTTGGATCCAGTTGTGTCATGGAAATCACAGAGCCGAAAATACGGGCAAATGGTTGCGGTGCATAGGCCAGGTGCGCATGAACACTCATTAGTGGTGACAAGACTGTGTGCCTCCCCTTTACAGTGTTATTTTGCAAAAACTTTTTAGCCTTTTTGCCATTTTCTAATGTCTTTATCTGTTTTGATTTCTTTTTCTAGATGATAATAATGTATTTTCCTTGCACAAACTCATATCATTTCTCTATATTGTAAATAATTCAATGCAAGAAAAAATGTAACATTTGATTATTTTTGTCATATATCTTATTTTCTCGTAATTTTCAATTTTCCTTAACACAATCTGCACCACTGGGAATACAACGCTGAGCCTGGAAATGGCGTCCTTCTAGAACTAACACTCGTCCTACCACAGCTTACTCACATTCCATACCACATTTGTTTATCGATGGGAACTATGCAAAAGCCCCCTTCTAAGCGCCAAATGATTCTAATCATTTCAAGAGGTTTGTGAACTTACGGCAAGTCTTATCTATCACCCAGGCCTTCACTCATGATGGCATGTTCATGTCACGTGGCCCGCAACCATTTTGTCCCATGACAGCATATTGACGTCGCCCAGCCCTTGACCTGGATCATAGGGGGAAATGATAAAAAGTGATTTCAGATAATATAAGAAATGTCATAGTGATTCTAGTATATATACAGAATGTTGACCACAAAATATATTAGATGCTATTTACACGATTTTATACATTTAGAATTAAAATAGAGCTTCCATGAACAACCTCCTATTTATGAATTAGAAAAAAATGCTATACAGATTGTTAAGATGGGTCTGATATATTTTATAAAGCAATGTAAGCTAATCATTAGAATCCATAAATTTTTCCACATCAGGTGGAAATATTAGGTCACATTATCATTATCTAATATCACATATTGAAAGAAGTGAATTCTAAAAGCAATAAGAAATCTGATTCTTTCCTATAGAGGAGCTGCATAATACAGGACCATCCTGTACTGTACTGTACTGTTTATTTTACTTTTTATTTATTTTTTATTTTTTTTATTATTTTTTAATGTTAAAAAAAGTTATACATATAGTCAATGATACTGAAGAGCAAATGATTTTGCAATGCACTTACTATTTCAGTGTTACTTCTTCAGAATTATGTGCTTCTAAAGATGTTATACCAAAACATGAGTTCTATAGCTTGCAAGGTGTTTTTTCCCTTTTCAGCCATTTGTCACAATGAAATCTCTTCTTTCAGCCAAAAGAGGTAACATTTCTCAGTTCATTGTGATAAAATTGTGTTGTCTGTATATAACTGAAGGTACATAAATGTGAATCACAATGAGAAAGTAGTTATTTGTAGTAAAAGTAGATAACCATAGTTAGTAGACATGAATGTGAAGTCCTCAGACTTTTTCTGGGTAATTTATTTGATTTGATTGAGAAGTGAATGAACATATTGATTTTGGATAGATTTGTTCTTATAGGACATTTTCTTTTATATGTTTATTAACCAATTTTAAGAATGTAATCCCTACAGACAATAGGGGTTTATTATGTGCCTTGGCATTATGAAATCATTGCAATAATATGATTTATTGTGGACAGAATAAGCATCATAAAGTAGTTTGCAATGTAAGACTATTTTCATTATTCATATTATTTTCACAAAGTTTAGTAAGCATATGTTGTGAAGTTAATGGAAAAAGTGTTATGTTTGTAAAATAATAGTGTAATATTTTATTTTTTAAAATCAGTTAGGTCAGATAAAGTTATTTAATGATGAATTCATATTTGCACCTATGTGGATATCAGATGATGGTGTTTTTTGAAATAGGCATCCATCTCTTTTCTTTCCTTTCTTGTATTATGTTGTTACATGAAAGCTTCTATTAAGAAGAACATTTTAATTGTGTAAGAATAATATTAGTGTTGTATTGCTTTTCATTAATTGTGCATTTACCAGCAACAATTTTCTCTAGTTTGATGTCACAGTCTACATAATAATACTGCAAGCTCAAATTAAGTTATTTTTAGGTTACAGATTGTCCCAGCTGGGGATTTCCCTGACACTGCTCTTCTCTTTGTATATACTGAACTCTTACAATACACAGAGTGTCCAATGCTCCTTTTTTATTTCCTTTTTTCTTTTTATTCTATCTAGAGAAATGGTCTTAAAGACAAAGGTAAATTGTCTTGTTTTATGTTTCTGTTATATTAGCAAATAGTTTGATTATTAGCATTCCTTTTCTGGAAATCATAATGGCTGGAATTTATTGAAGTATTGTGTCTCAATTGGTTCTGCTGTTTAGAAAGAATCCCAACTCCAACATTAGAGAAATGTTAAGCACTGAATTTATGTTTTGAAAACCTAATGTCAGATATATGTGCATAATAAAAAAAACTTTCCTTTTATTATGTGTTTCATTTTTATACCATCAAAGTTACTTTTTACAAATATTTATCTATATTTTGGAAAAAATGTATTATTCAAAAGATCAGATACTATTTCAGTCAGGAATAATAGTTGGTAGTTTATATTGTGTTTAATCTTTTACTAGGAAAGGAGAAGAGAGAATTAATGGCTCTAGAAAAACTTTGAAAGTGTAATGTAAATAGAGGTAATTAACTAATACGTTGGTGCCACACATGTAGGTTACATACCATGGACGCTGTGAGTTTAGTTTATAAACCCCATGTTGCTGGGAAAAGATTTTCATATTAAAAAAAATCATTAGTGTGAAAATTGGGACAGTGTTTTTAGGAGGTTAGGTTTAGGTTAGGTTAGGTTAGGTTTAGGTTAAGGAGGTTAGGTTAGGTTAGGTTTAGGTTAGGTTAGTTAGGTTAGGTTAGGTTAGGTTAGGTTAGGTTAGGTTAGGTTAGGTTAGGTTAGGTTAGGTTAGGGGTTAGGTTAGGTTAGGTTAGGTTAGGTTAGGTTAGGTTAGGTTAAGGTTAGGTTAGGTTTAGGTTAGGTTAGGTTAGGTTAGGTTAGGTTAGGTTAGGTTAGGTTAGGTTAGGTTAGGTTAGGTTAGGTTAGGTTAGGTTAGGTTAGGTTAGGTTAGGTTAGGTTAGGTTGGTTAGGTTGGTTAGGTTAAGGTTAGGTTAGGTTAGGTTAGGTTAGGTTAGGTTAGGTTAGGTTAGGTTAGGTTTAGGTTAGGTTAGGTTAGGTTAGGTTAGGTTGGTTAGGTTAGGTTAGGTTAGGTTAGGTTAGGTTAGGTTTGGTTAGGTTAGGTTTAGGTTAGGTTAGGTTAGGTTAGGTTAGGTTAGGTTAGGTTAGGTTAGGTTAGGTTAGGTTAGGTTTAGGTTAGGTTTAGGTTAGGTTAGGTTTGGTTAGGTTAGGTTAGGTTAGGTTAGGTTAGGTTAGGTTAGGTTAGGTTAGGTTAGGTTAGGTTAGGTTAGGTTAGGTTAGGTTAGGTTAGGTTAGGTTAGGTTAGGTTAGGTTAGGTTAGGTTAGGTTTAGGTTAGGTTAGGTTAGGTTAGGTTAGGTTGGTTTAGGTTAGGTTAGGTTAGGTTAGGTTAGGTTAGGTTAGGTTTAGGTTAGGTTCGGTTAGGTTAAGTTGGTTAGGTTGGTTAGGTTAGGTTAGGTTAGTTATAGGTTAAGGTTAGGCTAGGATCGTACTTATTACCTGCAGATGAAGTTTATACATGTATACACATACGGTGCATTATGCCTAACCACAAGCAATTGGCTACGGCTGCCGTGCGCTTAACCTTAGTTCAAAATTTACTAATGCTTTCAGTATCAATACTGTTATTTTTGTTAGAGACTGCAATTATTATTATGTCAATTACATTACTATTGGTAATGTAAGACAAAAGAGATTTTTTCCAAAAATCATAGAAAAAGTTTAGCATGTGAAATAGGTAGTACTAGAAATTGACTACTTTGTGACTAAGTTCTTGAAGCATCTATGTGTAAAGACAATTAATAAACTAAACTCACTGTAGGCATGCCATCCCTGGTGGCATCAGGTTAATTGCCTACACATAGCTGGCTCCACGAATTCTTAGTCACAAAGGAGTCAATTACTAGTAGTACCTATTTCATCTCTTATGCCATGTTTTCTTTGAAAAAGCATAGTAAGTTAGCTTTCACAGAAAAAAATTGTAATGCTGAACTTGGTGTATAAAGGTAAGAGAAAGCAAAATGATAATGCAACTCAGTTTTAATTAGAATGTCAGAGCCATTGCAAATACCACAGAATTGCAAATCCCAGATGTATATTGAGCATCCCATAAAATCACTACTCATCCACTCCAAGAGAGGGTTTAAATTGTTTTGCAGCCACCAACTGATCAAATCCACGAGCAGTAGTCGAGAGGTAACTCCTCATGTCACTCCTCATGTTGATCAAAAGCCTATTGCCTGCTTTTGTTTTCAGTGTCACCAAAATCCAAAGCAATAGGTTGAGGGAACATGGATCACTTGGTCAGGACCCCCACAGTTTCACCCAAAAAAGTTAGCAGCTTAGGTTCAATTTCAGCTAACAGTCCTCACTAAGTCAAAGAAATTATATCTTTTCAATAACTTCAGCATCCCTTTAAAGCATTGTCTTTCTTGGAAAAGGGGATAAAGATCTATGCACCAGAAGCAGTTTTTGGGCCTGGAAAAAACCTGAATTAGCTTCATTTATCACAGGAAAAAATTCAGATCTTATGAAGAGAGTATTCAGCATCTGTTACAGAATCCAGGAGCATCCTTTGAGGGGGAAATGTCACGAGAGCCTCCTGGTCTCAATCTGAATCTTACTCCAGAACACATTCATTTTGTTACAAACCAAATGCAACATTGAGAAGAGTCCTTTGCATGAAAGGCTTGGATATTTGTTACTGGAAAAGCAATCAGCAGTAGCAGGATTTAAAGGAAGCAAGCACACTCATATCTTGCAATTGATTATCACAGTCTCTTTGCAGTATTTTAGCACTTTGTTGCTGTATATTTATAACCAAACACCAGAGATGTAATTATACTTTTTTATAATAAAAAATTAAGATTATTAAACTTTCTGTTCTGGTATTTTCTATTGGGGATAAGGCCCCAATTTTAACCTTAGTTTATATCATATGACTTGGCTTTAAGTAATAATTTATATCTCAAGGCAATTCTACATAGCAAAGAAGGATAGAATAAACAAAAGAACAGACATTAGAATACTACTACAAAGTTGCAAAACTATTGGTGTTGGATTTAGTTTATGCATTTCTGTATAATGTATATACATATATATATATATATTTTTGTAATGTTTCTATGTTCATGCTTAATTTATTTTTTTTACTATTATATTTTTGAACTGGTTCTAATCACATTGTATATGTTGAGAATGGTTTTGACCTGTATTTATTAATGAAGTAATGTAGTGAAAATGATACAGGATCAGCAATTTTCTGACATTACAAGGTTTGAATTGTAAAAAAAAAGAAAAAAAATGGGCATAGTGCTTTTGAATATGTCAGAAATAATTATGATTTACTGGGATAGATTTACTAGAATAAATTATTTCAAAGTACAAATTGAAAATAATTAGTGTCAAGTGACAAAGATGTTTTATTTTTCATTCATGTAAATTTGTCCATATTTACCATTTATTTACTAGTTTTGTTACTGTTTGCATTGTCCTTACTCTTACAAGAAAGAAAGATACATTATAAGACTATGGATCAATATATATAATGTGTATTATTTTCAGTAACATCTGCAAATCAGCTTTTACCAAACTGTCCTATATGGAGGATGGATCATGTGCTAGTCCATAAAGTAATGACACTTTGTAATCTAATATTTTGTAGTCTTGCATAAATACTTGTTTCATTGTAAGGAACTTTTTGTACTCAGTTATTTTTTTCCATTTAGTAGTCTTTTCTAGTAGAAATTATGATACTCATTGCTAAAATGCCTGTTTAGAGAATTTTTCTTTAAAATCCTTTATTTTTTGTTTTATAAATTCTTATAACAAAGGAGTGCACATTTATTCCCTGCTAGAAACAGAATTACAGGATGATAATGATATTCTTACTCTATCTTGCTCCAGATGACTTTTTAGATTTGAAGTAAAAATATTGTTGTATATGAAATAAGGACACTTCTGTTTTACTTACTTCGCCTAGAGAAACCATGCTTTTATCTATGTTACATATTTTAAAGGCCAAATAATACAACAAAAAAACAGTAAAAGTGGAAGGTATATAAACTTGCCTAAGAATAACTGTTAACTATGAAAACCAGAATTCAGTATATTAACACATATTTCATACAATTCAAACAAGTTTTTTCAAATAATTTATAAGTAATATTGCAGATATACATAATGTTAGTAACTCTTCAGTGTGGTTCTATTACTGTTAGGTATTCGTATGGAGAAATAGTGTAGTCAGGAAATCAGTAAACAGAAAACAGAAATATTCGTCCCTAATGAATAAATTACTTGCTTCAGGAATATCATTCTAAGCACTGATCAGGATTTGAGTGTGTATATATATATAATATAGTTTGAAGAATGTTCAAACAGTATTTCTAATTTACAACATTGGCCAATTTTCTATATTAGAATAAAGAAAAAACATTTTGTTTTATCTCATTTGAGGTGAATTTATTTCATGGTACCACAGAAGAAATGAACAATATAAACACTCATTCTCCAACAGGGAACATAGTTTGGTTGGGGTTCTTATTTTCCAATATTCTAATCCTAAGTTGCACACAATAAACATCCTGAACACTTTGAGTTTAAATGTATGCAGAGCTAGGTCAAAATATAGTAGGAAATCATGGGGTTCCATTAGTTTATAAATGTACTTTAATAATCTAACTACTATAGAATATGACCTCATCTGCACATCTAGAAGTTGCAGTACATAACTAGCTGAAATTCAGAAATACAGCAAAAGGTTCTAATGCACAACATACAAAAAAACATATAAAAATATTTATTTTTTTGTATTTCCCATTGACAGAGCTTCAGCTAACTTTACAAATTTTAAAGTTAATTATGAAGATGTCATATTACTCAATGACAAAGGGCATCTAAGTAATCATCAGTGAATAGAAGACATAATTTACAGTTACTTTATTTTTTTGGGAATAAGTTATTGAATAATCAATTAAAAAACTCAAGAGTATCATAGAAAAATATCAACAATAGTTTTTTGTAAGTCCTTCCTTTTTCAGCATTGGAGTTGGGATTCATTTTACCTCCTTATATCTTTACCCTTTCTTATGACCCCTTAAGATACTGCATAACCCTTTATGACAGTCAGGTCAATAGATCAGATGGGAAGAGGCCATCCTGACCTCTACTTCTCACTATAAAGATTTTTTTATTTTATTTAATCAATTTCCATTCTTTTTAGCTGTGTTGAATAGTACAAATTTGTATAGTTTGAGG
This sequence comes from Penaeus vannamei, assembly GCF_003789085.1. Lineage (NCBI taxonomy): Eukaryota > Metazoa > Arthropoda > Malacostraca > Decapoda > Penaeidae > Penaeus > Penaeus vannamei. The sequence goes on from NW_020871855.1 coordinate 324,082, forward strand.
ACAAATGCTTGGGAACAATTCTTGAATTCTATTAGTCTTAATTTGTGTGAAGAGGGCCTTTTGATTTGGTAAAGGATTTCCTTTTATATATGTAAAACAAAGTTTTTACCTATTTTGTCTGGCCATTAGGAATTTTTAAATGCTGAACATTTTTTAATGGTCACTAATTTCTTTTCTCATTACACCCCTTACTTTAACAATCAAATATTGAGCATAGCTAATGTGTGCTTAGGTTATTCCATTATTGCAAGTTTAAAACACACTCGTTTTTCTTTGCAGCATCTTTACACTTCTGATCTGTGGCTATACAGTAAAGACCCAAATTATATCTACATGTCTTCCTTTCACTGGTGGGAAAAAAACAAAATTTAACATAACATACTGCAGATCAGTTATAAATTCTTAATGGTATTAAGGCTGTCTACTGCCAGACACTCGGTGTATTAAGTGACTGCTGGGCCTCACTTCAGAAAATCCAGACTAAAAAAATGGAAGATGGAGTAATGAGCTTAAGTGGTAATACTTTATTTTTACTTTTACTCATGTGTATGCTTAAAAATGTTATTTGTTATGGTACAGTTTAAATCCACAATGATTGACAGTGCATATACAAGGTCATTTCTGAAATAAATTTCAAAAATTTACATTCATTTTACTCTCACCATATCACTTAAATGCCTTTCTCCAACAGCTGTTCATTAAAATAATCAACAAAAAACTTCTTCCAAAACTCAACAGAAGGCCCTGTAATAGAAACAGTGTTCTCTATGCATTTAATACTTGGCTAGAAGTGTGTGTCTGCCTCTCTCTTATGTCTGTGTCTCTCTCTGCCTCTTTGTCTGTCTGTCTGTGTCTGCCTCATCCTTTGTCTGCATGTTTCCCTCCCTCTCCCTCCAGACAAGTAATTCAGTATCATATGGATCTCAGGTTTGATGGATAGAGAATCAGTGAAAAGTTACCTCATTTAAGTCAATTTTCAAAATGGGATTTTTCTCCACTCATACTAGTTGCACTCCTTCCAAAGCCAACTTAAAACTTCATAAACTGTGGTAGAAGACCTGTTATCTCATGTTCAAGAAGCAGTATCAATCAATAGCAGGCTACAGTGATCACAAAAGATAGTAACAAATGCTGTGGTGTGTTAGCATGGTTCTCAGTATGAGTACGGGTGTGGCATTGCAGCATTTTACTGTAACTCGCACCAGTGATTTGCAGGAGGGTATACTTTTCACAATTTGGTTATGATGGCTGTGTGAATACCATAATAAGCAGATAATACTGATTTTTCCATCATTTAAAATATAATGCCAATTGATGTATTCAATAGGCACTATATTTCTTTTAGGTACATTAATTTGGCCCAAGAAATTTCAAATAAGCATCCAGATTCCAGGTATTTGAATTTAAGATAGTTAACCTTTCTACCTGTAAATTAATATGTATACATGTACTTATGTGTGCATATATACATTTATATATACACATGTATTTATATGTGCATATAAATACATATAATTATATATATATATATATATATAATATATATTATATATATATATATTATATATATATATATATATATATATAATATTATATATATATATATATATATACATATATATATATATATATATATATATTATATATATATATATATATATATATATATATATACATATATATACATATATAATATATATATAATATATAATATATATACATATATATACATATATATGCATATCTACATTTGTATGTATATCTACATTTGTATGTTTATATACATACATATGTATGTATATATACATACATACATGTGTACCTATATATACGTACATACATGTGTACCTATATATACGTACATACATGTGTACCTATATATACGTACACATGTGTACCGTACATACCTATATATACGTACATACATGTGTCCATACATGTGTACCTATATATACGTACATACATGTGTACCGTACATATACCTATATATGCATGTGTACCTATATATAGTACATACATGTGTACCTATATATACGTACATACATGTGTACCTATATATACGTACATACATGTGTACCTATATATACGTACATACATGTGTACCTATATATACGTACATACATGTGTACCTATATATACGTACATACATGTGTACGTACATATATTGTACAGTACGTCATACATGTGTCCCTATATATACGTACATACATGTGTACGTACATACATGTGTACCTATACATACATACATGTGTACCTATACATACATACGTGTACATACATACATACATGTGTACATATACATATACATGTGTACATATACATACATGTGTACCTATACATACATACATGTGTATATATACATACATACATACATGTGTACATATACATACATATATACATGTGTATATACCATATATGTTACAATATACATACATATGTAATATACATACATACATGTGTACATATACATGTGTAATATACATACATAACATACACATGTGTACATATACATACATATATACATGTGACATATACATACATACCATAATATCGGTACATATACATACATACATACATGTGTTACATATACATATACATGTGTACATATACAACATGTGTACATATACATACATACATACATGTTACATATACATACATACATATACATACATACATGTGTACATATACATCAGTGTACATATACATACATACATATGTGTGTATACATATACATACATACATACATGTGTACATACATACATACATAGTGTACATACATACATACATACATGTGTACACATACATACATACATGTGTACATATACATACATACATACATGTGTACATATACACATACATGTAATATACATACATACATACATGTGTACATATACATACATACATACATGTGTACATATACATACATACATATGTGTACATAACATACATACATACATGTGTACATATACATACAACATACATGTGTTACATATACATACATACATACATGTGTACATATTACATACATACATACATGGTGTACATACATACATACATATACATACATACATGTGTACATATACATACATATATATGTACATATACATACATATATAAGTATATTTGTACATATACATACATACATATATATATATGTACTACTATACATACAATCACTACATAGTACATACATACATAGTGTGTACAATATACATACATACATACATTGTACATATACAACATACATACATGTGTACATATACATACATACATACATGTGTACATATACATACATACATACATGTGTACTATACATACATACATACATGTGTACATATACATACATACTCTGTATATATACATACATAATCTGTACATACACATACATACATATATACATATACATACATACATATATATATGTATGTATATATATATATTCTAATATATATATATAATATATATATATATATATATATATATATATATATAATAGTGTATATATATATGTATATATATATATATATGTATATATATATATGTATATATATATATGTATATATATATATATATATGTATATATATATATATATATATATATATATAATATATATATTATATATATATATATATATATATAATATATATATTTATTATATATATGTATAATAGTATATGTATATGTATATATATATATATATATATATATTATATATATATATATATATATATATATATATATATATATATATATATATATATAAATATAGTATATGTATACATATATATATATATAAATTATATAATATATTATATATATATATATATACTATATATATATATGTATATATACATACATATGTATTATATACATACATATGTATATATACATACATTATGTATATATACATACATATGTATATATACAATACATTATGTTATATATACATACATATGTATATATACATACATATGTATATATACATACATTATGTATATCATACATATGTACATAATGTTATATAATACAAAAACAACAAATATATTATACACACACATATAATATTACACACACAAAGTATATATACACAACATGTCACCAGTAATATATACCAACACACATGATTATATATACACACACATGTATATATACACACACATGTATATATACACACACATGTATATATACACACACATGTATATTTACATACATATGTATATATATATACATATGTATGTATATAATTATATATATATATATATATATATATATATAATATATATATATTATTATATAATGAATGTATGTATCCATATATATGTATGATTACATGCATCTTTATGTTCTTGCATGTATCTACATTTGTCAGTCAATAAATATAAACTTTATACTGATCAGAACTCTCGGGTTTTTCCAGAGCAGCTGCATTTCTAAGAAGGAAACGGATGTGATACAAAGGCCTGCGTTCTCATCACTGAACCTGGTGACACCTTTAGATCTTGCTACAAATGTGACGGCACCTAAGTACTGCTGGTATAGTTGGCAGGGCAGACTTAAACAGATTACATTGCAATGCCTTTTTCTGTTTCTTAAGTTTAGTTTTCCTACAGCAACAATTTCCTTGAAAGACCGTTTATAAGACGTGAATTTTACATTAAAAAAAAGCCTACCTTTTTAGAAATATTTACAATAATTATGAATTGCAATAACCTTCAAAGCTCTGTTTGTAACTCTGCTGCTCTTTGCATTATATAAAGTTAATTTTACACAATTCTATTTCTGCAAGATATTTCCTGACAGAAATGTGTACAGAGGAGTACACATTAATTTTCTTTTCAATGTTCAGAAAATTTCAAAGGGTTATTCTCTAATAATATTAGCACATGAGTGGTGCAACAAATAAGCAGTGGTCTATGAATTAAAATGAATAAGATAATGTAAAAACAAAAGCCATGCACATTATTGAAGTGCCAGCATATTTCCAGGTTAATCATTTTTTATGCTTCATCCTGCAAGTGTCTGTTGTCTCTTGAATATACAATTATGAATTGTGCAAACCTTTTTGAAACCAAATTACATTACAGATTTCTCTTCCCTCCCCTCCCATTATCCCACTGGTACTGGGTAATTGCACTATACACTCGGTAGTTTTGTTCTGAGAGTTTGTTTACACACAGTTGGTTTCATTAGTTTTTAGTCACCAAGGAGTCTATTAGTATGACTACGTAACTTCAACTGACACCTCTATGCTTACAACTACCCGGGAAAGATTTCTCTCTTCTAATACTAGTAATATCATTATGGTTATCTTCAATTTTATCAACAGGATTATTATAGGTTAGCAAAACTAATAGCAATAAGAAATTAAAAATCAAACCATTTAAAAATCAAGGAAAAGAAGAAACACGTTAGATCAGGTTGGAACAGCAATTGACTCCTTGGTGACTAAGGTGGAGTCATCTTTTTTTGGCCGGAAATATACTGAAAGAAAACTGAAAGGCAAGAAGGAAGAGGAAAAGAAAAGTATGAGAAACTGAAATAAAATAAGATGAAAAACCATCTTGAAAGCCAAGTAGCTGGTAGAGGAGATGCAGATTTTCACATGTAATTTTTAGTTAGAAATATTGTTTCACATCCTTTAAAATAACTTATTATGGGTCAGGTAAAGGGCATGACTTGTTTGTTTGTTTGTTTTAAATGCTTCTGTAAAGGAAGTATGCAAAAACACATTCAAAATAGGGGCAAAAACTGACAAAAGTCAAAAGACGAGATGTTTACTCAGGTGCCCATTCATATTTGTTACAAGAGAGTCAAAGACAAAGTTCTTCAAAATTAAATTACTCAGGTCTTCTGCAGTCTAGATAACAGCAGTTTAGCTTCTATACAATAGGATAGGAGCACAGATTTGATAAATATTCTAAATGTAACATTGCATAGGTCAAAATATCTAACAACTCTTCATAATGACAAGATATAAACCTTAAAAATTAAAAGGGCCTCTCTTTAAGCTGTATGGAAGTTAAATCTGAAGTTTCGTAATATAATTACTCTTAAAATGTGGCAAAGCAAATTGGTTTCAAGTCCTATCTAGTAAAACATCTGGTTGTTCTTTGTCAGTCATATTTGTTGCTATCTTAATATGCTGTTTATTGATAAATCACTAAATAACAACTGACACACTTATATTCATATGTACATTTGTATGCTTTGACTTTTTTGAGATTTTCATAAGAATAAGATTTTATCTATATGTATAGCTATCAAATTTTCCTGTGATTAAAATGTATGCCATAGTTTATTAATACAAAGGCAGCTTGTATGGCATACATTCACTTTTCTACATTAGAAAATATAAATCTTATACAGTTCAATCAACTGTCTATAAAGAAAACAGAAAATGGGCAAACACTGATGATGCTGACAAAACAAGAACAGAGAATTCTTCAGTGCCAGTAAATTATTCTTAAGTACAGTACAAGGTAAAGTAAAAACAAATTTAAAAGAATGAATTTCATCTTTTCTACTCTTTCTTTATAAAATGAAATCATTAACTGAGAAATTTTAATCATGTAAAGCAGTCTTCTTTATTTCTCTGTGATAACTCAATAGCACAAGTTTAATTCTTTGCCAGCAACAAAATACTGATGATAACACATCCAAAAACTATCACAGAAAAAGGGCACATACTGAAAATGTATCGGCTCATCTATCAACTTCTGCAGTCATGTGAACTCCTTGTAAAACTTCCATAAATCTACACTTTGAAAGAATTATAGGTATGATCATAATTTTGTGTGAAACATGTTATCAAATTCAGGTATGAAAGACTATACTACAAAAGTATCTTAACTGCAGTGGCAAGCTATATATATATCTGATATATCATTTTAATTTAACAAATACAACCTCTTTATTACTGTAGAAAAGTTATGAATTAGAATGTTCACAATACAAGATATATATCTGATGGGTTTCAAATATATCTTTGTCAGAAATGCATGCATTTCTGATGAAGATATATTCAAAACCGGTCAAATCCATCTCTTGTATTGTTAAGACATTCAATCTCATTCATAACTTTTCATTTGTCATCAATGAATACAGCTCTATTTAATATCTGTTTTTATCAGAGCTATCAATTTCATGATTTACTTTAATGTTGCTAACAAAAGAAGGCAGATTAGTTTTAAAATAGATATCCAAAATACCCACATTGAGTAATAATATCCCAATAGAGCATTCCAAAAATCCTCAAATCTCAAAAGTATATCCAACCTAAAAAATATACTACAGACACTCAAAACTGTTAATTTTCTTGACCATAAAACTATGACAATTTCTTTTCACTATAATATGCATTTCAGCTCTTCATTTCTTTCTAAAATTGTGCTATTTCCTTACCTTGAATACAGTTTAAGAATGAATGATCACAAGTAACCTTGCTCTTCTATCGATAATTTATCTTTCCATGATATATAAACCACAGAAAAGTACACAAAACAAATAAAAAAGACCATATTCCATTCTCTCTTGAAGTTAACTAATGAAATGATTAGACAACTCTTTCATGAAGATTACCTTATTAATTTAATCCATACGTATATTGCACTATGTACACCCTTACTTTAATCCTTGGATTTATAATGAAGAAAACTACACACAAACAACTATCCACAATCAGTACAAGACAAAAATCTGATAAATTCTTTTATATTCTTGTATACACTAATTAATATGCAATATAAGTTCAGAATGGAAGTACATTATACAGGATTTAATGGTATAGGTTGCCCTAATCTTTGTGTATGTGACTGTATATATGTGTACATGTGTGTTTGTGAGTGTGTTTGTGTGTGTGTACGTGTGTGTGTGTGTGTATGTGTATATGTGTGTACACATGTGTATATGTATTTGTGTGTGCATGCGTGAATGTGTGTACATGTGTGTGTATGTGTATGTGAATGTGTGTGTACGTGTGTGTGTACGTGTGTGTACGCGTGTATGTGTGCGTGTACATCTGTGTGTACGCATGTATGTGTGTGTACGTCTGTGTGTACGTGTACATGTGTATGCATGTATATATGTGTATATATGTGTGTACGTGTGTGTACTTGTGTGTGTATGTGTGTATGCATGTGTGTGTGTACGTGTATGCATGTGTGTGTACATGTGTATACATGTGTATGTGTATACATGTGTGTGTACATGTGTATATGTATTTGTGTGTGAATGTGTGAATGCGTGAATGTGTACACGTGTGTGTGTGTGTGTACATGTTTGTATGCACATGTATACATGTATGTATATATTTGTTACATGTGTGAATATATTTGTGTGTGTATGTGTATGTGTGTGTGTGTGTGTGTGTTTGTGTCTGCATGTGAGTGTGCATGCATGTGTATATGTATGTGTATATATGCTATGTCTGTGTGTGTGCGTGTGCGTGTTTGTGTGCGTGTTTGTTTTGTGTGTGTGTGTGTGTGTGTGTGTGTGTGTGTGTGTGTGTGTGTGTGTGTGTGTGTGTGTGTGTGTGTGTGTGTGTGTGTGTGTGTGTGTGTGTGTGTGTGTGTCGTGTGTGTGTGTGCGTGTGTGTGTGTGTGTGCGTGTGTGTGCGTGTGTGTGCGTGTGTGTGCGTGCGTGCGTGTGTGCGAGTGTGTGTGTGTGTGTATGTGCATATGCCTGTGAGCAGATATGTGTGTGCATGTGTGTGTGTTTGTGCGCGTGCCTGTCTGTCTGTCTGATGTTGAGTTTAAATCAAGCAAGACTTTATTTTCCAAAATGCCCATTCTCTGTGAATGTGTGCATGTATGTTTTTGTTAATCCTTTTTACTTTGTCCGTGAACATGAACTGAGTAGGTGACTCAGGGTGAGTTTGAGTATGAGTGTGGGAGTGAGAAAGTGACTGAGTGGGTGGGTGGGTTAGGTGGGTGGGTGGGTGGGTGGGTGAGTGGTGAGTGAGTGAGTGAGTGAGTGAGTGAGTGAGTGAGTGAGTGAGTGAGTGAGTGAGTGAGTGAGTGAGTGAGTGAGTGAGTGAGTGAGTGAGTGAGTGAGCAAGCCAGTGAGCTGGAATGTGATAATAAACAAGGATAAGGGTGAGCCGATGTGAGTAAGTGAGGGTGAGGCTAAATGTATGATGGAGTTAGGACGAGTCTGAACGTCTGACGGGAGTGACAGCAAGCCTGAGCGTGTGAGTAAGAGTGAGCCTGGTGTGTGAGGGGGTAGGGGTAAACCTACCCATGTGAAGGTGAAGCTTTGTGTGTGAGTGCGAGTGGACTGAAAGAATGAGGATAAACTTGTATATTAAAAGAGTGAGGGAGGAGTCCAAAGTGTTTGAGCAGGTGAGGAGTGAGCTTAAGTGTGCAGGTGAGAGCCAGTGTAAGAGAGAGAGCACATCCCAATGATTGTGAGCTTCAGTGTGAACATGAGAGTTAGAATACAAGTGACAGTGAAATTAAGTATGTAGGTGCATGAGAAAAGCTGAGTGAGCAACCTGAGTGTCGCAGTGAGAGCGAACGAGTCTGAATGTACGAGTGACTGAGGGCAAGCCTGAGCTTAAATGTATGAGAGGGTGAGGGTAAGACTGAGCATGTGAGTGGAAGTACCAATCCATGAGGGTATGAGTGTGTCAATAAATGAGTTCCAGAATGAGTGTTCTGCTTCTCTAACAGCCACAAATTAGGAGGCAAACTCTGGCCTATAGAAAAGCTACCTCATGACACTTGTGGTATATTCCTTTCTCCTAAACTAGCATAAAATCATAATATTATTAAGATAATAGGTTTCTTGTGGATTACCCTATCCTTAAGAAATACTGGATTATGAATCTTAGACTTTTCTACACTGGAGTAATTGATATTGCCCAACCATATCACCCAAACCAATACTTTAAATGTTACTGGGAAAAGACTCATAAGGCTTCCTGGATGCAACAAACTTTTTTTTCCATTTTAATAAACACTTTAATGACTACCATAATCAGTAACTCTTCAATGACAATTAAAGTCACACAACATTACATTATTCAAGTTGCTGCTGTCAGAATTATTGCCAAAAGCCGAGAGTTTGAGGAACAAGAATGATACAGTATGACTGGTTACCGTACCAACAGGGGCCACACAACCCTTAATGTAAACTACAACCTAAATATAACAGAAATGCAATCAGTGTTTATAAAAAAGTGGAGGGGTCAAAGCCTGATTAATAACAGGGATTTGCTGATAACAACTCAGCTGTTCAAACTCAAACTGATGTGTAAAGATAATAATAGTTTTGCTTTTTGAGTTTCCCTGTGATTTACATCAGAGAAATTCCGATAGATACTGGTCAATTCATTCTCGTTGATATTAATGACATTGTAGGAATAGAAAGAGCTAAACACATCACCCCAGTAGGAACTTAGTCCTGTTTTACTGTTACTATAGACAGCAAAATGTAAAAATTCAACAGAAATAAAGTAAATAACAGCTCGCGTATGTGGACAACAATTAAACCCAAATACACAACCTCAAACCACTCATAATAATTTAAAAAATTGTAATCAAACTTAATTCTGTATTGTGGCACCTTACTGTCCACTCCACTCCACAACTCTGTGAATAAGCCAAACATATAGAGAGGGTTTTTATTTAATAACTCTCCATTGTGAAAACCTATCATATATGAGTGGGCTTCCGCTACCCTACTCTACAACCATATAATGTAACCTTCAATTTGTCCTCTGTTACTTTGGAATATCCACATTTGTTATCAATCTTGTCACTGTTCAGTATTAAAATATATGTTTGTATCGTTTATACAAATTGCAATCACTGTCCTTTCGAAATATTGCTGAGTATGAACATAACATATATCTGGGTAAATCCTTATAATTACAAAACAGCTCTGCTTACATTTCATATTAGTAACTAAATTTATGAGGCTGATTAAATATAAAACTTTGGTCACATACACCTGCTGGAATCCTTCCCAACTAAAGTTTTTAAGACAAAAACTATAGATCATATAAACTAATATGATAAAAAAGTTGCATGACTTTAATATCATGTATCTGTTAAATTGTCCTGTCAATGAGTACATTTCAAAGCACATTATCTACAGTAACTTTTAAACAAAGATGTGAAAATTCATTTATGAAATGCAAATATACAAAAGTATGAGAATATGTACAAACATGTGCACACTATGTTTGGGTGTACAAATGGATGTATATTTACAGTACAAGACAAAACACAAAATTCTTCAAACAAAAAATTAATATAGATTTAACACTCCAGTGTATACAAACATTCATATAAAAAGAAGAAAAAAAAAAAATAGAATAATAAAAAAAGTCATGTACAAGGCTCAGGACAATCATTCTCAGTCATAAATTTGACTATAAATACATACAAAAATAAACAAATAAGACATACTCAACAAAAACTTCTATATCCACCTACAGGCATACACATCCAAGGGAAAAATCATTCTAAAAAATAAAACCTAACAAAAATAATTCTTTGATTGTGCTTCAGAAAATCTGATTAAGTCACAGATATAAGTTGAACTTTCCCTATTGGATAAAACATTAACACACAGACTTTGCAAACATATTCACTTATAACTAATTTGTTTTTTCACTTATAATAATGTAACTTATATCACAAGTATCTGATAAAATCAAGGTTAAATTTCATTCCTTGTTAAATTACTATAATGTGGTTTATTTGCCCAAAAATAATCACTAGTAAATGGGTCCAGGAACAATGTTTATTTAAGCACATATTCTAAGATCAATACACAAGATAACAGCAGGGAGTGCAGGGCACCATTCCAGCTTGTGTTTGACACTCGCTACAGAAAAAAGAAGTGTACTGGCTACATCCTCAAGGGGCTATACAGCATTACTGTGAATCAGGCCCAATTGAGAAGATTCAGAATGTGAAGGCTGTGACACTGAACCATCGATGGAATCCAAATCAAGATCATAAGAACTATCCAGCAGGTACAACTGGCTGGTGGAGACGCCGGATGTGCCCCCTACACCGCCAGTGCTGCTTACCACTGGTAAACTATCAACAGGACTTGATGGGACTGGGTGAACTGGGGCTGGTGCTACTGAGGAACCCACAGGTGCTGGGAGGGGACTGACTTGAGGATGAATTCCTGTTGGGCTATTGCTCACTGCCTCCTTGCCTGAAACAGTCATGAAATTGTTATACTGGCAATGACTCAATATGCATCATCATACAAGTTTATGAGTATTACTGTGCAGATCAAACAGGTACCATCATGTTTGATTTCTGCTATGAGAACCTCAACTGCATAGTAGGAAAGTCAGAGAAATTCCTGAACACAATTTTCTCAAGTACCTCTGTAACACTATACAAAAATAGGATACACTACAGAAAGTACACACAAAATCTTCAAAGAATGTGCATATCACATGAAAATGCCAAGGCACCACAACTATGGAAAAAAAAGAGGGAGAAAGAGAAAAAAAAAATCCTGCTTTATTGAAGGGGGGAAAGGTACAAGCAAGGTGTGCGCATGGAGTGATGACCTCACCTCATCCACATTCTTGAAACTATTCTGGCCATATAAAAGCAAGTGAATTTTATATGATGATTCAGATAAGAGAGATACTAGACTAAAAAGGTAGAATAGGCAAGTACTGTGCTTATCATATTTTTTCAACAGCCCTTAAGAAATCATAATTTAAATAAATATATTTACAATATGATGAGATAATATGCAACCAAATAAAATTATAAATAAAAAAAAAGAAAAAAAGATAATAAAGATTTTTTTTTAAATGATTGATAGCAGAACTCTTCAGCAGTATCAAGTACAATAAGAATATTAACAATCACGGTGATATTTAGCAATAGCAATTTGGAAAAAGTTGTGGGAGCAACAAATTGTATATTACAAATAATCAAAACATTTTTGGCAATTACCATCTACAGAAGTGTGTGCTAATCTAAAATGCAAGTACGTGAGACGGAGAGAGAGAAAAAAAGGAAAAAGAAGAAGAAGAAACAAAATCATAACTCAGACAGCTATGACTCTTCACATCACAAAGAAACGATCTCGAATCATTCCAACATCAACATTCACGAGCATCAACAAAGTAAAAAAGCTTTATGATAAGAAGTCATTCTTTAACCAAACGATCAGTAACTCAGTATCCAATACATGAAGATATCTCAGCGCTCTATATCATATATATATTTACTTCAATACAAGTGCAATGCTGTAGTAACAGGTAAGTGCATTCTACTACAGTGTAAACACCTAACCATGCTGCAGCCACTGATAATATTCCTCAACCCACCTTTTGTTTCCATGATATGCTAAAGTTATTAATTCAAGGTAAAAGAAATACAAAACAAATCAATCAATCAATCAATAAAAAGAAATAAAAACAGAAACAAAGGAGAAACAAATTAGAGAGAAAAGAAAAGAAGGGACAACTGAATAAACCAAAAAAATCTAGTCCACTAGTGAACTGCGAGAGGACTGCTTATGCAATATGATTGGGATCTGTTGGTCGTCATCTTTCAGACTTTTCCTGAGTTTTCTCCCAGTTATCTTTTGAACTTTGCCACAAGGATTTCCTCTATGCACATGACCAAAGTTGTTGTTGTTGTTGTTATTGTTGCTGATGATGTTGTTGTTGACATTTAGGCCTAGTGGAGGGAATGACGGCAGAAGTGACAGCCAGTGGAGAGGAGGGAGGCAGCATGAAGGGAGAGAGAGAAATAGGGCAAGACATTAGAACTTAACACACATAAAACTACCACCCTTAACAATGGTCTACAAAGCTTCACTACATACACTTTCACTATATATTCAAACAGTAAAATGTGCAAAACTAAAAACCTCTTAACTCCAAAAATATCACAATTACTGCTATCTACACAAAAATGGAAACTGAATACAAGTGCCTTTGCATTCTGTTTATAAAATTGCCAAACAAAATACATGAAAGAAAATACATTGCAACTTTCTACAATCAAAGCAACATCTGTTATTTTTTTTAACTATTGCGATATCTCTCCTGATAAATATGATTTAAAATTTCTTTGCAGTTGATATCAATTTTCAAAAAATCATACCTAACCCAAACTATCTTACTTCCTTCATAAAATATACTGCTGATCACGTCCTTCTACATCACAGATTTTTTATTTCTGTTGTTTTTTGTTTCAATCTGATACCCTGTACCCTGCCTCCATGATACTCGTTAAAATTGATAATAAAATATCAAAAGTACTAGATTTCAAAAAAACTATTTCCTATGAAGTGAACTATCATACTTCAACATCTTATATTCCTTCAGTTAGTACAAGTAAAATGCATGAGGCAAAATACCTCTTTTTTCAAAAAGAAAAATATAAATAATAATTACTCCCACTTAAAAAACAAACAAACTTTCTTATACAATACATAAACCTAAAATCAGCAATACCAGATGTTCTTAAAACATACAAACATTATTACAACAAAGAGGTCATGAAAATCAGCAGAGCAGATTCTGTGTAAAACAAGAATGCTTTATGACAAAACACTGGAAAAGCATCTCCAACCAGCACTGATAAATATATTTTAGAACTCACAGTCTAAAGAATGTTTATGAGATGCAACAACTTAAAATACAGTGAGATACAGTTTGTGAAGTACATGCCTGTATGTTGTAGTGCACTGTACATATAAGGATACAGACAAGCATTTTCAGTTATGCTCTTCCTTTCCTGAACTCCACATATCTTTGTTAAGTTAACAAAACCACTATGACACACAATATTATCTGCTTAAGCATGGTATAGGCTGGGATAATGTATACGTAGTTGCACTTTCCACTTGGTAAAGCAATGGTGACAATAACATTTTATCTGCCTGATAACAGCGAAACTTAGAAGCCACAACTAACACAATGACACTGTAGTCTGGAAAAAGATAATACACACAGACAGTAACAACCAGACAGGTTATATTCATGAACTCCAACTTTTAAAAAGAATTCATGATCAAGCTACTTTGGTTTTTATTTGTATATATATATATATACACCATGGACTAAGATATTGCATAAGCTTCATTGAAAAGTTTTAACTTTGTGGGATAACATCAATGAAATTGATTTCCTCTTTTCTTTTAATTTGTTTTTTCTTTATCTACTGTATGTGCTAATTCAAATATAACATATGCTACAAAATATCTTAGTATGACATTCACACCTCTAAATACCTATATATCAACAACAAACTGTATCTAGAATCCAATACTCTCTAACAACCAAAATCTTTACTCACTTTTAGGAGTTGCAACTAACTTCCTCAATACTAGAATATACCCCCAAGATTTTCCCTTAGTTCATGACTTTGATGCTTACATTCTAATAAAACCTAGAATAGCAATATTTAAAATTTGACAACCTAGATGTCCTTATGAGAATCCTAATATGTACCAAAAGCTGGTCCAAATCAAATCAGACACCTGTCCCTATGGAAGAGAAAAAGAAACTATCACAAAAAAATATTCCTTCAAGCTTAAATATCAGATGAAACTTTTGAAACATTTAATATCAGATGATACTGTTTATGGTTTAATAATCCCCTTTATGCAATAAAATTTGAGGTGGTCTAGAAAGAATATCCCACCTATATATACAAGTAAAGGTAATTCAAACACTATATGATCTTTCTCATTAAAATGATATATAAATATTACAACTTCAGTGAATGGAACAGACATGAAGTATAAATTGGATAGTCTGACATCAATGGACGAAAGCTGGGCTAAATCAATGCATTTTCTAGAGGTCGTCTTCCCAAAGGTATAAGAGATGAAGTGATGGTAACACTGGAAGTATGTGATATAAATACAGTATTACATATAATCAAATAAACATTCATTGGTTCAGTTATTAAGATCTATCAAATAAATAATCTTTGGTTCAATTATTACAATCTACTAGCAAGAGATATCCTTAGCTGCTAGACTCCAATCCAAAGAGAATTTTGATAAGACTCACTTATGCTATGCTTTAATGCAACCAAATATTACAAACAACTATATTCTATGATGCAAACCCAAGTCTACAACACTCTCACAACACTTGTACAGAGTCAGACACTAGACTGCTCTTCCACTGCTGTAAAACTGATTGGCTCATAAAGCTATAATACCAATGTTACTCATCTATTAACACAGTTTACAATCAATCCTGTTCTTTTGAATAACATAATTTGAATATTGGAGACTGAAAATGATCATCATACAAGAGAAATGAGCTAACTACAAACTGTGAATATATTAAGTGAGATGGACATCAAGATGAACACTGTACATGAACCTAGCATTTTTTATCCATGCAAGAGAGGTGTGCCTTCTGACCATGTGCAAATGGTGCGGGTTTTGCGAGCTTGGATTTGCAGCCTGGAATATGGCTATGTGGTTATCTGACAGCCACAGGAATTAGGAGATAACATGTGCCATAAAATGCTTTACTCAGAATACAATCTTTATAGATTTGTTACACTCTCAAAAAAGGTGAGTGATAACAGACTAACGAGGGACACATTAGAAGCACACCTATTATCAACTATGAAAACTTGGAATCCATACATACAAATATAAGAATGCACTCTTCATCTTTGTGTTTATTCTGTTGAAGACAGTCTGGCTGACAATGGCTATCAATAAAAATCATAATATTAATAATATTGATGAAATAACTTTCTAATAAATCAAAGTTTCTGCCTGAACTATTTTTCAACAATTAAATAGTTTCCATCAAAATATCTGTGTATCTTTATCCACAATTTGAAGGAAAAAATCATCACATACACTTTCTTTATGTAATCAAATTCTCACTAGATTTAAAGTTGGCAGATTCTCCCTACTGCAAATCCTAAAATTCTTTAGTAAATAACAAACCATACATATTTTCCAACTAAATCCTAAAGTACTTTACACAACTGTAACACCCAAAGTATCATTCACAACAAAATACTCATCCGTATATAGTATGGTCATAATACAAGGGAAAATAGTTTATAAAAAAAAGAGTGGACAGACTTCTACATCCTACAGAAAACCTCGGGAACGCAAATGGATTTTTCCCTTCCTCCTCCGTCACTAGAGCAATACTTACTTCATTGTCATCAGGACAGCTTGAAAGGCCATGCAGTCTTTCCAGTTCAGTTTTATATACAGGAATGATCAGGTTTAATTGAACTCTTTTTCTCTCTCTGCTCTTAGCTTTGATTTCGATTCCTCGTGAAAAATAAATAAATAAATAAATAAATAAATAAATAAATAAATAAAAAATAAAAATCTATTGAATGAGGAAGTAATTTCAGTTTGGGTCATCCAATCCAAGGACAGTGAGGTATCAAATGAATAAGTAATTGTGCAATGATATAGTCAAAGAGACACTTCCAAGAATGTACTGTAACAGGCAAAATACCTACAATTTCCTTTCAACTAATGTATTCGCCATTTGATATCTGAAGACTTAAACATGCTTCTATTATACAATACATTAGTATATACAGAAATGTGTCTGTGTTGCATATGATCTGTGTTGTGTCTCTCGTGTGTGTGTGTGTGTGTGTGTGTGTGTGTGTGTGTGTGTGTGTGTGTGTGTGTGTGTGTGTGTGTGTGTGTGTGTGTGTGTGTGTGTGTGTGTGTGTGTGTGTGTGTGTGTGTGTGTGTGTGTGTGTGTGTGTGTGTGTCGTGTGTGTGTGTGTGTGTGTGTGTGTGTGTGTGTGTGGTGTGTGTGTGTGTGTGTGTTGTGTGTGTGTGTGTGTGTGTGTGTTGTGTGTGTGTGTCTGTGTGTGTGTGTGTCTCGTGTGTGTGTGTCTGTGTTGTGTGTGTGTGTGTATGTCTCGTGTGCTCAGTGTGTGTGTATGTCTCGTGTGTATGTCTCATATGTGTGTCTTGTGTGTGTGGTGTGTGTTTGTATGAATGATATATGAGTATGAAAATGACAGTGGCAATGTGAGATACATCCGAGAATGAAAATTAAGTGAGAATTAGTGATAATGCACATTATGCATGCATGAAAATATGTAGCGAAGAGTTACATGAAAATTCCATTCTCATTTATGTGTTTCCTGGGGTGTAAAAATGCTCAGCCCTCTTTTTCTATGCATTTCAGACTTATGACTACATCCAGCTAAACTCAACAAGGGTCCAACTGCCATGGAGGACTGTGCTGGGAAGTGGGCACGAAAGATTTTTCAAACAAATTTCTAACGTAGCTCACTAACTATGGGAACTCTTCTCATGGGTAGTGTGTAATGAGGCATATGGAATGAATGAATTTTCAAGAAAGAAATGTTAATTGTTGTTCTAGCAGTCTAACAATTGCTTAGCAACATATGTGGCATAATGGATTACCCTCCTTCCCATTCAGTGGCCATAATATATGAAAATGCATAGAGTCATTCATTTTGCCAGACTTTACTTATATTTCTTTTCTTTTTTGTATATTACACAATAGGTTAAAGTCCTATTGAAAGTCCACAAAAATGAGACCTATATAGAGTCAAAGCATGGAGATGTGCAAGTAAACAAGTTAGCTATACTGAAGTGAAAATCACATTTGTGCACCATGATTGTGATTGTGTTTGAATTCATATCTACCTTTGTATTTCTCTTATTATCTGACTAGACAGCTTACCAAGCAGATGGCTTATTTTCTTAGTAACTACCACCAGCTACGATCTGCGGCTGATACTGCAATAGTGATTCCATATCCTAGTGAATGAAATTGAAAGATTAAACATAAGCCTCAATGATCTAATGATCTAGCTTATCAATTTAATTACAAAATAAGGCAGTGACCTCAAGCATCTAACATACCTAATAGTCAACTTTTATATAATTGCTAGACCAGATACAAATTATTAACATCCAACTGGAATACATAGCCAAAAAGCCCACTTCTGGTTGTAACAAAATGAGAATACACTCATCAGTTATCCACTACCACCATCCACAACTTCAGTATTATCAAAACATTCAATAGATGAGCACATTGGGAAAGAGACAGTATTACAAAAAAACAACAGCTGCACATGTACACAGGATGAAATTTACATGTCATTATGGTAATGTCAATAATGAAAGTATCCACTAAACTTTCAGACATAATCTAGATCATTTCAGTAAGTTCCTTGTCTTTAAAAAGATATACTGTGTTAATAAATTAACAGACACTAACATCTCTTCTATTATCTATATAATGCAAAATATAAAAATAGTCAGTATTTTACTTGTTTTTCAACTCAATTTAGGTCTGTGAGCAACTCACAGCTTGTCTAATTCTTTTTTTTTTAAACAGCCTGTGAAAATCAATTTGATAATATTGTATCTTTACAAGTCTGTCATCTGCAACCCCACTTGTTTTAGAGATCTAATGAAATATAATAACCAAAAAAATACTTGATGTTAGCAAAATAAACATCTTATATGTGAAAATACTATGAGAATGTGGGCTAGCCAATACCCAGAAGTGTCTAAGACATTCTTTTCTTTTGTGTACCAAAGGAGAGAACTCCATTAAAACTGTGACAGAACTACCTGACAGGAATTATCAACTGTAAGGAGTAAATCTAATATTGCTCGTGCCCACCCATGTGTGTCTACCAAGAGAATAATAATTATAAAATTTGCAGGCAGGAGGAAACACATTCAAATTTATTCAAGGAACTATGACAATGTTCTGTTATCCTGCTACATGACCACAACTGAACATCACTATCATTGGGCCCCCTCTTTTCTTTTATAATATATAGTAAAAAGAACTGATCTACTGGACTCCTAAGTCTATAACAAACCACAGAATGTTCAGGGGCTGTTCTTTCTTTCATAACCAGAAGTCTCCTGTTGCAAAACACAAACCAAAACTAAGATCTGAAGTTCATAGATGATCAGAATGATTTCTATTATTCCTTGAAAAAGCTTGGTATTCTTTGCAATTATTTTGGTGTTCACCACTAGCTACACTCAGACCCACACCCACATGCAAAATATACATCTGAGTAGGTACTACTTATCTGTGTTTATATACCGTTGACAAATGTGTGAATGCTATAAAGTTATATCTGAAATGTAAGGCAATCTCTCTTTCTTACGAAAATTTGTTATATAGCCTCTCCTACCACAGCTCAAATAGTCAATACAAACATGAACTATTGCTTATCAATATAACAGATGGAAAGTCTTGTTAAAGATGTTCTTGGATTAGTTAGTATTGCAGTTCAAAGTAATCAAAGAATAAAAAAGCTTAGTGTTTCACAAATTCTGAATTGCATATATAGCAATCCAATTACAGCTGTTTATATCAAGAGACCTATGAAGGTACAGGACACAGTGTAAAAACTGGTATCACAACACAGAAGGGAACAGGGAATTACCATATCCCCTGTATCATTAATGCATTTATAAGGGAAGCATAATGATTGTTTAATATGAGCACCCATATACACATCCCATTAGCATTAGCAAGCAATTTAAAATTAATCAATCACACTTTGACATGGACACACACACATACACCATCCCATCCAAATACATGCCCCCCCCCCCCCCACACACACAACACACACAAAGAATCTCCATTCTGGAAAACACTCTTCAGAATGGCATATATATTGTAACTACTAGGACTGTATAATCTTTTTCCCCATTGTACCAATTTCTCTAATATCAGTTGCAAATGGAATAGAAAAATCTTTGAACAAAGGCAAGGAAATATGACAAACTTTTTCACTAATCAGCCCTAAACTGAACTTCAGTGCATTGCAATAATGAGGAAAATATTTGAATCATGAATAATAATACAATAAAAAGTAGGTTTTAAAGGGGTACTATAACAATTATTTCCAATACTTCAACACCTAAATAAATGTTCTGCTCTTAAGGATAACTTAGTAAAGATAAAGTCCATGGTATCAAAAAATTTGTGACTTACTTCTTAAATTCACCTATTGTTAGAGTATCACAAAATATCTTCAACAATTTACTCATTTTGGGCTCTAATGAGCACATCAAGTAACCCACTGCTGGTGTATCGCATCTATCTATCTATCTATCTATATATAATATATTAAATGTTAAATGGGCCCAAAAAGAAAAGAAAGAAAAAAATGTTGGACAATCTTGTGTGATCCTGATTATATAAGTATGTATGCTAAACAGAAGTGTGAGAGCTGGTTACTAATAGCACCCATACTCAATTTCACTTTGTAGATCCATATATTTGTGTGAACAATTCCTTAAATGTTCACGTACTCAAAGCCAGGCTTAACTAGATCTTAATTTGCTCAACACAAATCTTCCTCCCTAACAAAGGACAGTCCCCCTAAGAAAGAAATAAAAAAAAAAACTGGACCACACCTTGTCACAATACCACATCAAGAAGTAGACATCTGAAGATATCCAAAAAAGATCACAAGGAGACTGGAACCCTACGCAAAATGATACAGACTTCTAATGAAAACTTCTGAATTCTGCTTTCTCCTTTAGAAACAATGGACCATTAACTTCTCCTGTGAATCCTCAGATCCTTTTATGAGGTACAATTTGGAAAGAATGAATAAATCTAATCACAATATTCTACTTTTTTACATGATGATCGATTGATGGATATAGGTAATATGAAGAAATACTTTTTGAGAATACATTCCATAATAAAACATCACGTGCTTTGAATTTCAGAACCTACAGCATATGGACATATGTATTACACATATATATGTACAAATGTACAAGGTATATATGTACAGAAGTGGTAATAAATGCTTGCATATAGTACCAAGAAATCCATTAAAACACATATCAAAATAAATTTTAAATCCTATGAAAACATTGGAGTTAATCAAGATTTGATTTAGTATCTTTGATGTCTGACTAGAATATGTATATTGGGTGTGAAGAAGATCCAACAGACATTTTGGTTCATGGGTAAAATAATAACTTTACATACTATTCTATGTCAATGATATAAAATGACACCATATGCAAGTATCATATTCTACCACATATATACAGATGACACTATATGGTATATGTATTATATACACATTATGTATATAAATAGGTATATGTGAATGTGCATGTATATGTATATGCATTTGTCTGTGTATGTGTATACATATGTATATGTATATGTATGTGTATATGTATGTGTATTTGTGTATGTGAATATCTATATTTGTGAATTCTACCCTAGTTATAATGGACTAAAAGGCAGGAAGCCCTGTCTGTATATGCCAGGAGTCCTCAACTTTCTGGAACCTAATGAATTCTTAACTAAAGCTAAATATCAGTTCCAATTATTTACTCCATAGCCAGGACTCCTTCTCCCGGCTACTTTTTTTTGCACTGTGTGATTTCATTCCTGTCATGCACTTTCAAAACATAAAATTCCAACACCATATATAACTCTTACTGTTGATATTGTTATTCATTTATATGTATTGTTAATGTGCAAATAAAAGTACAAATGGGCTGTATGTCTCTCTCCTATTTAATTTTCTTTTTTCCTTTTACCCAATGCTACCACGAAAATGTAGTGTTCACTGTAGTTTTTTTGTGAAACATAATCATACTATTAGTAGTATGATAACTATTAATAGTAAGCAATTAGCATGAATTTGTCAAATTTGCACATAGATGAATCCACAAGTACACAACCATTAAGTAGTCAATTAGTAGACCTCACCTGAAAACATCTTAAAAATCATGGGAAAGGGTAATTAGGCAAAATAGGTAGCACTAATAATTGACTCAATGGTGAGTAAGTACTTGTCAAGAAATATATATAAGAAATCAATGAGCTAAACTCTCAGTAGGCATGCCATGTATGTACATGCCATCCCTGGCAGCATTGGGTTAGCAATTATTCTCTCCTTTATCATTGCCTTCTTTTCCACCAATATTACTCTAAGCTCCTACAGTAGAATGTAGTAACTTTTCAAAATAACATTCACCATATACAGAGAAAAAGGCTTAAGTATGCCTGTGGTTACTTTCCATAATAAAGAGACACTGATACAACACTAACATATAAATCCAGCAGAATGGTTCTATTTGGACTTCATTATGGGTTCTGGAAGTAGCATAACACATATCAATGCCTTGCTTGTAGCTCTGAGCCTTTGAACAAGCAAGTGAAGCAGTATATGACTCATCTGTGACCCCAGTGTGAATAGCATAACTCACCCTAATCCTTCCTATGTAGACTCATTTTCAGTGAAAACTAGGTTCTTTAATTAACTTATCGACCTTAATTCACTATGTCACAATATTATCATAAAAGGTGGGATTAACAGATGCAATGGAGGGGTGGGATTAGAGATGCCAATATGTCCATAAGTGGCAATGCCATTTTTCTAACTGTGAAGTGGCGGTATTTTAATATATCGATGCACTCCAGGGTAGCATTGATGGCATGTCGCCTGGTATTGTCTTGTGTAGTACACATCACTACATCTCACTGTCATACTTACAATTCCCCACACACAAATCAAACAAAAATTATCTAGATAGATCGCACACATGTTGCTGTATTACCACTAAGTGTACTGGTTGCTAATCGTCTGAGCTCAGTCTCATTTCAGTAGATTTGCATAATATATAGCTCATGTTTGTGTTTCCTGAAGAGCTGTATGCTAGTAGTCAGATATGGTATTTGAATAATGTAGACTCGCGAATTAGGCACTCAGGTATTATACTCTATTGTCATCAAGGTGTTGGATGCCTTACATTCTGCAACTTTTTGTGGAGATTGGCTATACATGATGGTAGAGCTTAGTCTCGATCTTAATGTAACTCTTAGTTGGAAGCGTACTTCACGCGACGACAGCGTGTATGTGACCAAGTTTTATTTTAAATCAGCCTCGATCATAAGTGTGTATTTTTACTATAGTATCGGGTAACAGAGGGTCTCTCGCGCTAATTATAAGATTTAGCAGATATATTCGTGTCGCTTCTCCTCTCAGCTGCTTGGAGAACATATTTCGAAAGACCGATTGAAATATGCGAAAAATATCATATATACGATACATTACGATAAATAATATATTATAATTATGGCATAGACTCGAGCCGAAAGTACATATAGATCAAAAATCTGATACAGAAATTTGATATATACGAGGATCATAATCTTGGATGGGTACTTGGAATATGATAGAGCATTTGCGTATTGCTCATAGAGTAGAGTGTTATAATTCTGAAGATCGACGACTCATATATGATAGGTTATATCTATATATAGATATTCATAGAGAGAAGGTCTTTAAATAAATCTCTCGACTGGTATTGTTTTGGCTTATTCACAGAAGTTGTTACTAGATGCGAGTGTGGTAGTTATGTGTTATAGTAGCTACAATATCAGGAAATTTATAAGTTTGACTCATGATAATTTTTTTTATATATAATTTAATGTAATGTGCGTTCTGCACTGCATATCTCTGTATATAGCTTGTCTCTAGAGGTTATAAATGATAATAGCTGTTGTCCAAGGACATTAGAGAGCATTGGCTCGTGTGGATATCTTGAGTAATACTATAGGTTAGATATTTCATTACCTGTTTCTGCTGTTCTATAGGTCTGAGAAACGTACACATTTGCGCTATGTTCGCTACTGGGGGTGTGATGTGTCAGGGCAGCTATCTCAGCTTTGTCCAATGCGGTGTTCAATTAGATTGATCGGTCTGGAATTGCAATAGAGCGTGATTTCATATTGAGATATCTTATAGATCCTAATAACCGCGCTTGAACCATCCTTGAAGTCAAAATGCTAAAGCATAGTAATTTTTGTAATCTATTTTTGAGTCTCTAAAACTATAGAGATGAAGTTTGTGTTATATAGGGCAAATCCCTGTTATTAATATGAAGCAGTCGCTTTATGGACACTTGGTCTATCTCTATTAACACCTAAAGAGTCTGTCTGTTTGCGTAGACTTATATTATGATACTTGGTGCTAAGTTTACATTAAGGTTTTGTCTGAAGCTGTAGGTGTACGGCTAAATTCAGCTCTAGCTAGTATGACATTAGTTTCGTGTTACTTATATATGCTAGGTGTCTATTTTAGGATCAATTAGAGATAGCAGCATTCGGTGGCAATGTAAACACTATGTACACTAGTATAGGATGAATTTACATGTGTTTCTTGATAGTTACTGCATTGTCATACTATGTACATGGTATTTATATTAGACATGGATAATTTAAGAACAGTTTGTAGTATATTGTGTACGTGAATTGTTATAGAAGATAAATATACAGAATATTAATAGATATAAGAGAATAAAGTGGTGATTAGGTTGGAACACTGATTCAACAATCAAAATTCAATGATGTTTCTAGAAGACGAAAAACCGTCTCAGAGAGTCTTTTTATAGTGTTCGGTCTATAGCTAGTGTAGGAGAGCACTTTGCTGGGAATATGTACAACACGAAGATATATATGCTATCGTTAAATAGTCAATTAAGATTTTGTGCGTTAGTCATATAGAAGAGTAAGTAGTAAAGATAACGCAGAGATAGCAATTTAATACTGGCAGAGTTTTTGACTTTTCTAAATTATAGATAAGAAGCTTAGATTAGAAGAATGTAGCATTCATGAACTCGTTACCTGTACTTCAATTTATGAGGATAACTTCATTGTTTCTCGAATCAATAAGCTTTTATATGTTGTGTAAGATTTGTCGTCATACAGGGTTGAACTAGTTAGAGAATGTACTTACGATTTAGAGGGCAAGATCATCAGTCTTGTTTCTTCTTACAATACGCAAATCGCCGCTCGTATTACTATCATATTTAAAGCATATTGCGATTGCTCAGTAGCATCGATACATCGGATCAGTGTACTGTCTATATATCTGACCCTATCACAAGGCTCTAGTATATCACAAAGCTACTTACAGACTAGTTAATTGTATGTGAGATAGTTATTATTTTCTGATTTTAAAAATACAGACTCGTCTATATCATCGCGCGATGCACGCCAACGATTAAGACGTAATTGCCTCTGGACGTTGCTTCATGCGCGCACATGCGGCGAGACAGGACCTGGTGAGAGAGAGAACAGACGTGCAGGGGCTTATGCTAGCTGATACTCGTTATGATTCCGCTGTATGTTTTATTTGGGCTCTACTCAATAAATGTATCTCTACGGCGGTGACTGGTTAATTTTCACTGTCACTTGTATCTAACTCTCATGTCTCACTGAGCTCCAATCATTGGATGTGCCTTCTTTACTGGTCCACCTGCACGTATGAGTTGCATACTGTGTGCTATTGAACTCCTCATAATCTTTTATTACTTAGGAAGATGCTTTGAGTTTTTCTATGATAGTATACTCTTTCAGGTTTCTCGCTTCGGTGTGCACAGACTACAAGAGCTTCACGTATTCAGCTAGTGTGAGTAGCATTTAGCCTACCTCATCACACGCGATGGACTTGACAAGAATTAAACACATTTAGAAGGTGATACATTTCTTTTTTTCTTTTTTATATTATCAATTATTATTTTTAATTAATCTATTTCTTAAGTGTACTAGTACCTGTGAGAAATTACATGAAACATTTCAAGCCCATTCAGTTTCCTAGAGAGTTACCTGACATTCAAAAGTATAAAAATCATAAAATGTCTATAATCTATCATATTCTACATGTGACAGGTTGCCAGAACCATCATTTTATAATAAAATACAATAGTTGTTTTTCTTTACCAATGAGACTCGGCTGAACTGGTCCACAAAGAACAGCCAGGCAGTTGAGGCAGAAGTTCCCATATCCGTAGGGATTGAAGTTAGCTTGGCCACGACGAGCAGTAAATGAACCTTTGATCTGCCAATAGAAAAATAATTATTATTCTATAATGTTAAGACACTTAAATATATCAATCACTATTAGAAATTTATCAAGGCCACTATAATGCAGAGAAAAAAATTCTGTCCCTAGTGCAGGTCAGAGTAAATTTTGTCATAAAATAGGAGACAATTAACTGTTCTCTTACAAATTTGTACATTATGCTTCTAGGTTATCAAACCAACATCAAACTGTCAAAAGATACATAACCCCTTGCACTGGGTGATTGCTATACATATTCACATATACTAACATCCTCATTGGTGGTTTGGTTGGATGTGGTGAGGTAGGTGTGGAAGCCCGCCAGCCAGCCCTGGGACCACACCGAGAAAAAGCAGATGACACCTTCTATCACAGATGCTGGGTTCTTCTGGATGGCCACCATGAAAGTCTTACCTTCCTTGTTCATGTCTAACAGTATCAGAGAGAGTATTGAAGAAGATCAGTAATTATAATGGTAATCCATATAAAATGCATAGCATAATCTTCAAGAAATATTGAAACTTCAAAAAATAACTAATATAAAGTAAAAGGGGGCAAACATGAAAATGAGCAAATTCTACTGAAAACAGTACTGGCAGAGGGTTAGTTACTATCAATTTACAACATGGAGCCTACTCTACTCCTTGGTTTATATACGCATCAAGAGCTACAAAGTAAAATCTGTCCTGTCGGTACTTACATATGACAAGATGTGCAATGACGCAGGAGAATATGAACACACAGAGAAAAGCCAGAGATATAATGAAGAGGTAGAAATACCGGTAATTTCTTTTGCCTACGCAGTTACCGACCCATGGGCAGTGATGGTCAAACCGCTCTGCAAAATATTTCAGTCACAGGTAAATTTCGTAAGGCGGAGGCTGATTTTTTTTTCTTCTTTTGGTCGGACAGAGACTTTAGTGCTTTCTTAGGGTGCAAGATTCTAATTAATTTTTCTTTTCAATTATAGCTTATATCAAACAATATCTAATAGAAAACTAAGAAATGGCGTAAGCTCTTATCTTACCAACACAATTATCGCAGATTGAACAGTGTGATGCTCGAGGTGGTCTGAATATTTTGCAGGTAAAACAGTACTTAAGCTTTACAGTTACGCCCCTGACAGTTATTTCCTTGGTTCGTGGTGGAGGCCGATAGCTGGGAACATTGCCAGAATTCGGCACCTCTGTTGAACAAAGATTGATGTAGCAATAACAAAAAAAAAGAAAACAAAAAAAGTCAGTTTGCTATATTTATGCCAACTACATACAACAGCATATTAGTGCAATCAAATTTGGCCAAAATCATGTACCATAATTAGCCTTTCTAGGGACAGCAACAGTGCTCCTAAAATTTCCTATTGCAGAGCAACTTCAATAACAAACAAACGAGAAAAAAATAAAAAATAATAATCCCTTTTCAAATCAAAACAAATCAAGTGTTCCTTACACTCTTTAACTCATCACCACTTCTTCCATGACATGCAAAATGAAAAATGAATAAATAAATAAACAAACAAGTAAAACAAAAATAGGATAAACAACTAAACAAAATAAAATACAAAAAAAACCAAGCACACAGGGCATTACCAATTTGCTTTTCCGTATAAATAGCCTCCTCGGCCGTCGCCCTGGGAATGATCCCTGGGTCACTGAATGACGTGTGGAAAAGGGACGACATGACGAAGATAAACAAGAGAGCTCCGACAGCTGGGATTGCTGGCGTAAGATATTTTGCCAAGAAGGGACAGCTGCAAAATGTAAACAAGCATCAGAATGTTGATAAGTTTTAGGATAATACCTTATTAAAGGATTGTTTGGATGGATCATGTTAATAATAAAACTATTAATAAAAAAACTATTAATAAAAAGAGGTAACATTTTAGTTTTTTCTTTTGGCTGGGTAGGGGGTTGTTTTTTTCCTTTTTTTTACTTAAACTTTGTGCCAAAATAATGTGTAATAATTAACACAAACACTTCAGATGCGAAAGAATGCAAAAATTGTTACATTGATCGATTCAACCAACTTCCCATAAGATGACAGAAAGATAAGACAAGGAGAGGAAGATGATGATGATGGTGACGATGATATTGACGATGGTGAAAGAAAGGAACATAACAATGGAGGTGATAGTGATGGCGATGACAATGACAACGAAATGCACAACAAAGATGACAATGTAGATGGAAGTAGGAGTGATATCATGCCCCCAGAATAGAGACAATGATGGAGATAATGGAGATGGAGATGACAATGGATATTCATATGAAGATGACCACCATTATTGTGCCAGTAAAAGAAAGAAAATGAAAAAATAAAATAAAAAAGAGAAAAATACTTACTCAAAGACAAAGAAAAGCACATTTGTGACAAATATAAGACCAACGGTGAAGTAAAAGATGCCCGTCTGCTGTGCCATCATTATCCGCCCATCGCAGTAGAATTTGTTGCGCCCAGGGAACACCTGCCACTTCCGTTTAACGCTCGCCATCTTAAGCTGAAACAAAAGGGGAGTTTTGATGGTGAGAAAGCACCGTTTGTTACTTATGAAAAAAAAAATGTTCTGGTAATATATCTCGGCGAGCTGATGATTGATCAACATACCAGGAAAAGGAAAATTAAAATGAAAAAGTTCTGTATAAAATACTTCTTCTGTATCAAATAAATTAAGATGAAAAAATATTCCACCTCAAACTTTGAACTTATACAAATATCCTAAAAAAATATGCACATATTTTCTCTACACAAGAAATTTAATAATATCCATAGAATATACACACCAGTTACATAAATCTTCTTTGCAAAAACTAACTTGGACAAGAATAAGCACACTCAACACACAAGACATGTATATAATAACAACACACAACAGGAAAACTTCAGAGCCAGAAAATGTATATACAGGATATTCAAAATGCATTACACACTCCATTTCTAGTCATACCAATTATAGAATATCAATAAAGGAAAAAGCAGTATTTATGGGAAAGTCACACAAAAGCAACAGCATATCTATACATGGGTGTATGTACATATATTCGTAAAAGTTTATGAGATCCAAATCTAATCAAATTCCCTTCACCAAATTTTTTGGTATCCTTACCAAATATCTACTACTTTTGTTAACCAATCATTAAATAAGTAAGAGGTACTGAAGCCTACAGTTCTTTTCCTTGTTGTTTAGTATACTACACGGTTATGGTGGGTGATGTTTCACTGACCTTGAATTATAAATTAAATTTATACACACACACACACACACACACAACCACACACCACACACACAACACACAACACACATAACATATCAATACCACACACACACACACTCATACTAATATATATTTTACACTACATATATATTTAATATATATTAAATATATATAATATATATATATATATACATTAATATATATATATTATACTTATATAGTATATATACTATATATATATATAATATTATATATATACATATAATACTATAATATCATCATATACAACACGACACACACAACATATTACATATATATACAATATATATATATATATATTAACTTATATTATAATATAACATATATATATATTATAATAATACATATATATAATAATATATATTTATATATATATAATATATATATATATTATATATATTATTAATTAAATTACATGATACATCATATATACACATCTATATACACATGGTATAACACACACACACACACACACACACACACACTATATATACAGATCGCATGTTGATGTATGTATTCATATATATATATATATATAGTATGATATATGAATGTAATGAACATATATTGCGAGTAATATACAAAACATATATCATATATACATATATAACAGTAAAACATATATACATATATAACATATATACATATACATGTTATATTTTACACATATTACATAACATATTCAGCATGCTATCATATGCAAGAGGGACCACATACTGAGTCTTGCCTGTTGGGTTCGAGAATAAAAATTCAGAGTAAAGACCCAACTTTGTGTGGTGAGTTATACCAGTACATTAATGATTGCTGTACTAGTTGCCAAAAAAACAGATGTAAACCCACACTCGAACAGTAATGGCCGCTTTGAGGCAGAAAATTTTGATGCAATTTGCCGTAAAAACAATTAAATCTTGCAAATTTACTTCATGTAGAGTTTGCTTTAAAACTGCACATCTTAGACCAAATTTTGAGAGGTGCCCATTAGGAAGTTAAAATTGAAATTCTCTACATTTTCCTTGTGTATGTTCTGAGTTAATCTTCAGTAATCTAACTTTTTGGGTACCCCTGAAAACAAAATTTCAGCATAGCTTGAACAGTCTCCTTTCACACAAATCTTATTTTGGTGAATATCCTCATCTAAAAATATTATAATCATTTTTTTTCTAACAATAGCATACTTACAGAGAAGATAGAGAGAGAGAGAGAGAAGAGAGAGATGATGGATGTGCTGAGTGTGAGATGAGTGGAGTGCGATGTAGTATGAGTAGAGAGATGAATAGCGATGAGAGAGAGTAGGTAGGAGAGAGAGTGAGAGAGTAGAGAGAGAAGAGAGGAGAGAGAGAGAGAGAGAGAGAGAGAGAGAAGAGGAGAGAGAGAGAGAGAGGAGAGAGAGAGAGAGACGAGAGAGACGAGAGAGCGAGAGAA
>NW_020871855.1:360613-363113 GCF_003789085.1 Penaeus vannamei
TATAGGAGTGTGAGTGTGTGTGTGTGTGAGTGTGTGTGAGTGAGTGAGTGAGTGAGTGAGTGAGTGAGTGAGTGAGTGAGTGAGTGAGTGAGTGAGTGAGTGAGTGAGTGAGTGAGTGAGTGAGTGAGTGAGTGAGTGGGTGGGTGAGGTGGAGTGAGTGAGTGAGTGAGTGAGTGAGTAAGTGAGTGAGTGGGTGTGAGTGAGAGAGTAAGTGAGTGAGTGAGAGTGAGTGAGTGAGAAGAGTGAGAGAGTGAGTGAGTAGGTGAGTGGGAGAGTGAGTGAGTGAGTGAGTGAGTGGGTGATTGAGTGAGATGAGTGAGTGAGTAAGTAAGTGAGAGAGTAAGTGAGAGAGTGAGAGAGTGAGTGAATGAGTGGGTGAGTGAGTGAGTGGGTGAGTGAGTGGATGAGTAAGTGAGAGATGTACAAATGTGCTGGTAAAAACTCGGTCATCATCAGATCAAATCAATATCATAGGCCAATACTAGTTGCAACACTACCTCCTATGATGACATACTAATATATCTGAACTTCAATCTTCCTTGCAATACAATGACAGCAAATTTTATTCAAAAATAGTCATCCTACATATAGAAGCAGATACTTTTTTTTTCTACTATCAAATAATATGTGAGCCTATGTCTATGCATATGAGTGTACTTTCCCACTCTAGTTTATGCTAATATTTCCTGTTGTTGTTATATTACTGTTCTACTGCCATAAATAGTTGCCACAATATGACTAATGCCAAAATATAAATATGTTCAAGATATTGAAGTAGAAAATGCTAGCTGATCAATTGCAAATGTCTGAGGAAGAAGAAGAAAAGAAAAAAGTACATAAGAATCTAAGAAAAATACAATAAAGCACTTCATAAGAATCAGAATTGAACATTGTTTCATTTATATGACAAATGGTGATTTCCATACCTTTAAAACATCAAGTGGAAAACAAAGTCTTCCTCTACATAATGCTAAAAAAGGATTTTGAAGGCAGTGACTTTTTTTTTCTTTCTTTCTTTTCATTCCATCTTCAGAAATTTCATTGGTAGTTACTAAAGATAACAGAAGAATCCTGAATCCCAAATGTACTCAATCAAAAACTTTTGTTCTCTCAAAATGCTTCAAACTTTTACACTGGATACTCTTTACCTCCATAAATACCCTGAAAAAATCGGCTTGTGTCAATGGTGTACTCTAAACTGAGTGGTATTATTATCAAGTCAAGTAATAGACCAAAGTGTTAACAGGAAACAATGAGTAGAGAAAAGAGAAGAGCGAGCAGGGAGAGAGAGAGAGGTGGAGAGAGGAGGATGAGAGGAGGAGAGAGAAGAGAGAGAGAGAGAGAGAGAGAGAGAGGAGAGAGAGAGAGAGAGAGAGAGAGAGAGAGAGAGAGAGAGAGAGAGAGAGAGAGAGAGAGAGAGAGAGAGAGAGAGAGAGAGAGAGAGAGAGAGAGAGAGAGAGAGAGAGAGAGAGAGAGCGAGAGAGAGGAGAGAGAGGGAGAAGAGAGAGAGAGAGAGAGAGAGAGAGAGAGAGAGAGAGAGAGAGAGAGAGAGAGAGAGAGAGAGAGAGAGAGAGAGAGAGAGAGAGAGAGCATGCATGACCTATACTCCAAACAGTATAAAAAGAAAGGCTTATAAAAGCCTTGTCTTTGGAAGACTGAAAATATTGTGTACAAAGGCCTCACAAGGTACACTTCTGAGAACATGACAGTCACTTTGTGTAGAACCCTTTTTACAATTATACTAATTGTTTTTTTTTGTTTTTTTAACCCACTGCCAACAGGAAGTTCTAATGTCCACTTTATTAATCATACTTACACACAGATGGCTCCACAAGTGTTCAGCCACCATGGAGTAGGAGATTAAGTAGAACTAATAATTGACTTTTTGGTGTCTAGGCACATGTGGGGCCATCTAGGTGTAAACACAATTAATAAATTAAAAACATTGGATATGGCATATACGTATATTCCATCCCTAGCAATAATGGGTTCTCTTTAATCTGTGAGCTATAAATTGCATAGGAGTCACTACTTTCCTGTTCCGAAACTTGCTAGCAAAGGCAGGTGACTGGAATTAGCTGTCAAGGAAATTTGACCTAACAATAAGATCAGTATATCCCATACATACACAAAAATAAAACACCCAAGCAAGATATTGACATTATAATAAGTTGATTATAATAAAAAAGGTGGCCTTGCATCAAACGACACATAACCTCATCATACAAGATTTATATCCACCACATCCCCATGTGTTAGAAATAAGTAGGGCTTTCATCATCGCCATAATTGGAATTTTTGGCTGATTTGAAGCGAGACAGATCTTGCCAAATGCCAAATCAATTCTGGGGGACCTCCTCCCTAAAGCTGAAGACTTTGATCTAGAAAGAAATATTTTGTAACCTCAAGAATTTTGCCTTCTCCCTTAGATATTGAACAAGCAACCAGTCTAAATTCATCTATACAAGACATGATAAGAGTGAGCCTAAAATTCTGAATA
>NW_020871856.1:15000-20000 GCF_003789085.1 Penaeus vannamei
TGCAGACGCGAGAGGGTCAACGACCTTTGCGAACTCCAACTGGGTCTTATGAAGCACAACAATCATATCACTCGCACGGATCCTTAACGAAATCACGTGGACGACCGAACGACTAATTATAAATGTCCTTGAACTAGCTTGTAGCTGCGAGAGACTAGCGCTGCATCGTTTGCTGTCTGGGTGTGCGAGTGTGCACGTATCTGCGGCCGTCCCTTGCTAACCCTTGGAGATACCAGGTTGAGGAGAGAGAGAGAGAGAGTGAGTGAGAGAGAGATGGAGAGAGAGAGAGAGAGAGAGAGAGAGAGAGAGAGAGAGAGAGAGAGAGAGAGAGAGAGAGAGAGAGAGAGAGAGAGAGAGAGAGAGAGAGAGAGAGAGAGAGAGAGAGAGAGGTGAGTGAGAGAGAGAGAGAGAGAGTGAGAGAGAGAGAGAGAGAGAGAAGAGAGAGAGAGAGAGAGAGAGAGAGAGAGAGAGAGAGAGAGAGAGAGAGAGAGAGAGAGAGAGACAGAGAGAGAGAGAGGGGGGGGGGGAGGAGGCATCTGTAGCAAAAGAGGATACATCTTTTAATTGATTTTGTAATATTTTGTGCGATGTATAGTCCAATTAGAGGCATTTTAGAAAGTTATGTTAAGACAAAGTGTTACGTGTTTTTGCGATGGTCCTCGGGTACGTTGCATGCGGATGTCGGCGTCTGTTGGCAACTTTGGACACGAGGCACTTGTATAATTCACCTACACTTGAAGAAAGTAAACCATCTCTTATCAATGCGTCACATGTAACATCACCATCATCATTATCATCACCATCATTATCATCATCACCATTGTCATCATCACCACCAACATTATCATTATCAACACCATCACTATTGTCATCACCACTATTATCACCAACATTATCAACATCACCTTTATCATCATCCTGTCATCATTATTATTGTTATTGATGTCATCATTATCATTATCATCATCAGTAGGAATAGTTGTAGCTATTGTGATTATTATCATTATTTGATTTTACCATTAGCTTCATTAATAGTAATATAAAATAATAATGATATTATCATTATTGATATTGTTGTTGATATCATTATCATTGTTGCCCTTGTCATTATGATTATTATTGGTCTTGTTATCACTATTATTATTATTGTTATAATCAAAATTGTTATCATTGTTGCTATTATTACTATTGGTATTTTAATTATTATAATAATAATATCAATAATAATGATAATATTATAACTTATCATTATCACCGTTATCATCATTATCATTATTATGTTTACCATTATCATCATTACCATAAGGAATAGTAGTAGTAGATGTATCATCATTATTGTCATCATTATCATTAATATTATCTTTATCATTATTATTATTATCATTATTAGTTTTCTCTCTCATATCATCATCATCATCATTACTGTGATTATTGCTATCTCTGTTGCTGTCATCATCATTATTTTCATTATCATCATTATCATTTGCATTGCTGTTGTTATTGTTGACATTGATATTATTATCATTGCCATTATTATAATCACTGCTATTATCATTAATAATGATAATAAAGGTAATGATCATGACAATATTATTATTATCATTATCGCCATAATCATTAATATTGTTATCGTTATTATTATTATTGTTATTATCATCACCATTATTATTATTATTATTATCATTATCATTATTATTATTATCATTATCATTACTACTACTATTATTCTCACGATCCTTACCACCATCATTATAATGATCATCATTGTTGTTGCTGTTGAAATTAATAATATTATTACTCACACACACACGTATATATGTATATATATACATACATATATGTATATATGCGTACATGTATGTATATATATACATATGTAATATATATAATGAAGACACACACACACACATAAATATGTGTGTGTATATATGTGTGTGTGTATGTGTGTGTGCGTTTGTGTGTGTATACTTAAATGCATACATACATCCATATACATTATATACATATATATGTGTGTGTGTGTATGTGCATGTGTGTGTGTATTTGTATGTATATATCTATATGTATATGTATATATATGTGCATTTATATATACATATACATATAAATGTATACATGGCTAGATATATGTATGTATCTGTGTATATACACAGATATATACATATGTATATATACATATATGTGTATGTATGTAGAGAGAGAGAGAGAGCGAGAGAGCGAGCGAGAGAGAGAGCGAGAGAGAGAGAGAGAGAGAGAGAGAGAGAGAGAGAGAGAGAGAGAGAGAGAGAGAGAGAGAGAGAGAGAGAGAGAGAGAGAGAGAGAGAGAGAGAGAGAGAGAGAGAGAGAGAGAGAGAGCGAGAGCGAGAGCGAGAGCGAGAGCCCAGCAAGCCGTCCACGCTTGAGTTCTCACGAAATCAACACAAGCAGAGACTTCGTGCTCGCCCAGATCTTCGCTCCCATGCATATTCACAATTTCTTGTTATTTGGCAATTTTCCCAAGTGCTGCTTACTCCAGCAATGCAATGCCGTGCTGATATTCTGCACCACTTCCTGTCTAAAGAGGAATATTTTTATTTGCTTTATGTTTGTCGATGTTATAATGACACTAACGACAACAGCAAGATGGAACGAGACAATAGCTACTTTTATCATCGTTATAGTTTATCTCCTCGATTTTCTTTATTTAGTCTTTTTGATTAGAAGTATTGCTAATACTATTATTATCATCATTATGGTATTACATTATGGCATTTCTACACGTATTATCATTATAAAAAATGAGATAATTAGTCATATCATTATAATCTGCAGTCATTATTACTATATCATCATCTCTCTTGTTTCATATGTCTTAGGAAATTTATCATAATATGAATCGTTGAAATCATACTGTTATGCCGATAATATCGCCTAAAATATCTAATGTGGTTTCTTGTACATTTTCCCCCTTTATTACATAAATAAATGTTTTTTTTTCTGCAAGCCTGACGTTTCGTCTGATGACATTGGGAATCACCATGTCAGTTTTGTTGATTTTCTTGTAATATTTTCGAATATTTTTGTGCTTTGACCTTTTTGTCAGTGAGAATTACTAAGACTAGATATTTCTGGAATTGGTGAACTTTAGATCATTATAACAATGCACGGTAAAAAGATTCTATAAGGACACATCTCTGCCATATCCTCAACTTCTCGAAACAGCGAAACAAAACGGCGCCGCGAGGATCAATAGCCCGCGAGCGAGGCGCCTCCTTTCAGTCCTGTTGTTTGCCCGAGTCCGTCTCATTTCTCCTTGAGCTTGTTTACGGACTCATCGTTGCGAGCATTCCCAGACGAGACTGGTTTTGGCGAGCAACGTTAACCAAGATTTACTACAAGCGGGTTGGTAGTCTATATTTGGCGAGGCCTTACGCTTACCCTCTGATGCTTCTTAAATCAAAGCTTGTCAAAAGGTTGACGCGGAGCAAAACCAAGAGGCGGGATGACCGTAAACGTCTCGCAAGCAAATCAAGCGCGACCAACTCGACGCAAGAATGCTTGGGCGACGCTTGCTTGCCAGACTGCGCCTCGTGTCGACCTTGGCATCAAGCGTGTTGTGATCGTCTGCTGATGTTACCGGAAGACGCCTAAGGTTAATGACCAGTGCCATTCAAAGCAAGGATGCCGAGACGTCCCTCCCGCCGGTCCCCGCCGCCGATTGGCAGAGCTTCCCGGTTCGGCCAATCAGCGAGGACTGCGATCCTCGTTTTCTATCGGACTCGGTGCATGTGCATTTACCAAGAAACGCACACAGATGGATGGATACTTCGTGTTCATGGGTGTTCATGCGTGTCGCGACAGTGCATCCGCGTCGTGTTTGCTATGGCATGAGTCGCATCAAGTGAGGAACGGGCGCTGTCTTGGCAGCCCCTCAACTTCCTACCATCCCAAAGGCAAACGTCTATTGTAAAATAGTGCGAAGTTGAGCCCTTAACTATAAGATCATAAAATGCGTACAGCTGAGTTCACTTTCCTCTTTAGTTGTAATACTTCGTATTTATAGACAGTCTTGCATTGTCAGGTCGGTTTCAGCTTTCCTCTTGCGAAGGATTAGCAGAACGTGAATGAAAAACGTGCCGGCCTGCTTGCTTGTCCAAGATAGGAAGCGAGAGATATTCGTGTCATTTTCTTTTACTACTGTAGTTGTAACTGCAACAGTTTGGGGGAACTGTATACTGAACACACGCTTTCTCTTCTCTTATGTACTGTAGTTAGTAGAATACCCCCAATTAAAAACAGTTAGCAGAACACCCCCAATTAAAAACAAGAATCCACAATGAATTGACACGGATTCAAGCCTTCACAGGTAGGGTGCAGGCAGGTGGTGGCGAGATGGACAGGTGGTTTCGGAGGGAAGGGAGGCAGGTGGCAGGGGCGGGCTCAGTCGTCAGAGAGCGGGGATCCCATTTCCGACGGCGAGAACCCATGGCAGCGAACGAAAACACTCGGCTCAGCAACATGAGCAGCTCACCTAAAACAGTCCTTCGTTCCTGGCCTCTCGTTTTCGCGCCAATGTCGACTCTTCATGACGTCGACTACCGCGAACTCCTCCTCCCCCTCCCCCTCGTCCTCTAGAATTCTCGTTAACCGTCGACTTCATCTCCAATCGAGGCAAACTTTTCAAGGTTATTATCGCGTTCCAAAATAGGTCGAGGTTGATATAGCCTGCCTCGGGAGCGCACCAGGCCTAGCGACACAAGGTGGCGGCTTCAAGGCACAGGCTATTTCTGGCCCCCTGCCTCGGGGCTGTCGGCGGCGGGGCACGACAGACCCGCTACGAGTGGGACTTTCTCCTATCTGGTGGACGGGGGGGGGGGGATAAAAAGAAAGAGGAAATAAATACTTTTTTTTCGTAGCGTACCGTGGGTCACATCATTTGGCGTTCGGTGGCGTGTTAAACTATTGTCTTTCTTGCTTTCACGAATTCATATACACCGGTTGATCACGTGACTCCGTGATCT
>NW_020871856.1:25000-37500 GCF_003789085.1 Penaeus vannamei
TGTGACTCCTCCTCCTCCTCTCTCCCTTCCTTTCTCCTTCTCCTCTCCTCCTTCCTCTCCTTCCTTCCCCTCCTTCTCCCCTCTCCCCTTCCTCTCTTTCCTTCCCTTCTCCTTTTCCACCTCCTCCTCTCTCCTCTCCCATTCTTCTTCTCTCTCCCCTACTATTTTCACTTCCCCTTCCCTTTCCCCTCCTTGTTCACCCCCTTTCCCTACTCTCCTTCTCCCTTCCTTTCTTCCCTTCCCCCTCTCCTCTCTTTTTCCCTCCCCTTTCCCCTTTCCCCTCTCCCTCTCCCCCTTCCCCTTTCCCTCTTCCCCTCCACCTCCCTCCTTCCCCCTTCCCCCCCATTCCTTTTCCTTCCCCTCTCTTTCCCCCTTTTCCTTCTCCTCCTCGTCTTCCCCCTCTCCCTACTCTCCCCTTCCTCTTCCCCCTCATCCCCCCCCGCCCCCCCTCACTACGCAGACTGAAATTTGCTTGTAGTTCGATATACCACTTATAACCACATTAGTCTAGTACGCTACAGATAATTGCGTTTTAAACACCGCTAAATCAGCTGATTGATATTAACTTATTCTTATATCCAGATTTCAGTTCTAGAGGATAATTTGGTGTTTTATTGGTATTCAATAATGCAATATTTGAATATTAATTGTTATTGTTGTGATTTTTATTGTTTTAATTATCATTATCATCATTATTGTTTTCCTGATTATTATCATTATCTCTATCATCATTATCATTATCATTACGATAAATCGATACATTCTGGAACATAATTAATTCAGACATAAATTCAGATTGCGAAATAGACGATGGCTACAGGTTTTTATTCTCTGTCTGTCTGTCTGTCTGTCTGTCTGTCTGTCTCTCTCTCTCTCTCTCTCTCTCTCTCTCTCTCTCTCTCTCTCTCTCTCTCTCTCTCTCTCTCTCTCTCTCTCCTTCTCCTTCTCCTCTCTTCTCCTTCCTTCTCCTTCTCCCTCTCCTCTCCCTCTCCCTCTCCCTCTCCATCTCTCTCACTCATCTCTCTCACTCCCTCTCCTTCTCCCATTCCTTCTCCCTATCCCACTCCTCTCCCTCCTGTCCCTTTCTCTCCCTCACATTCCCATAATAAATAAATGAATAAAACATCCTAATAACCGCAATAAAGATAAACGAAGGAAAACCTGTCACATCCGGGACAACAGAACAAACACAGAGCGATTTCTATTGCCAAGGAGACGAGCGTCGGGCGCCGGAGCCAAGTTACGAAAGAGGAGAAGAGAAAAGAGAAAAGGAGAATGTTTGTCTTGGGTCTCGGCAAGGAATCGCATCTTGGTTCGAAAAATGAATGTATGTGTATCTATGCGTTTGATTAATATGTGTTTGTTTATTTATATATTTTATGACAAAATTACAAACACGAACATACGCTACACGCACGCACACGCACCGCACACCGCTACTTACGCTATACACACTATCGAACCACCGCACGACACTACAGGTTTTTCATGAAGCATACGATCCACAACTACACACTGATGCGATCAGACTACACAACGCGTTTCCACACACGACAGATATATTTTTTCATCAGGCGTGGCTCGAGCGAGTATATTGATTCCACTTTTTATATTGAATTTTTTTATCTACCTGTGCTATTTTTACCTTAAAATTGAATATAAGTTATTATTCCTGACTTCCTCTGCTACAGTATCCGCATAGACTAACATAGGTAACGTATATCTGTCAGCTATTCTCTAGGAATAATTTCAATACGATCGCGTATGTACAATATATTTATACGTGCTTCTCTCAACACGCCGGGTATGAGACGTTATTTATTACTCAATGCACATAAACATACACACCAACACCAATACACAACAACATTTACTAGAACAACAACACACACCATCTCAGATCAACACAAATCTAAACACACACACTAAACATCAACACAGCTCACTACACACACACACACCACATACATACACCACTACACACTACACACACACACACACAATCACACTACGCACACATCTCAAGTAACATCACTCAACAAAACACACATAACATTCACATTAGAGCACACTCCATTTACTCAAATACTCATAGACACATCACAGGCTACGCTGCAATTAAAAATGCTTAAAGATGAAGTAAGTAATAATAGAAATTAAGTACTGTAATGATTGTACATTTAATATGTATTGTTAGTTAAATTATATGTTAATATATTCCATACTACATGCACATTCACACTGATATATGAAAGTGCGGAGGGTGCCTATCTGATACCAACAGCTATTAATCAACATCACGTCAAACTATATGTTGTTGTGCTGCTGTATGATAGATGCTGTAGGAAACTTCTTTTTATATGAGTTCTATCGGGGTCATTTTTTAAATGTGATTTGTGATTCGTTGCCATCCTAGTCGCGCCGTGGCAAATGGGGGGGGGGTGGGTGTTGGGGGCTCGTCGTGTGTTCTCGATATACTACAGTCGAGTGGGTTTGATTTCTGTGGTCGCATGCTCGCTATGAATAACGTGGTGGGGGGGGTGGGGCCTAGAGCGCCGAGGGTCGATGGGAAAATACAAAGTAACAATTATGAACATAACAGTACTTCACTCACTTGGATATCACTGAAATTCGTCGATTGAGATTATTAAAACAAGGGAGGAGAGAACGGAGGGAGAAAGTAGGCAGGGAGAGAAGGAGGGAGAAAGAGGAAGGGAGAGAATCAGAGCGAGGAGTCGAGTGAGAAGAGGAGTGAGGAGGGGGAAAGGATGAGAAAAGGGAAAGGATGGAGGAAGAATAAGGGAGAGCGAAGAGTAGAATAAGAAGGAAATTGAGAGAGAAAAAAAGGAATGCAGGTGGATCATCAAGAAGATACAAGGTAAGTAGAAAAGTGGATAAGAAGGTGAGATAAGGAAGAATATAGTAGGAATTAAAGGGAGGCAGAAGAATGGAGAATACAAGAAAGAGGAGAGATTGAGTTCAGCATATCGACGAAGCAGAAACGCTAGGGAGACAGAGGACAGAGAGAGCAGAAGAACCGAACAAGGCGAAGTTCACAGCGCGCAAGGAAGAAGCGGAGGCACACACAGAGCAAAGCCCACTTTAATGCACAGACGCAAGAAGCACTACAGACCAGGCAGCAACATCCAGCAACGCGGAATAGCCGGACAGTCGAGACAAGCGACACGGACGACGGAAAGAGAGAAGAGAGGAAGGGGACGACTGGGGAGGGGCAGGACCAAGCGGGACGATGTGAGGGGGGGGGTCATGCCACGTACCAAACTCAAGACCCATAATTAATCTGTCCTATAGAATTAATATATATTGATATTTGGTCACTGATTTATGACAATTTGGTGATATACGGAACTAAAATATCCCTGAGATCCTGCTGGTGCGTGTATTTTTTTTTTTTTAAGGAGAATAAGAAGGAGAAGAAGAGTAGAGAGAGAGAGAGAGAGAGCGTGACG
This sequence comes from Penaeus vannamei, assembly GCF_003789085.1. NCBI lineage: Eukaryota > Metazoa > Arthropoda > Malacostraca > Decapoda > Penaeidae > Penaeus > Penaeus vannamei. Next base: position 28,471 of record NW_020871856.1, read on the forward strand.
TGCAGAGAGTAATGAGAGAGATGATAAATGATATCTGTATAATAGAGTTAATAGTATATTATATATATTATAGATGATGAAGATGGAGTATGGTAATAGTATAGGAGAGAAGATGTGATGAGGTAAGTGTCTGAGTAATGTATAAGAGAGATTTGTATGAGCAGCATGACGCACAGATAGAGTCAATGTTCATTAAAGAGTCTTACGAGAAGAGGAGATGAATGGTATGCATAGAGAGTAGTCTAGAGATGACGCAGAAGGTGAGGTTGAATGAAGAGATCTTATAGTACCTAATTGTTAGATGACGATGACTAAATAACTAATATAACCTGAAGAATATGAAAGAGAGAAGTGAGTGGGTGGACGCGTAGAGAGAGGGTAGAAAAGCAATAAATTAAGTATGTAAGAGCAATGAGGAGTAGGTTGAGTGGAAAAATGAGGAAAGAAGGAAAGGATTTCTTATCACGCAGAAGTATGAGAAGGAAGAAGGATTAGAAGAACGAGGAGGGGGGAACGAATAGGATGAAAGAGGAGAGAGAGAGAGAGAGAGAGAAGAGAGAGAGCGAGAAGGGAGTGGACAGAGAGGAATAGAGAAGAGAGAGAGACTGAAAGAAGAGGGGGGGGGGAAGACCTAACAGAGGAGAGAGAGGGAAAAAGATAAGAGAGAAGAAGGAAGAGTAAAGAGGGAAAATGAAAGGATATCTGAAAGAGAGGATTAAGTCTTATGGTGGTAGTAGTACTTGTGTATGAGGTAGAATGAACAATTTTCGGTTTATTTTGTATTGATGGGGAGGAGGGGGAGAGGGACGAGGAGCGGAGAGAGGAGGAAGATGAAAGAAGAGAGGAGGGTGGGAGGAGAGAGGAGAGAAAAGGAATTATGGAAGAGAAGGGAAAGGTAGTATAGGAAAGGGATAGATAGGAGGGATAGAAAGAAGGAGAGAACAGACAGATAGATAGCTAAGATAGATAGAATCAGATGGATGGATGGATAGTTATTGATAGAGAAAGAAAGAAAGAGAGGGAGCCGAATAGATAGAAAGATAGATAGATAGATAGATAGATAGAATAGTAGATAGAAGAAGTAAGGTAGGAGAGAGAGAGGAGAAGGAGAGACAAGGAGAGAGAGGAGAGAGAGAGAGAGAGAGAAGAGAGAGAGAGAGAAGAAGAGAAGATAGAAAAAGGATTAAAGGAGTATAAAGGGAGGGTAGGGAGAGATAAGAAGGAAAGGAGAGGAGGTAAGAAGAGATGATTAAGAAGAGAGAGCAAATCAGAGAAAAAGGAAAGGAGAAGAAGAGAAGTGAAGGAAAGAAATAGGAAGAGAACGAGGACTGAAAAGGAAGAAAGATAAGCAAGAGAGAAGAATGAGAAGAGGCTGCAAAGGGAAAAGAAGAAGAATGGGGATAGAGTAGAAGAAGAGATGGAATGGAAGGACAAGAAGGGAATAGGGAGATGAGAGGAAAGAAAAGAGACAAAGATAGAGAAACAGAATAGTATAGAGATAGAAGAAGATAAAGGAGGGAGAGAAAGAGATATATGAGAAGGAGGAGGAGCAAAGAAAGGAGGATAAGGAGAGATAGGAGAGAAGTAGAAAGAGGGAGACAGAAGGAAGGCAAATGTGTGTATGATTATAGATTAGATAGATAGATAGATAGAAGATAGATGATAGGTATAGTAAGGGTAGGATAGAGGGGGTAGATAGGTAGAGATAGATAGATAGGTAGGTAGGATAGTAGGTAGGTAGTTAGAAGAGAGGTAGAGACAGACAATAGATAGATAATGAAGAAGGAAAGAAAAAGTAAGAACGAGGGAGGTGGGAAAGAAAAAATACACAAAATAGAGAAAAAAAGGAAGCATAAGAGAGATAGAACAGAAACACACATAAAACTACTACTAATAAAATAAAATAAATAGAAAGAATTAGTCACCCCCTTAATCAATGCTTCGGAAGAAAACGGTGTTATGCAGTTCCAAGCGAGCGCCGGAGTATTATAATTATTTCGTTCGATCTGGCCGCTAATATATTTCGCTTAATTACGTGATTGAAGAAATATAAGACGGAGAGAAAACGAAATGTCAGAGGGAGTTTAAAATAAAAGAGAGAAAATTAAACGGTACATGAATTGTTTTCGAGTTCATAGTTCTGAAGACGGTGATGTCTAAATCGAAAGTGTTTTGTGTTCGACGAATATTAAGAAAAAGAGGAAGAGAGAGAGGGAGGGAGGGAGAGAGGGAGAGAAAAGGGAGAAGAAAGAGAGACGGGGGGAGAGAAAATGAGAGAGGGGGGAGAAAGAGAAAAAAGAAAAAAGTGATGATAAGAAAAAGAGAAGGAGAGGGAGGAAGGAAGGGAGGAAAGGGTGAAGAAAGAGAGACGGGGGGGGAGAAAAAGAGAGAGGTGGGAGAAAGAGAAAAAAGAAAAAAGTGATAATATTAAGAAAAAAAGAGGAGAGAGAGGGAGGAGAAAAAAAGGAAAAGAAAGAGAGAGAGAGAGAAAAAATATAGAGAGGGGAGAGAGAGAAAAAAGAAAGACAAGTTAGAGAGATAGGTAGATAGACAGAAAGATAGAAACAGAGAGGGGAAAGGAGAGAGAGACAGAGAGAGAGAGAGAGAGAGATGAGAGAGAGAGAGAGAGAGAGGGAGGGAGGGAGAGAGAGAGAGAGAGAGAGAGAGAGAGAGAGAGAGAGAGAGAGAGAGAGAGAGAGAGAGAGAGAGAGAGAGAGAGAGAGAGAGAGAGAGAGATACAGACAGACAGACAGATAGAAAGATAGATAGACGCAGAGAGAGCTGTGATATACAACATATCAACGTATGCATTGACAAAATTGACAGATTAGTAATCTATATATCTAATCATCAATTCATACTATTCTCTCTATCTATCTATCTATCTCTTTTCTCTCTCTCTCTCTCTCTCTACTTCTCTATTCCCCCCCCCCTCTCTCTCTCTCTCTCTCTCTCTCTCTCTCTCTATCTATCTATCTATCTCTCTATCTATCTATCTATCTATCTCTATCTATTTATCTCTTTCTCTTGTCGCCTGTCCCATGTTTCTCACGTCCTCACCGTCCACCCTTTGTTATTCAGACATCCACTTTCTCTTCACTTCCTCTGTTATCATCATAGTGACATGCCCCTTCTTCTCTATTTCTCTTCCGCCTTTTCTCTCTCTCTTCTTATCAAATTCATTTAGTTCCGACGTCCATCTTCGACCTCCTTGTTCTCCCTTCCTCCCCCCCTTTCTTCTGTCTACCCCCTCCCCATCCCATGCACCCCTCCCCCCTACCTCTCTACCCCTTTTCCCCTCTAAGGTCGATTCTTCCATTTGTTATCATGGTGTGATGGACTCTATGTGCTCGGTGGGGGCTAAGGAGGGAGGGGAGGGGTTAGAGGGGAGGGAGTGGGTTAATGGGAGAAGGGAGGGGGAGGAGAGGTGGAGGGGAGAGGTAGAGAAGGAGACAAAGGGGAGGGATGGAGAGAGGATGAAGAAGGGGGGGATAGAGAAGGGGGGAGAGTAGAGAGAGAGGAGGAGAGGAGGGAGAGTGGATGGAGAAGGGGGGGAGAGGGGAGAAGAGAGAGAAGGAGAGGAGGGAGAGTGAATGGAGAAGGGAAAGATAGAGTAGAGAGAGACGGAGAAGAGGAGGGAGAGTGGATGGAGAAGGGGAGAGGGGCAGTAGAGAGAGAAGGAGAGGAGGGAGAGTGGATAGAGAAGGGGGGTGAGGAGAGTGGATAGGGAGAGAGGAGAGAGAGAAGGGGGGAGGAGACGGGAGAGAAGAGAGGGAGAGTGGATAGAGAAAGGGGTGAGGGGGAGTAGATGGAGAGGGGGTGGGAGAGTTGCTTAAGACGGGGTAGAGAGAGTGGACAAGAGGGGAGGAGAGGGAGGGGGGGCAGGAGGGAGAGGGGGGAGATACAAACTGGTAAGGGGTCATAATGAAGTGTCGCCTCTCGCATGACCCCAGGTCGTAAGAGGTCAACCAACGAGGGTTTGTCGTTACGCCTCTTCCTTCAGGGAGGGGGAAAAGAGGGGGTAGGGGGGGGAGGGGGAGAAAGAGGTCGTTAGCGGGTCATAAGTAGTGATTGGGCAGTTCCTGATTAGAAGATACGGGGATGCGCGGGGAGGGGGGTGGAGGGGGGTGATTGAGGAGAAGGGGGTGGGGAGAGGGTGGAGGGAGAAGGGGGAAGGGGATGGAGGGAGAAGGGGGGAGAGGAGGGGGGGGAAGGAGGGTGGAGGGAGAGAATTGGGATGGGAGGAGCAGGGAGGCGATGGGTAGGAGGAGAAGGGGAAGAGGGAGAGGGGAGGGAGAGAGGGGAATTGGGAGAGTGGAGGGAGAAGGTTGAGGGGGGTGAGAGAATGGGGGATGGGAGGAGCAGGGAGGCGATGGGTAGGAGGATGGGGAGTGGAGGAGAGTGGGGAAGAAGGAGAGGGGAGGGAGAGAAAGGAATTGGAGAGTGCAGATAGAAGGGAAAGAGGGGGTGGAGGGAGAGAATGGGGGTGGGAGGAGCAGGGAGGCGGAGGGTAGGAGGAGGGAGAGTACATGGGGAGGGTAGGGGGAACGCAGGGAGGGATGGAGGGAAAAAAATAGAGGATGGGAGGCGAGAAATAGGAAGAGAGGGAGGGAAGTGGTGTGGAGGGAGAGAAATGAAGGATAGAAGGAGAGGGGGGAGGAGGATGGGGACTGCAGGGGAGCGGGAGAGGGGAGTAGGAGAAGAGGGTTAGAAGAGAGGGGAGAGAAGAGGTCGAGAATGAAGAGGGGAACCAGAAGAAGACGGAGAAAGTGGGAGAAGCAAGAATGGATAAGGCAGAAAGGAGAGGTGAAAGGGAGGGATAGGGAATAGGGAGAAGAAAATGCGGAAAAGAAGAAGAGGATAGATGATGAAGGGGATAAGAGAGCACGGGGATAGGGGTAAGGGGCGAGAGAGAGAGAGAGAGAGAGAGGAAGAGACGAGTAAAATTCTATCAACCGAACTTAACTCAATTCCACCCATCTATCGCCTTATCTATCATTCTCTCGCTCTTCCTTCTTTCTCCAACCTCTAAGAAAGACGATCAGTTTCTCAAATTACTCCTTCGCATGAGGGAGCCGAAATCCCGACGTCGGAGGCATGAGGCTTTTCTTTTCATGTCCAAAGACCAGTCTTATGTTTATGTGTGTGTGTGTATATATATATATATATATATATAATATATATATATATATATATATATATATATATATATATATATATATATATATATATGTATGTGTGTGTGTGTGTGTGTGTGTGTGTGTGTGTGTGTGTGTGTGTGTGTGTGTGTGTGTGTGTGTGTGTATGTATTGTATATATATATATATATATATATATATATATATATATATATATAATATATATATATATATATATATATATATATATATATATATATATATATATATATATATATATATATATATATATATATATATATATATATATGTGTATGTGTGTATGCATGTATGTATGTATGTATGTATATATGTATATACGCATGGGCACACACATACACACACACACACACACACACATATATAATGTTATATATGTATCCTTTACTGAATCTGTTAATCTGTCTGTCAAAATTTCTGTCTAACTCTTTTAATCTTTACGTCAGAGGATTTGGAATGCATTTATAAGTGAGTCGGGAAATAAGCTTAGTTTAATTGAAGAAATGGGGATACACTTGTATAATTCTATATTTGAATTTGTATGTATACTACGTACACATACATCTACACACACTTAAAATACACAAATTCAAACATTCATAAATAGGCACACACACATGCATATATTCGTAAGCACTCAGCCACAAACACAGATTCACAAACATACACAGACACACGTACATAAACACTCACACACACACACACACACACACACGCACACGCACACACACATACGCACACAAACACACGCACGCACACAAACACACGCACGCACACACACACACACACACACACACACACACACACACACACACACACACACACACACACACACACACACATATATATATATTATATATATATATATATATATATATATATATATATATATATATGTATGTATGTATGTATGCACACACACACACACACACACACACACACACACTTAATCATTCACTAACTTTTATGCATCATAAGACTTACATACTCACAGACATATAAACACACAGCAGGTATAAATTACGAAAGAAAATCACACACACGCAAAAAAAAACAGAAATAATATCTCTCGGTGAATATATTTTCTTTCTCGTTCCTGCATTCCTGTGATTACCCATTTCCTTATTCCCCAAAGACGACGATAATCATGATAATAAACAGAAAAAAATATAAGCATACGTCAAAAAAAGGTGAGGTCCAATATCGACCTGGCAACTCGAGGAGGATATTCACTAATCGGTCTCTTATCGTAAATAATAATTATGCCGACGATAAATTCCGCTAAACTTTGTCATCACGGCCTTGCTTTGACACTTAAATCTCGCCCCGATAGGTGAACGTTCCCCCCCCTTCCCCACTTTATTGTCCCCTCTCCCCCCTCCCCTTCTCCTCTCTTCCTGTCGGGGTATGAGGAGGCCTTATACTTACCCTGTCGACTTCTTTCTCCTTCCTTCTTTCTTTTGTTTTTATTCCTTCCCCTTTCCACCCGTTTTGTTCTCTCCCTTCCCCTCTCTCCTCTCTCTCTTCCCCTTCTTCGCTCCCTCTCCCTCTGCTACCATCCCTCCCTCTCTCCCTTTCCTCCTCGTTCCCTGTCCCTCTGCTATCACCCCTCCCTCTCTCCCTTCCCTACTCTCCCTCCCCCCCCCTCCCTGGCGATCATTCCCTCACCCTCCCACCTCCACTTTCCCTACTCCTTCCTCCCCCCCCCTCCCTGGCGATCACTCCCCTCACCCCCCACCTTCCCTACTCCTCCCTGCTAGTCCCTTACCCTGGGTTAATTTACTGGCTCTCTCGTATAGCTTGTGAGGTCAGTAATTTCGGTGAGTGTGTGTGTGAGGGTAAGTTTAAGGTGAGGGAGACTCGGAGGAGGGGAGCGGGGGAAAGGGGGCAGTGAGTGGGGAGGGGAAGGGGGGAGGGACGGGAGATTGGTAAGGAGGAGGGAGGGAGGGAGGGAAGGATGGAAGGAGGATGGAGTTTGTGAAGGAGGGAAGGAAGGGAAGGGAGGGATGGGAGAAGGAAGGGAAGGAAGGGAAGGGAGAGTAAGGAGGGAGGGATGGGAGTTTGTGAAGGAGGGAAGGAAGGGAAGGGGTTTAGTAAGGAGGAGGAGGGAAAAGAGGTTGATGAGGGAGGAAGAGAAATTGGTAAGGCGTGAGGGAGGGAAGGAGGGAGATTGGTAATGAGTAGAAAGGAAGAAGAGGGGAAGGGAGGTTGTTAAGTGAGTGACAGAGGAAAGGTAGACTGATGAAAAAAGGGAAGAGGAGGAAGGGAGGGAAGAGAGAATGATGAAGGAAAAGAGAAGAGAGATGGTAAAGGGAGATCGGTAGGTAAGGATGAGGAAGAAGAGAGAGAGAGAAGAAGGTAAATAAGATACGAAGGTAACAGAAGGGCGGAGAGAAAGGAGAGAGAGGGGGGGGTGGCCTGGCCTGGGGGAGGGGGGGGGAGTGTTATTGATGCGCCGGCGAGGGTGCCAAAGGGGGGGGGGGGGGGAGGACTGAGAGGTCAGGTGAGGTCATGGCGGCAGGGTTAGTCATAGAAGTGTGTCAAAAAGACTCAACAGGGACTCACACACATACACGCATACATACACGTGTAGTTATATGCATTTAAGCACACACACGCACAGATACATAGATAGGCAGATAGATAGATAAATAGGTAAGTACACAAATAGATAGGTAAACAGATAGACACAAATTGAAGTAAATTGATAGATACATAAACACACAGAGAGAGGAAGAGAGGAAGAGAGAAAAATAGAGAGAGGGTGAGAGAGAGAGAGAGAGAGAGAGAGAGAGAGAGAGAGAGAGAGAGAGAGAGAGAGAGAGAGAGAGAGAGAGAGAGAGAGAGAGAGAGAGAGAGAGAGAGAGAGAGAGAAAGAAAGAAAGAGAGAAAGAAAGAAAGGAAAGAGAGAAAGAGAGAAAGAAAGACAGAAGGAGAGAGACAACCTGTTACACACTGCCAAAAAAATAAAAAAAAATAATAAAAAAATCACTACATAACAAAGCCAGATTTACTCGAGTTCCCCCTCCAAATATCGGCGCATAGAAAACTCGCCTCTACAGTAGATAGCGTAGAAATTGAGTGGCCAATTACAAGATTTGCAGATTAACTCTAATTAACTCATTAACGTTGTTTTAAATATATTTCCAGGTCTGTACATAATAACCCTCTAAACCTCATATATATATATCTCTGTTTCCAGCAGATAAGTATCTTGAAGAGTATAAATGACCCATTTAGCTCTGCACTTAATGATTTTATATAAATCTTGGGTCTTCATTAGAGACTAAGTTACTCACGCAATCGCAGAGTTAGTGTTAAAACATTGTGACTTACTGTGGGTCGGGATGTTAAAGTTTGGATGAGAATGTTTGATTACGTGTTTTTTTCTCGTGTGCTTATCTTTAGGGTGTTTATTTTTGTGTTTTTTGTGTGTTTGTTTTCGTGTGTTTATTTTCGTGTGTTTGTTTATGTGTTTTTAGTTTCGTTGTGTTTGTTTTCGTGTGTTTATTTTAGTGCTTTTATTTTCGTGGTGTTTATTTTCGTTTTCGTTGTGTTTATTTTTGTGTTTATTTTCGTGTGTTTATCTCCGTGTGTTTATCTTCGTGTGTTTATTTTTGTGTGTTTATTTTAGGGTGTTTTTGTTTTGTTTGTTTGGTTGACTAAATAATGATTATGACAAACAACTAAAGCAGGCTGATCTGTTTGGTGTTTAGCATCTAAATTTTCTTCCTAATTAAGCATTTTTATCTATCATTTAGCACGTGAGCTTACGTGTGTTTATCTATCAATCAGGTCATATGTCTATTTACTTATCTACTTATCTATCTATCTATCTATCTATCTCTCTCTC
>NW_020871856.1:42500-50000 GCF_003789085.1 Penaeus vannamei
AGAGGCTTGCAAAGAGGTATCCATGACAGCAGTGCAATCCATGTCGCCGGGAACACCTGTGTGTGATGTACGAATTCATTAGCTTTCGTGCACCTGTGGATATTGCAGAAACAAGTGTCACTTTTTACACCGCGGGGGGGGGGGGGTCTTTTATTAGTTAGAAGGTGTGTATTTTTTTTTTTTTTTTTTTTTATCTTTATTGTTTGTTGTTTTTTTTTTTTTGGATTTTTTTTTTTTTTCTCTTTTCGTTTTTTTTTTTTTTCTATTTTTTTTCTTTTCCATGCTTTAGGGGTTTGTTTTTGGGGGGGGTTATCTTTGTTTTATTTTGGTTTGGCTTTAATATCTTTATTGTTTGCATTTTCTCTCTTTTCTGTTTTTTTTTCTTTTTTTTTTTTCACCTTCTTTTTCTTTCTTTTTTCTAATGCTTTGGGGTTTGTTGGAGGCTTTTTAGTTTCTTTCTTGTGTTTATTTTAAGATTATTTTTTGTTGTTTAATTTCGTCATTTGACAAATAATCATCAAATAATAACAGAATAAGGTTTTTTTTTTTTATTTCTCTCTTATCCTTTTACCTTTCTTCTCTCATTTTTATTTTCTGGATGGACTTTAAGATGGTGTCTGGTTATATATGTATCTATTTTTATTTTTTATTATTTTATTTATTTTTTATTATTATTTTTATTTTTATTTTTTTGTCTTTTACCCCCCTCTCGCCTATGGGGCCTCATATATATATATATATATATATATATATATATATATATATATATATATATATAATATATATATATATATATATATACTCTGCCTTTCACTTTAGCCCATAAGACCATTTGAACATTCATAAAGATTAAGCAATTAAGTAATCAGTATTTGTGAGTATAGATAGATAAATAAAGATGTGCAGATACCCATTATCAGTATCATTAACAAACTATATGAGCGTCCTTCAAATGCATAATAGATAAGCTTACTCTCTCATTGCTGTAAACGAGGTATATAACCTAAGTAAAACATGCATGTATAACAGCATAAAAAACGATATATTAAGTGTAAATAACGTATAAACATAGTCTCGCTCAAAAAAAAAAACGAAAAAAAAACACTTAACCGCGTGGAAAAAAAAAAATTAACGAAAAAAACATAAAGCGTTCTTTAAAAAAAAAAATGCACCCTCCCTTTTCAATAAAAAATCTGCAAGGGCGTTATTCCTTAGAATAAAATCTTACATCCTCCTTTAAAAAAATAAAAAATAATAATTATAATAAAAATAATAATAAAGTATAATAACAAATGAAAAAAAAAAACACAGTTGGAGTCATTTCGAGTACCTGTAAACGGTCGTGGTTCGCACGTGGTTCACTGAGCCTGGGAGGAACCACAGGGAAGGAGAGGGTGGACGAGCCATCCTCCTCTCTTCCTCTATTTATTTTCCTTCTTTCTTTTTCTTCTTTTTCTTCCTCTTTCTTTTCTTCCTCCTCCTCTGCGCCTTCTCTGCTATCCACTTAGATACTTCATCCTCATCTCTTCTTCTTCTACTATTCTTTTCTTCTTCTTCTTCCTCCTCTTCTTCTTTCTACTTTTTCTTTTTCTGGCTTCTTATATCCTCCTATTCTTCATTCTCTTTCTCTCTTCCTCAACTTCTCTCTTCTCACTTCTCCTACTTCTCCCTACTCTCCCCCCCATCTTTCGTTCGTGAGCTTTACCCTTTCACCCTCCTCCCACAGGCACTACCTTTTCTATTTTTATCTTTCTATACATTTCTTATTCAAACTCCCTCCTTTTCACTCCCCATTTCACTCACGTTATACCCTTACCTCTACTCCCATCATTACTTCCCTCTTCACTCTCCCTTATCTAGCCTCATCTCCATCAATCTTCTGTGCCTCATGTTAGCTATTTACCTTCACCTTATTTATGTCTACTCGTCCCAACACCTCCAATTTTCTCTCTTAGCATCATTGCACAAATTTCTCCTCATCTCGCGTCTCCTCAATGTTACACTCTCTTCCTTCTTCACTTCGCGCCATTTATATCACAGTCATCTCCTCACCCAGACGCCACTCCTCCCCCTCCTCCTTCTCCCCTGCACCCTCCTCCTCTCCTCCTCACCCGCTCGTCCTCACTCCTCACCGCTCTCCTCCCGCATCCTCAAGCCACTCTTCCCTCACTCCCATCCTCCTCCCTCCTCTCCTTCCCCCTCCCTCGTCTCCCTCCTCCTCCTCTCCCTCCCACCCGCAAGGATGGCCTCACAGTTCACTGCCATATTTTGTCAAAGTTTCCTTTTGCAAGCGGATTTCTCCCGTCAGAATTTTTCTCCGCGTGAGGCTCTCGGGGCGTGGGTTCCTGGCGCCCTTCGGGCTGCGTGGAGGAGGAGGAGGTGGAGGGGGGAAGGAGGAGGTGGATGGAGGAGGGGGAGGTGGCATTATAGGATAAGGTGGGAATAAGAGTGAGGAAGTGATAAGGAGTCGGTAAGTATGAGAATGAAAGAGAGGAGGGGAGGATTAGTAGGGTGAAGGGGGGATGGAGGTGGTGAAGGTGAGGAAGGATTAAGAGGGTTAAGGAGGAGGAGGTGGAGGTAGGTGGAAGGAGGTAGGTTGGAAGGATGGATAAGGGGGTAAGGAGGTAAGGGTGGAGGTGGGTGATACTAGTAGGAGGTATAGAGTGTGTAGATATAATATAGGTTAGTTGGGGGAGGAGGATGGTGGATAGTATAGTTGGAAGGATAACAGTGGGAGGGAGTATAATAGGAGGCGGTATAGTAACGGATAAGGGAGGGAGGAGGTGGAAAAGGAGGAGGAGGATGGTGGGGATAACGAGGAGATAAAGAGGTGAGTGAAATAAGGAAGGAGGATGGATACGGTGGGAAAAGGCAGGATGTTGAATCGGTGGTGGATAAGTAGATAGGAAAAGATATAGTGGGTAAGGTGGAATGGTTAAAATAATAAGGGAGTATATAGGGGAGTGAGGTGGAGGTGGTGGAAATATAAGGGGGATAAGATTGTAAATATATATAGGGGTGTTGAAGGAGCGTACGGAGGTGGAATAAGGGGGTGATATTATATAAGTGAAGGAGGATAAGGTAGTGGAGAGGATATAGTAGGGGGTAGGCGGTGGATAGGTGATTAGAAGAAGAAGAGGTAGGTGAGTAAAGGAGGTACAAGTAGGGGAGAGGGGGGAGGGGAGGTATGTAAGTGAATAGGATAAGAGGGGGGTATAGGAGTCAGGGGAGGAGAAGTGGAGAAAAAGGGATAGAGGGTGGGTGATAAAGAGAGGAGGTGGTAATAAGGGGGTGAATAAAGGGAGGATGAATTTTAAGTAGAAGGCGTTAAAAAAAGGGAAGGAGACCGGAAGTGCATGGAGTGGGAGGTAAATGTGTGTGTTGTGGTGTGTCGGGTGTGGTAGAAAGTATAGATATGTTGGAATGCGAAGGAATTGAGCATTGAAAATGTGGAAGTAAAGGGTTAGAACAACTAAAACAATATGGATGATAAATCCAAAATAAGATCGAAAACAAGCAGAAGCAAACGAAAAAAAATAAAAGAAATAAATAAGAAGACGGAGTGGAGAAAGGATAAGGGGTAAAAAAAAGAAAATTCAGTGTGAGTGAATGGTAGGAAGGAGGGAGGAGAAAAGATAGGGAATAAAAAGAATACAGGTGTGATGAAGGGAATAGAGCAGATTAAAACAATTATAGAAAGAGGAAGGACGGGCATAAGGAAGAGGAAGAAGAGGAGGAGGAGGTGGTTCAAGCCGCAATTCACTGGTTTCATCACGTGCACGACAATCAACGCCGCGGCGTGGGGTTCCAGCCATCAGGTGCCGGGCATATAGGTCTTTTCAGGCCCCGTTGCGCGAGGAGGAGTAGGGAGTAATGGGAAGATTAAGGATAATAAACATACGGTGGAGATCGTCTCACTATTATTATACTCTCTTAAAAGTAGCATCACGGATGTAATAATATCCGAGACGTCCATTCGCGGGCGCAACAGTGGATTTAGGTACTTAGATTACATTGGCGCTTCCTTAGTCCCTAGCCTGGTGGCTGGTAATTCGGTTGGTAGTCACCTGGCTTAGTTAGCCGCTCCTGCCAGCCAGGTGCGCTGCGGTGGTGATGGTTTTTTGGCTTCTCTTATATTTTTGTATTCTTTCGTGATGGGGATGCGAATATTTTATTTAATTCATATTTTTTTTATCCTTTGTTATTCATCTAATCGAACATTTCTTGGATTCGAAGGCGACTGGAAACTATTTCTATGCAGCAACATCGGGTCGCTTGTAATAAAAGAGATGATGGAACGTAGGAACTGAAGCCATGGGAATATGCATAAAGTAGGAAAATTTTAACAGACGGAGGTGGGGCTTCCTATGGCGGGTGTTTGCGGCTGGTTGTATAAATCACTTTAAGGCGGGCAACCGTCCGCAGTTTGATGTCGTCAGTAATATCCGCACGTGAATCAGTGGGTTGGTTATAATCCACTCTTTTTAGGGGCTATGGGTTCATGGCAAGGCGGTGTGGGACTCGGAGCATATCTCACTTGATCCGTTTAGTATTTTCAATTTTTTTAAAAAGGAGGAGGTTTGCTATTTTGATTGGGCGTTATTTAAAGATGTCTTTCCTTGTCTTCGGTCGATTTCCCGGGGCATATTTTTCTTGTCTGCTTTCTTTATTCTCTCATCTTTTTCTCGATACTCGGGTCGGTATATCTCTCTTTGCGCTAATTCTTCTCATCTCTCGTCTCTTGGTGTGGTTCTCACTCTTCTTCTAATTCTCGTCTCTCCTCAGTTCTACCATGCTCGGTGCTCTTTTATTATATTAGGATCTTTATCATCTCTCTACTCTCACTCTCTATTACTCCTCCTCTCATCTTCCATCCTCCCTCAATATATAACCTCTCTTCATCCCTCCCTTTATATCCTCCCTCTCCATATCTCGCATCATCTCTGTCTCATCTGTCATCTCTCTCTCTCTCTTCCTCCTCTTCATCGCTTTTCTGCTCGTCTCAATCTCTCTCTCTCTCAGTCGTCCAGTCTCTCATTCTTCTCCTATAATACCCTCGTTTCCCCTGCCGTATCTTCTCTCTCTCTCTTATTCTCTATTCGATCTCTCTCCTTCATTCCTCTGCTCCTCACCTAACTCTCCACCGACTCTCTCTCGTCTCTCCGTCCTCCCATCCGACCACCGACTCATCTTTCTTCAACCTTCCCTCCCCCCCTCCTCTCTCTCTACTCCATCTCAGTCTCTCCAGTCTTCATCTCTCTCCGCTCTCTCTCTCTCCCATCTCTCTCCTTTGCTCTCCCTCATACATATACCTGCACAATATACGTGTTAGGTGATCAATATATAAATCTCCGCACCTTCTATCTCGGATTATAACACACAATAAAACTCTCTCTAAACTCTCGACACACATGATCTCCTCTCTCATCTTCTCCTCTATCTCTCCCTTCACTATCTGACACGTTTCTCTCTCTGCTCTCTCTCTCCTCTTCTCTACTCGTGTGTTCAATCCATCTTACGTTTTCAGTACGTCATATCTCTCGGTCTCTATAATTTGTCCATCTCTCACTATATTGTCTTCTCTCTCTTCTATATTAATAAATAATGATATATATATTATATAATAGCGTCTCTCGTTTCTCATCTCTTGCTCCCTCTCGTCTGATTCTTTCTCTCGTCATCCTCTCTCTCATCATCTCTTCTCATCTCTCCGCTCCCGTCTTTCTATCACGCGCTCACGACTCCTCATAGACCCTATTGCCACTTCACAACTCTTCTCCATCCCTCAACCATCCCGTCTCCTCTCATCTCTCTCTGACTTCACTTCCGCCTTTTCGTATGGCCTCTACAAAGTAATTATCCCTTCGATTTTTTTAGCACCTGACACGTCGCGGTGAGTAATTAATAGATAATTACAGCCCCGATCCCGTGCTTCAGGTAAGGCGTGTCATTTGGGTCTTGGTGACGTCATGACCCGGCCAGAGCCCTTCGTCAAGAGAGGTCTCTCAGGAGGTGCTGAAGGTGACCTGCCTGGGTTTTCCGTTTTCGTTCCCCTCTTGCTCTCTTGTTTTTTTTTTTTCTTCTCTCTCTCTCTCTCCTCTTCTCCCTCTCTCGTTTTTTTCTCTCTCTATTCGTTTTTTTTCTTTATCGTTTTTTTTTTCTTTCCCGTTTTATTTTCTTTCTCACTTGTTTTTTTTCTCTCTTGTTTTCTCCTCTGCTCTCTTCTTCTTCTGTTTCTCTCTCTCTCTGCTCTCTCTCTCTCTGTCTCTCTCTCTCTCTCTCTCTCTCTCTCTCTCTCTCTCTTCTCTCTCTCTCTCTCTCTCTCTGCTCTCTCTCTCTCTCTCTCTCTCTATCTCTCTCTCTCTGTTGTTCCCTTCTTCCGTTCTATTCCGGTCTGTAGTGTTCGTGTGTTTTTTATTTATTTTTTTTCTTCTTTTGGTTTAACTTCCTCTCGTGTTTGCATTTTCTTTCTCTCTCTTTCTTCAATCGCCTCGAGACCTACCCCAAGTCTCCCCCCCCCCCTTTTGTTAATAAGTGTGTCTTTTCTTCCTAATCCTTCTCTCTCCCTATTTCCTCCTTCTTCCTCGCTTCCCCCTTTGACCCATACATTTCTCTATCTCGCTTATTTTATTCCCTTCTCCCTCTCCCACCTCCCCGTTCGCCCCCCCCCCCCTCCCTTTTCTTCTTTTCCACTTCCTCCATCTCTCTCTATTCCCCTTCTTGGCCTTCCTTCCTTCACCCACTTCGGAGCATAGAGCGGGGGCTGGGGTGGTGGGTGGGTGGGGTGGGGTGGGGGGGGGGTATTTGGTAAGGATGCGTTGTCATTATGCGGGTGTTGGTATTGTCACAGTACGTAGAGTAAAAGCATCTACTGTCATTACGTTGTCATAGGAATGGTATGCTTTGGTATCGGATACCTGTTGTTGGTATTAATAGAGGGCATTTAATTGCTGCAAGATACCTATTAATAATACCATGGAAATGCTGCTATTATAATAAAATCAGTGGGTATCAATTATCGAAAATCCAATAGTAATGTATGCTTTGGTATCAGGTATCTGCTGCTGGTATCAATAAGGGCAGTTCATTGTTGCAAGATACCTATCATTAATACCATGAACATGATGCTATTATAGTGAAACATTAGATATCAATTAACGAAAATCCAATAATAATGTATGCTTTGGCATCAGGTACCTGTTGCTGGTATTAATAAGGGCAGTTGATTGTTGTCGGGAACCTATCTTTAATACCATGAAGATGATGATATTATAATGAAATAGTGGGTATCAATGTTCGAAAATCCAATAATGATGTAAGAAAACCTCGTACAAAAACCCTTGTTTTACGGAAGCCTCGTTATAATAAAGTCCTGGTGCTGTCATGGGAAAGGCTAAATCAGTAGCAACTCGAGGAGGTGTCATGGCATGTCTGTTTTTGGTGATTGTTCGAGGAAAATACAACCATTAAAATCATTATTTTCCATCCTTTTTTTTTTTT
>NW_020871856.1:55000-56952 GCF_003789085.1 Penaeus vannamei
AGAAAAAAGAGAGGTAAGAGAAGGAATAACAGAAAGAGCAGAAGAAATAAAAGAAAAGTAGAAGTAAAAGAAATAGGAATAAGAGGAGGAGGAGGAGGAGGAGGAATAGAAGGAACATGAGAAAGAAGGAAAAATTGAGTGGTAAGAGAAGAAATAACAGAAAGAGAAGAAGAAAAAAAGAAAAGTAGAAGTAGAAAGGAAGAGGATAAGAGGGAGGAGGAGGAGCATAAGGGGGGGGGTGTAAGGAAGCGGCAAAGCGTACCAAGAGTAGAAACAGAAGGAAGAGAAGAGAGAAGAGTAGAAACAGAAAAAAGAGAAGAAGAAGAAAGAAGAGCAGAGGCAGAAGAAATAGAAAAGAAAACTAGAAGCAGAAGGAAGAGAAGAAGAAGAAAGAAGAGTAGAAGCAGAAGGAAGAGAAGAAGAAAAAAAGAAAAGTAGAATTAGAAGGAAGAGAAATAAGAGAAGAAGAAGAAGAAAGAAGAGTAGAACAAAAGGAAGAGAAGAAGGAAAAAAGAAAAGTAGAAGTAGAAAGAAGAGGAAATAAAGAATAAGAGGAGGAGGAGGAGGGTAGGGGGGGTGGGGGGGTGTAAGGAAGCGGCAAAGCGTACCAGAGAGAAACAGAAGGAAGAGAAGAGAGAAGGGTAGAAGCAGAAAGAAGAGAAGAAGAAAAGAGAAGAGTAGAAACAGAAGAAAGAGAAGAAATAGAAAACGAAAACTAAAAGCAGAATGAATAAGAAAAGAAGAAGAAAGAATAGTAGATACAAAAGGAAGAGAAGAAGAAATAGAAAAGAAAAGTAGAAATAGAAAGAAGAGGAGAATAAGAATAAGAGGAGGAGGAGGAGGATAAGGGGGGGTGAGGGTGGGGGGTGTAAGGAAGCGGCAAGCGTACCAGATTACAGACAACCCTCGCGGTACAGACGCTGGCCGCCCTCTGATCTCCGGGAAGTGATAACACGGACACCGAAGAAGACGAAGAAGAACATGAAGCACCGACTTGCTACACAGCGGCGCAACATTAATACTTTGCAAGAAAAAAGAGAGAGAGAAAGAGAGAGAGAGGGGGGGGAGGGAGAAAGAGAGAGAGAGTTGGGGTTGAGGGGGGGAGAGAGTGAGAGAGAGAGGGGTGTGGGGGGTGAGGGGGGGAGATAGCGGGAGAGAGTGAGAGAGAGAGGGGTGGGGGGGGGGGGGGAGGTGAGAGTGAGAGAGTGAGGAGAGAGAGAGAGAGAGAGGAGAAGAGAGAGAGAGAGAAGAGAGAGAGAGAGAGAGAGAGAGAGAGAGAGAGAGAGAGAGAGAGAGGGAGAGAGAGAGAGAGAGATATAGAAAGAGAGAGAGAGAGAGAGAGAGAGAGAGAGAGAGAGAGAGAGAGAGAGAGAGAGAGAGAGAGAGAGAGAGAGAGAGAGAGAGAGAGAGAGAGAGAGAGAGAAAGAGAAAGAGAGAGAAAGAGAAAGAGAGAGAGAGGGAGCAAAAACATGTGAGAGAGGGGAGAGAAAGCGGGAGTGAGTGAGAGAGAGAGAAGACGAAAGAAAAAAGAGAATAAGAGATATAAAGAAGAGAAAAAAAAAGTTATCGTGTATTTTTCTCAGTAGGTGACGAAAAGTTCATCCATTTAGTGGAAGGATTTATTTTTTTCTTCTTCCTCTTTTTTATCTCTCTTTTTTGCTTTGCTTGTTATTGTTTTTTGCTTTTTTTTTTGACGGTTTTTTTAATTCTGTGGCTTTGGTTGTCTATCTGATCCACCACCCCCAACCCCCACCCGCCGGAAAGTACCAAGCCCTTACGTGGCAATAGAATAAGGGAAATGACAAGAGAGAAAGAAGAAGAGAGAAAGAAAGGAGAAAGAGAGAAAAAAAAGAATAGAAGTCCAGGTGCAGGTGGCGAGGTGAGGTCGCGACCCCTGGCGGATGGGGGGGTGGGGTGGGGTGAGGGAGGGAAGAGTTACACCGGAAGCGAAT
>NW_020871856.1:68091-83835 GCF_003789085.1 Penaeus vannamei
GTGTGAGAATTTTGGACTGTGGGTGTCTGTGCATTTGTTATGAGACACAACACGGGGGACACTATAGTTATAAAAGGGGATGAATAACATGTAATAATCTATAATAATATGAAAGACGAGATAAGACGCAAAACAACTCGCATGAAGTAAGATTTTACTTCAACCAATTTTGCTGCCATATTGTGTATTACTGTCATTTCACGATAACAAACAACCATCACAAAAAAAGCCTGTCAGTTGAAACTCATCACACAGTATCTATTCAGTTGTAAGATCATAATCACATATCCTGACAAACATGCTACTTCTGTCACACTTCTTAAACTGAAGAGCAGTTCCGTTCGGTCCCTAGCCTATAGTGACTCCATAATTATCATTATTATCGTCATAATTAATGGGATTAACATGAAAATCATCATAATTAGCCGAATTATTGCAGAAATAATTTCTATGCTGCGCGACTAAATATATCATATAGTATACATTTTCCTTATGATGGTCTTTCAGAATACAGTATTGTATCCGTTCACATTGGCAAAGAGTGATGAAAATTATATCAAATGCTGATGTTAGTAGTTATAACAAACGAATGAACAAATGAAGAATGAAGCAAATGAACAGATAAACATAACTGAAAGAAGGGATGTTTTTGCGGATGTTTAGAGATGCACCGATCTTAGGGTACGGTATGTTAAAAAAAACTTTTACAACAGTCTGCATAAAATCGCTATTTCCATGGCTTTTCCATTCATGAAAATGCGCTACAGATGTACTACAGTCTCCTCCTTACACACAGCGAACTCTACAACCCTAGCATAGTTTTCTTTTCTATGTATGTCTTTCGTAAACTGTTAGCATGGAAAATAAACTAAGTATCAGATCTTGTTCTAATATTTCGTCGTGATGCCTGTAAGTCTATTTGTTTGTTGTTGTTGTGGCCACGTGCTAGCAGACGTAGGGCCTAGGGTGGGAGGGTATCGCAATTATGACGCTTTCCTGCCCCCCAAAAAGAAGATAAAAAAAGAAAAAGAAGAAAAAAATAATGTACAACTGACCCTTCATGCGTAGTAAATTCCTTTCCTGCCTTTTTTTTTTTTTTTTTTTTTTTTTTTTTTTTTTTAAGATTCAAGTATTTGTTTCCTGTAGCTAATGTCATTTTGTTACATCCTGTCTTCGAGACGATTTCATACAAAGGATGGCTATGTATTATACAGATGGTAAACATATTGTATATACACTACATATACATCCTCACGTACATACATACATGCACAAAGCACACACATAAATATATAAATAAATAAATAAAATATGCATATATATGCATATATATATATATATATATATATATATATATATATTATATATTATATATATATATATTATACATATGTATATATATACACATAACATATAAAACACACACACACAACACACCATATATTTATATATACATATACATACATACACACACACATACGCACACACACACGCACTCAACACATAAACACATAACACGCACACACACACACACACACACACACGCCACACACACACACACATAAAATATGTATATATATATATATATATATATATATATATATATATATATATATATATATATATATATATATATATATATATATATATATATATATATATATATTATATATATATACATATATATATATATATATATATATATATATATATATATATATATATATATATATATATATATATATATATATAATACACACACATGCATACACACGCGTACACACACAGACACACAATCACATGCACACACACAGACACAGGTCGCACAGACACACACACGCTCACAGGTACATAACACACACACACACACACACACACATATATATATACACACACATACATATTATAAAGTTGTAAGTTGGTCCGTACTGAGGAGCCCGGCCTCGACCCCAGCCGCGTGAAGCAAGCCGAAGCCTCCCGTAAGCGAGAGAGAACCTCTGAGGAACAATCAATCTAACACGGGTCCTTGGGGTGTAAGACGGAAAGCGGATCCGGGGACGACGTGTATTCCTGAGCGGAGAATTATTACGAAGTGCTTATGACTCAGTCTATCGTTTGAAATGTACGAAACAAAATGAGTGAAAGATGCGAAAGCAAAGATTCTTTGGATTTAAAAACCCGACTGAGGTCTTCTAGGCCACCCTTATATATTATAATATATATATATATTATATATAATATATATATATACATATATATATATATATAATATATATATTATAATATACATATATATATAATATATATAATATATATTATATATATATATAATAATATAAAATATCGTTAATTATCATATATATTATATAATTATATATAAAATATTATATTTACATATATATATATAATATAATATATAATATATATAAACATAATAGTATATGATAAATATATACATAAGTATATATATATTATTATATATATATATAATATATATATATTAAATATATGTATAAATATATTATATATATATAATATATATATATATATATATATATGTACTATATTTATACATAAATATATATATAATATTAGTTAGTATTATATATATATATTTATATATATAATTATTATATAATTATTAGTATCAGAGACGCATCAGTAGACAGTCAGACTCGAGAAGAAAGAGAACCCGAGAGACGAGCAGAGAGACGAAGAACCTCGATAGTACGTATACGCACACACATCCACAGCACATACCGCCATCATCCACACAACACTCACACCGAATGCTTACTATACTATACCTACCTATAACTACTATATATATAATAACATACTATATATTACTCATAACATACAACACCTATACTAACTCATCTTATATCTATACCTATATATGTGTGTGTGTGTGTGTGTGTTGTTGTGTGTGTGTGTGTGTGTGTGTGTGTGCTGTGTGTTGTGTGTTGTGTGTGTGTTGTGTTGTGTGAATGTAATATTATATGTATACTATATAAATATATATATATATAATATATATATTATATAACACCTATACCTTACTACTACTACCCCACCACATACTATATTTACACACCAACACACACGCACACACACATCCACACACAACACACACACCACTCACAGCACACACACACACACACACACACAACAATATCATATAAATATAATATACCATTATAGTATATATAATAACTATATATTATATGTAAATATATTATATTGATATTTACATTCATTATACTAATTATTATATAACTTATATATATGTACAATACATATATATATTTCATATGTTATCTATATATTTTTCATATATGTATATATGTAATATTGATAGAATTGATAGATAAGTGGACAGACAGATAGAGAAAGAGAGATACACACCATACACACACTCACTTCACACACTCACACACACACACACACACACACACACACACACCACACACACACACACACACACACAACACCACACACACACACATACACAATTATATATATACTATATAATATATATATATATATAAGTATTATATATACTCAGAGAGAGAGAGAGAGAAGGAGACGGAGATAGAGAGAGAGAGAGAGAGAAGCCGAGAGAAACGGACGAACGAGAGAACGACAGACAGAGAGAGAGAGAGAGAGATTTTTGAGAGAGCACGAGGAATGAGACCCACGGACAGTAGAGCATGAGAAGAGAGAGAGATGAGAGAAGAGGACCGAGAGAGACAACACCACAGCCAGACGAGGACAGAGAACGCCGAGACGAGCAGAAAAGCGCCAAACAATAATAGCACAACACACAGAAAACGAAAAAAGAAAGAGACAGAGCCACACACACAAAATTCGCACGAGAATCAGATACGATATTGAGTATGGTACAATTTGTATTTGCGACCACTCACGATCTAAATAAATCAAACAACCGACAAGACATAAGAATAAGGAATTGAATTCTTCTGTAAAAAATAATATTCTCTCGTCGGAAAAATTTTATGACTTTTTCTAGATAATAATCTCTACATCTTCTATATCTTCATTTTATTTTCATCTCACAAACGTATCTGACTCATTCTTTCCGAACTTATCACTCACCTTCCTCACCGGCCTGAAAGCACAGAAAAAAAACAAAACAAAATCAACAAAAAAAAAAAAAAAAAAAAAAACAAAAACAAAAAAAAAAAAAAACGACATGTGATGATTAGCAAATGTTAATTCCTTTTTTTAAGAGATAGAAAAAAAATATAGATATGATAACTCCTTAATAACCTGAGCATGTCTGATTCTCTAGTCTCGACTGAATACCTCCAGAAAGGGTGTGAGTCAGTTTATAATGAGGAATGAGTTTTTTTCTTCTCATTTGCTTAGGTTTACGGTAAACATGAGATCCATTTTTGACTACTTCAGCACGTGGATTCTCGCGAAAGTGTTTGTCAGACTTTGCCAAGAGATTATACTCGCTTCCTGTCTCTTATCTGTGTTATCAAAGCGATGTATATCTTATATCTTTTTTCAAAGTTTATCTTGAATGTAACATTCCTTCATCCCTGTTTCGATGTAAACTATTAACGTATTTTCACTTCGTTGTATAATGGCTTTCCGTCGGCGCAAATGTAATTATAAGTCACAATCGTTTCTTCATTGTTGTGGAATCGTCTTTTCTAGAATGAAATGGGACAGTAAACCAGATATGTTGCTTTCTACAAGAGCCATATTACACATACACATATTATTTCCCCGTTTAGTATAAGTCCCGGAATTTCCACGGCCGACGCTTCACGCCCTTGGCTTTTTTTTTTTCTCCCTTCGTTAACCACAGAAGCACGAGTCGAAGCAACGAAACCCCGCAAGAACCACTCACATACCTCGACGCGCCGCACACTGAGGCTTCAAGGACACGTCCGTTGTCTCACTCCGCCAGACAGGCACACACTGCTTGACATGTCACTCCCGTCCTAGGCAAGCGAAGGGGTGAGGGGAAGGGGTGAGGGGAAGGGGTGGAGGGGGGGAGGGGAAAGGGTGAGGGGAAGGGGTGAGGGGAAGTGAGGGGAAGGGGTGAGGGGGAAGGGGAGGGGAAGGGGTGAGGGGAAGGGGTGAGGGGAAGGGTGAGGGGAAGGTGAGGGGAAGGGGTAGGGGAGGGGAAGGGGAAGGGGTGAGGGGAAGGGTTGAGGAAGGGTGAGGGGGAAGGGGTGAGGGAAGAGGGGGGTGTGAGGGAAGGGGGAGGGGAAGGGGTGGGAGGGGTGAGGGGAAGGGTGAGGGGAAGGGGTGAGGGGAAGGGGTTGAGGGGAAGGGTTGAGGGAAGGGGTAGGGGAAGGGGTGAGGGGAAGGGGTGAGGGGAAGGTGAGGGGAAGGGGAGGGAAGGGCGGGGAGGGGAGGGGAAGGGCTGGAGGGGAAGGGCTTATGCTGAGGGAGAAAGGGGTGTAGGGGCGGGAGGGGGCGGGGGGGGGGGGCAGAGGATAAGGCCGAGTGCCGCTGTCAGTCACGGAGCGCGCGAGGGGCGAGTGTTCCCGGGCCTGCAAACGGGCCTGCAGGGCGTCAAGTGCTGTCGTCACACGGCTCCGCACAGATCCACGTCGCTCGTTCATTATCGCGCTTTTTTTTTTTTCGAGCGAGATAACACGGAGTCTCGGCTCGTAGCTCTTTCTTGGATCTCGATACAGCTGAACGCGTCAGCTGAAACGTAATCATTGAACGAAAGAGAGGTAGCAGGTTCGTTGAGGTGAAGAAGGAATCAAGAGGATATAAATGAGTGACATGGAGTGAAGGAGGCGAACTGCGGAATGGCTGGCGGGGAAAGTGCACTGGCGAGCGTAGCAGGAGGTACGTCGGCGATCCTAGCGAGGCCGACGGACCCACAGATCCTGCTCTGTTACTTCACCGACTTAGGGTGACAAAGAGAGAAAGGAGGGAACGAGAAACGAGGAAAAAATAGGTGGAACCGAGGGCTCATAAGTGCGTGTGTGGCGATGTTGTGCGATAGAGAAGTGGGAGCGAAGAAAATAAAGGGGCACGGAAATAGCGGAAAACGAAGAAACAATAATGTGCATCACGGAGAGATAAAGAAGATAAACAGCCTAAAACTAAGTGAGGTGAAGGCTGTGGAAAACGAAGGCGAGACACTGACACAGCCACATAGGAATGCGACACGAGGACTAGAGACAATGGGAAATTAAAACAGGAGTGGGCAAGCAAAAAAACGAAACTCAAGTCAGGGTGCAGTTTAAGTTAGTCGGCGGAGTGGACCCAGCACCGAACCACCCCCCATTATCAAGACACACGCGACACCCATGCGTGTAATCACCTGCCTCACAAAACACTAACCCTGATGCCACCTCCTATGCCTTCTAAAAAGTCTACACACCAAACTTATTTCACAACCCAACTTATGCCTCATATCTTTAATTATTCCCTCTCGCTACTACTACACTTACATCTCACCTCACACACACGCAGCGACACGCGCACACACCACACACGCACACACAAGCGACACACACATCTGGACACGATAAGACGCAATAACAATGCCATAATCCACGTATTAATACTCTAAGGATGTAACCTACCGAGTCGAATTCCAAAGAGTAGCGAACCCCTTACCGCCACGACGACGACCTTATACATCTATGGAAGTTTCGAGATAGCAAAGCGAAATTCGGGCAAGCACAAAATGCGATTAAATCTCGTGGTATCGAACATCTCTTATTGTCTTGTGTTCTTCTATTAAGATCCTGTCGTAGTACTAATATGGTCACAACCAATCCTTCATCAAGAAGTCCTCTTTTCTAATATATGTCAAGGATTTCTAATCGGTGTACCAAATCGTGGCGTCCACTCTAACCTCTGCCATTGCCACTCTCTGTTCACCTCTGCCAACAGTGCGCAACGAAATTCGCGCAAGTGAAAACACACTTCCATTGAACAGCCCCCCGCCACCGGATCGGTGACTTCATGCACACCACGCACACTCCCCACCTATATCAGCCTTTTTCTGGGAAACACGTTTTGAACACCGAACAACGCTCGCGACTGCAGACAAGGGCGACCCGCATATCCGAAAATCTTCCGTGAACAGAATTGATAAAAGAAATTAATAAAGTAATTGACAATATCAATTTTTTATTCCCTCACAGTAATCTTCTTCTTAAATTCTATATGAGGAGACCTGAGAGAAAGATGATTGGCAGAGAGTATGGAGAGCGTTAGTGTGACAATGGAGTTAGATACGAACTTCAAGTCTCCTCTCTCAGACACAGACACTCGTACACGCAGTACCCTCATACCTACCCTGCTTTATATCTATCTCATTTACAATTTTGGTATACTCACTCTACGATCTCGCTATGATAGTAAGACTCAACAGCGCCACACATCACGTAACATGTGCCACACTGCTATAATCATATGCTTCGTAAGTGCGATATATCCCTGGTCCCGTATCAAGACCGCTTCTCTTGAGGAAATTTCTTCTATTGAATATTCCCTTTCAATGTCAGTGAAATGAGCAGTCCTCGTCATGTTACTATGTATTATACTCACAGCGCTTTCAACTATAGCCAACAACCATTACAACAAAAATTTAACACACTTATATCTAAACCATACATGCACCAATAGTTCTACACCAGAATAAGAATAATAAATAATAATTATAAAATAGATATAAAACGACACGAATTCCATAGATAGATAGCTGATAGATAGATATCAGTTTTACATACACACAAATTTACAAGCAAAACATATACATAAGCCAAATGTCGACACCCCAATTTACACCTTGCACAGTTGGCTTATACATATCTATATCTAAGTCTCTACAGTTATTATGACGATTAAAGTGATAAATGAATTTTATGATTTGTTGAGGTTGATGAAGTAAGAGAACGAAAAAAAGTTTGAATGGGGTAACAATTCATATATCTATCATCACTTGCCGTTTACTTATATCTTCATTATTATTTCACTAATTCAATATACTTTTTATCTACTACTCTAATTATACTCTAACTATCCATATTATTGATCGTCTTTTTGTGCGTTGTTGTGTTTCTGTGCGCTTCTGTGCTCGGTCTTGTGTGCTCTTCTGCTGTTGTTTGTTATCTTCTCCTTGCTCTATACTGCTATCCATCTGCTTCTTTCGTTCTTCTTCTTTTCTCGCTTCATATTACTTTAATTCGGACTTTCTATGGTTTATTATCACGCTACTATCTCTCACTGCTAGTGTCCTGGCATATCCTCTTAACTAGCACTCTATTATCAACCGCTCTATATCATCACATTCCTGGCCAAGTCACGTACTATATACGTGTACCTAATGAGCTACTCAACTGTTTAGACGCCGCCCTGGCCCCCATCGGACGTATCACCGAATATATAATAGCCAACTAAGATATAAGCATCGTTGTAAGACAATAAAATAAGATTGACATTCATAGCACAAAGCACGACGACCAAAACGCAATATAGCGTGGCGGTAGTACATCTAACAGTTACTCTGATTTATGGTAGATTATACAGCGCCACAATATTAAAAGGAGCGTATTTAAATATAAAAACACAGAAACATACACTAGATAGTCTTATTAGGATTTAGTGTACGATGATATATATATGAGAGGATGTATGGGCATACGGACTAATAGGATAATAATAAATATGGTTAGGGGGTAGCACTATACTGATAACATTACCTAAATACATTCTAAACACACAATCTACTGCCACACAAACAACAGCTACACACACAGCTAACACACACATCAGTAAGGATGATGACATATAGATTAAAATACTACGATAAACGAGGCGATCAAGTGGTACAAGCAATAGCGTCAAATATCTATATATTATATATAATTCCATATAGATAGAGATAGAGAGAAATATATAATAAAGTTGCATAGAGATACTGACTATAACTACAAGAGTACATACTTTACAAGCTTACCCCTACGGATTTATAATAGGCACGGTGCTTGTTAGGCCTATCTACCACTCTAAATTCAGAAAATTAAAAAAGAAACAGAAAAAACTGTTAAGGAGAGGTAGAAGGCTACCTTTATCTTGGTTAGAAATGGCTGATCGGCACCTGTTGTGTTACATGCGCTAGCCAAGGTAGTCCTCGATGCAGGAAATAAAACCAGACAACAGCGTACTGTTTTCGCCCTTCTTGGCGTGGAAGAGAGAGAACGAGGAACGGGGTAAAGGAGGTCTATTGGATTCTATTAGACAGCGAAAGAATTGTTCGAAATGGGGGAGTATCTTGTTATGTGACCTAAAATGATGTAGAATGAGGGTGTACATGCCCAAAACATCACACCACACATGAAAGTGTACCCCCCGCAACCCCCGAAAACAAAAAAACAACACACTGTGCGCTGGTAGGAAGAGATATAGACGACTAGTACAGCGATTATGTCTGTGTGGGCAAAGGAGGAAATAGATACTGGTTTACAGCGAACGTCTGCTTCCGTCTGCGATTTCTAGATTAGATATTATTAGATGTTTGGTATTTGTTACGTCATTACTGAAGGGACCACGCGGTCCCTCTTGTACCGGATTACGTAACGTTGTATGAATGATACCCTGTATTGTAAGCGTCACTGTAGTGCACAAAAAGGCCTTCCGTTGGCTAACGTGTACGAAAAGCGCTGAGTTTATGAATATATCAAGCATAGAGGTAGCTATTAGATAAAAATGCGCACTTGTTCTCTAAGACCATTACTTGCAGACGAGAGTAGTATCAGAGAACTCGGCAATCCACCGAGACAACACACAAGTTCTAACGTGACAGCTTGCGGTCTAAGTGGCAAGACACCGGAGAGAATTCCCATAATCGGATAAACCCACCACTCTACCCTACAAGGTTCAGGCCAGAGCAGCTCGATCCAAGGCTGCAAACAACCCTATGTTATTCTGGGTAACCTTATCGACTACTGCGGCAATCCTCGCATAGCACACAATACACTCTCATCTTGGTAACACATATAGCATCCACTACCACCACAACCGCTCCATCACGCATGTAACCCTCCCCTCTCCCCCAACACCGGAGCGGCCCTCCATACTCCCGCGAGACTTTCCCCGCGAGCATAAATCACTTCTATCCCAACGTCTCGGTCGGCCTGCAGGATCGTTGTGTATTGAAGCGTACTGATGATGAGACCAAGAGAGGCAGACCATTGCGCTCTTATCTTTCCAATCGATAAGTATAAGAAACATCGAGGATGGATGAATGACATTGTAGATGAGGAACAGAGATGAAGGGAAAAAAGGGGAAGAGAGACGAGCGTAGGGGATGGAAGAGGAGGAGGTACGAGGATAAATTCAAGAGAGTGAAAGGTGACTGCTCCGGGATCAACAAGGAGCGACTGCCAGCAAGGGCGGCGACACATGAGGCCAAACGTATTTCGCCGCGAGTACCACGTTGAAGTAATAGACCACGAATAAATCAACCACACTTTCCCCCCGCTACACTATCGATCCGCTATATGCCACGCGTCTCCCGTGTGTCTAACCATGAGCTAACCCCGTGTCAGCGCCACAGAAAACGCACGCAGAGCGTCGACCCGAGCAAGCACCCTCGAGCCGATGGAGCCTCCCGTCTGTCACGGCCTCACGGAACCGGCTACACAAGCCGGGGATATGGGGTTACTTGCATTAGTAAGTGGCAACCAGCGATCGGGGGAAAAAACTAATAAGTAGTATGAGCAAGCGCAAGAGAAGTATACGGGAATAATGGTACAACTAGAAAACAGCGGAGCGGAACGGCGCTAGTACTTAGCCTACGATTTTCTGTCAAACGAGAATAAGCGAGGTACGCACACGCCACCACGCCACGCAGGCGTAGCTGAACCTCCTAATAACATACCCTCCATCCGACAAGTCCTGAAGCAAGCGCTAGACGCGAATGGGGGACATAAGCCCTGCTCTGTACGCAAACCCATACGGTTTGTAAAAGCAACAACCTGCCAAGACCAGACTCGATTCTTCCCACTTTTCCATGCCTTCCGCACTCTCCATTTCCAAACGTTGCACAAGAGTATGACACTGGCGCCTTTAACCCAATGCGACGCCTTCTCCGCTGCCAACCTCTCTTCACTCTTGTGGCCTGCCCGTGTACCCATCAGCCCTTGACTCTAGCACGGATCCTCAATACTCCTGTCTCCTGCTCCCTATCTTACGCCCTTATACATTTAGGCACTATGATGTAGTACGCATGCCCCCCCCCCTATGGCGGCACAATGTGTGGAGCTGGTCCTAGCCGGAAATGGAAGACCTGCCACGCCCCCCGGATATCTGTCTATGTCTAATGAGATCTTGCTTGCGTGTTTTGCGTTGGATGCGTCGTCGTTCGTCTGTCTGCTGCGGTTGTCGCACACCTTCGTCCCTGGCGAACCCCCCTGTGTGTGTGTGCTTCCGCTCCTTCGCTTCTGCGTTGCTCTGCTTGCTGTCCTGCTGTGCTGCTTCTCCCGCGCCGTCACCCCGTCTATGTGTGCGTTACCCTACTGCCACCTCCCCCCGTTCATCATTTATCCAGCTCATTCCATTCAATTTTTTCGCCATCTTACAAGTCTACGTGTGTGAGGTAGTTTATCGCGCGAGCGCGTTGCGTGTGAGCGCGCTTCGTGGTTTGTGTGTAGATCGCGGCGCTGTGTGGTTGCGTTAAACAGCAACTCCGTCGCGCGTGTGCGAGACGTAAAGAAACAAGGAGGAGGGGAAGAAGAGAGGGGAGGGGGGAGGGAGGGAACTCGACTCGCGCAGCCGAGAACAGACAACGATTAATTCTGGGGACGAACACACACTTCCATGGCCCGAGCATCCCCTCGCGGCTGCCACGCGTGCGGCCGGCCCCGCTTCGCCGGCCGCCTTCATCCGGGCGAACGACGTCGCGCAGGACCTCGCGAGAACAGCGAGCAGAAAACCTAATCAGGCCGAACAAAACACAAGTAGCACAATGCGGATACCTAAAAGAGTTGAAGGTGAAAAAAAATCGTCGAACCGCGCGGATGAAAAAGAGTCAGCATGATAATGAAGAAAAAGAAAAAAAATCAAAAAACTGAGTCGAGAAAAAAAGCAAAGGCCGAGATAGTCCTTCAACGATGCGAAGTAGTTAGACGAAAGAGAACAAAAAGGGCCAGAGAGGCGCCGGAGCATGGAGCACGCGAGAGCCGAACGATGAAGAAGTAGGAGGGCAGACAGCCCCGCGGCGACGAAGAGAAGAAAAAAACAGCGACGGAAGAAACAAATAGAGATGAAAAAGTTGAAATCGAAAGAGAGAGAGAGAGAGAAGTGGAGGAAGAGAGAGCGAGAGAGGTGACGAGAGAGAGAGGAAGAGAGACAGAGAGAGATGAGAGCGAGAGAAAAGAGAGAAAAGAGAGAAAGAGAGAAGAGAAGGAGATCAGAGAAAAGAAAGCGATGATAACCAAAAGTGAAAGGCAAAATCCCGCCTCACTCCGCCCGTGAACCCCGCCTGGCGCCCACAAAGCCCGTCACTCCCGGAGACGCCCGCGTGTGTGCTGCGAAGGGGAGGTGAGGAGAGCAAACTTGCGGGCGGTGTTGGCGGCACTAATATTTGGGCGGTTGGGCGGCCTGTCCTTTTTGTAGGTCAGAGGGACTAGTGTGCCTTAATGGTAGAATGATGTTGGGTCATGTGTACACATACACGCAGGCACGCACACACACGCACGCACACGTACATACTGCAATGTAGTATATTTTGGGAGGAACTTCCATGTTACATCTTTAACAGAATCATCTATATGCATTAAATCTTTTAGAGAAAGGCTAATAGGTAAACATATTTTGTAATTCCTGTGTGGCTTGTTCTGTAAATCTTTCTTTCCTTTGATCGTCCTTCATAAAACTGTCGGTAGAGTCTTAAGCCAAATAATTTCTTAAGGAATGAACGACAGTAAGTCTGTATTTGCGCGAAAGAAATGTGATGCAGAAATACTTTTTAATTTTGCATTCCAAATTGACTTGAGACTGAAGACGAACAATCGATTTCTATTAGACAGATGGTATGGCCATGTGAATATGACGGCATGAGATCTGCTGTGTACTTTGCACTGAAAATAAAACCGACAGTTACTCTCTTTTTCTGAACTGTCTGACTGGTCGAGACGCCTCCTCTCTCTGACTTTCGACTTAATAAACAGTCTCGTAGAGTGACAAAGACTCGTAATCAGTCACACGTAAAATATGTACAAGAAAGAGCCGGATATTTTTGTTTTTCTTCGCCAACCGACGAAATTCTACGAAACGGCAACACTGAGGCTTTGTCCATCATCCTGCAGCTGATAGGGAATGTCCCACGAACGTGAGAGTGCAACGTTGCAAAACACGAAGGGAAATATTTGTTGACAAGGAGTAGCTTTGTTGATTTGTTGACAAGGAGGAGTAGCTTTGTTGATTTGTTGACAAGGAGGAGTAGCTTTGTTGATTTGTTGACTACGGAGTTAGCTATTGTTGATTGACAAGGAGTAGCTTTGTTTGATTTGTTGACAAGGAGTTAAGTTGATTTGTTGACAAGGAGTAGCTTTGTTGATTTGTTGACAAGGAGGAGTAGCTTTGTTGATTTGTTGACAAGGAGAAGCTTCGTTGATTTGTTGACAAGGAGTAGCTTTGTTGATTTGTTGACAAGGAGGAGTAGCTTTGTTGATTTGTTGACAAGGAGGAGTAGCTTGGTTGATTTGTTGACAAGGAGGAGAAGCTTTGTTGATTTGTTGACAAGGAGTAGCTTTGTTGATTTGTTGACAAGGAGTAGCTTTGTTGATTTGTTGACAAGGAGTAGCTTCGTTGATTTGTTGACAAGGAGGAGTAGCTTCGTTGATTTGTTGACAAGGAGGAGTAGCTTTCCGTTGGGGGAATTTTTGCTTTTTTGGGGGGGGAAAACCAAAGGGGGGGGGGGGAGGGGGGGAAAAAGGTAAAGTAAAGCTTCGTCTGATTTGTTGACAAGGAGGAGAAGCTTCGTTGATTTGTGTTGACAGGAGTAGCTTTGTTGATTTGTCGACAAGGAGAGTAGCTTCGTTGATTTGTTGACAAGAGGAGTAGCTTTTGTTGAATGTTGGTTGAACAAGGAGGAGTAGCTTCGTTGATGGTGACAAGGAGGAGTAGGCTTCGTTATGATGTGTTGACAAGGAGTAGCCTTCGTTTGGTTTGTTGACAAGGAGGAGTAGCTTTGTTGATGTTGTTGACAAGAGTAGCTTTCGTTGGATTTTGTGACAAGGCAGGAGTAGCTTCGGTTGATTTGTTTGACATAGGAGGAGTAGTTTGTTGATTGTGACAAGGAGGAGTAGCCTTCGTTGATTTGTTGACAGGAGGCAGTTAGCTTTGTTGATTTGTTGACAAGGAGGAAGTAGCTTCGTTGATTGTTGACAAGAGGAGTTAGCTTGTGATTGTTGACAAGGAGGAGAAGCTTTGTTGATTTGTTGACAGAAGGAGAGCCTTTTGTTGATTTGTTGACAAGAGGGTAGACTTTCGTTGATTTGTTGACAGGTAGTAGCTTTGTGATTTTTTGACAAGGAGGGTAGCTTTGTGATTGTTGACAAGGGATTGTAGCTTTTTTGTTGATTTGTTGACAAGGAGGAGTAGCTTGGTTGATTTGTTGACAAGGAGTAGCTTTGTTGATTTGTTGACCAAGGAGTAGCTTTGTTGATTTGTTGACAAGGAGGAGTAGCTTCGTTGATTGTTGACAAGGAGGAGTAGCTTTGTTGATTTGTTGACAAGGAGGAGTAGCTTCGTTGATTTGTTGACAAGGAGGAGTAGCTTTGTTGATTTGTTGACAAGGGAGGAGTAGCTTCGTTGATTTGTTGACAAGGAGGAGTAGCTTTGTTGATTTTGTTTGACAAGGAGGAGTAGCTTTCGTTGATCTTGTTGACAATGGAGGAGTAAGCTTCCGTTGATTTGTTGACAAGGGTAGTAGCTTTCGCGTTGAATTTGCTTGACAAGGAGGAGTAGCTTTGTTGATTTGTTGACAAGGAGTAGCTTTGTTGATTTGTTGACAAGGAGTAGCTTTGTTGATTTGTTGACAAGGAGGAGTAGCTTCGTTGATTTGTTGACAAGGAGGAGTAGCTTTGTTGATTTGTTGACAAGCGGAGGTAGCTTTGTGATTTGTACAAGGAGTAGTTTGTTGATTTGTTGCCAAGGAGGAGAGCTTTCGTTGAATTGTTGACAAGAGGATAGCTTTGTTGATTTGTTGAGCAAGGAGGAGTAGTGCTTTGTTGATTTGTTGACAAGGAGTAGCTTTGTTTGATTTGTTTGACAAGTTGAGGCAGTATGCTTTTGATTTGTTTGACAGGAGGAGAAGCTTCGTTGATTTGTTGACAAGGAGTAGCTTTGTTGATTTGTTGACAAGGAGGAGAAGCTTTGTTGATTTGTTGACAAGGAGTAGCTTTGTTGATTTGTTGACAAGGAGGAGAAGCTTCGTTGATTTGTTGACAAGGAGGGAGAAGGTTGATTGTTTGTTCAAGGGCGCGATGTGATACACTAGACTCAAGATAATCTCTAAAGAAAGAATTCCTGTTTACTAAGCTTCGAATACAATAGCAATTGCATGCGGAAGATTTATATTTTTAGCTAAAACTCTCTCCTAAACACATTTTATATTCAGTTCGCGGAATAAAAAAGAGGAGACAAAGGAAAAAGTTTACGACTGATATTGCCTAACCAGAAACGACATCAATAGAGTTACCAATGACTACATATCTACAAACT
>NW_020871856.1:90523-95523 GCF_003789085.1 Penaeus vannamei
GTTTGTATGTATGTTTGCGTAATGTGTTTATATAATATATATATATATTATATATATATATATATATATATATGGTTTAATATATATATATGTATTATATATATATTATAATATATATATATATATATATTTATATATATATATATATATATATAATATATTGTGTGTGTGTGTGTGTGTGTGTGTGTGTGTGTGTGTGTGTGTGTGTGTGTGTGTGTGTGTGCGTGTGTGTGTGTGTGTGTGTGTGTGTGTGTGTGTGTGTGTGTGTGTGTGTTGTGTGTTGTGTGTGTGTGTGTGTGTGTCGTGAATGCATACATTATGTATATACATATGTGTATGTATATGTTTATGTATATATATATTTATATTTATATATATATACATATATTAAATATTTATAAATATATATATGATATATATGTATACATATGTATATATAATTTTAAATATATACTATTATTATATATTGTATATATATAATTTATCATATATATATACATTTATATTATAATATATATATATATATATAATATATATATATATATATATATATATATATATATATATATATATATATATACACAACACTCAAAGGAAGGCGAAAGGCTGCCAACCAATCCGGTGTCTCAAGACTGTCCTTCTCGTCCCTCCAACGCGTCGGCCTAAATGGTGCTTCTTCTTCTTCCTCATTTTTAGTTTATATTTTTTTACAATCAACGTGAATCTGTATTGTCACTCATCTCAGTAATGTTTATCGTTATATCATTACTTTTTTTTTCGTCTTCGTAACATGTTGTTGTCTATAAAACTGTACTTTATCTCTGATTAATGGGACTTCCTGAGAATTGCTAGGCTGAAGTTATCAATCATTATCGTGTATCGATATCCCTAACTGGCAACGTCGTCACTAGATGGCAGGAGGGTCGCTTTGAAGACGGTGACGTCATCATCACCGAGAGACTTATCGAGGTCGGTAAGATATCTGTTTAGAACGTGGATGTTATTAGAATAGGAAGAGAACCCTGTTATCTAGACTATCAGACAAGGATACTAGCACCAAGTGATGCGGTAATCTGTAGGCCGTTATCAGTCCCTCTAGATTTGTCAAGACAGATAACACATCCTTTCCCTAGGACAAAACTTCTAAAACTACTCGACAGAGATGCTTCGATATCTAGCAGAAATGTGAGTAACTGCCGCTTACTACCAGGCTGCTACTTCCGGCAGCCACAGGTGCTTCTACTAACAGGCGGTTCTTGAAAACAGGTCTTGAGAGAGAGACGAAGGCGGAAGTATCTGTTTAGCTACTAATAACACCTGATACGAGTATAGATACCAGATACAGTTGGTTCTAATTGAAGCAAAGAAAGCACCTACAGCTTTAGGAGGATATAAGAGTATCTAGTTCTCTTAGGTAATAGGTTTAATTTCCCTGCATATTCGGCGGCCAACAGTATCTATATACTGAGAGCATACATTATTTATAAATCAGTGAGCCATTTTGTTTCTGGAGACAGTGGCGTCTGTTTTCTTATGGCTATTTCTTACAGGTCACTTTTTTTACATTTATATTGTCCTCTTTCAATAACATAAAATTCATAACGTGTATTGTTCTTCAGATAGGATATACTAAAAGAAAAATCCTTGGCGTGGGAGAAGTATGCTAAATAATGTCTATTCGTTTCATATCCTGGAGGTAGAAGGTAGTGTCTTTTTGCATCCTATGACCTTGCCTATCAAAATTTATTCCACAGAGCAGTGTCAAATATTCATGGAGAAACTGTGCACGGCGTTACTACAACGAATGATACGAAGGATGCCAAGCTTTTACGCATATATGCTCAGCCGTAGTATCGCCAAGTCTGCATCACACCTGTATGCCTTTTGGGTATCTTACACAGCGAAGTGTTACCAAGCCTGTGAAGATGCCAATGTTGGTCTGTGTGTTCAGAGAGTGAATATGTCATATTTAATGGTATAAAGGCCGTGAGAACATAGAATAAAGAACTGCCTTCAGACAGTTTAACCAGCATGGAAGAACTATATGTGAACAGACTTTTTTCATACAATTTAACAGAATTTGTTAAATTATATTGTCCTTCGTAGCAAAACATTCAGTGGCAATCATTAGACAGAAGTAAATATTGTCTTTATTGCTGGTGTTGTCATATGAAAGGGTTACTGTTAATGTTATCTGCATTTCGTTCACGCCAGTGTTAATATAACCATAGTTTTCTTTGAAGTATGTTGTATGTATCGTTATTTAAAAAAAAAAAAATAGTCAAAATAAAACTACCGTGTGACAGTTACTGAAGAAGAGTGACTAGATGTTGTTAGAGATGAAATTACTCAATACCTTTTGGGGGTCATTTTCCACACTTTAGAACAATAACAATACTTTGAGACCTAACATTACTACTCCATGAGAGAGTGCCAGCTGTCAGGACTACTCCGTGAGGGAGTGCCAGAACTGTATAGGTTCCTTGGGCGTCGAGAGGACCTCATTCCAGTGGTTTAGGGCTCGACCTCGTGCGAACATGAAGGACCCGATGGTCACACGACCCACGAGACGACCTGTTGGGAAGTCAAGCTCATTTAGGGAAAGACTCGAAAGGCTTCGTAGATCAGAAATGTGTCATAAATATTTAAAAAGTGACTTAAAGATCTGAATGGTGACTTAAGATATGAAAGTTGACAAAGATTGAATGGTGACTAAAGAATGAAGTTGACTTAAAAGATCTGAATGGTGACAAAGATCTGAATGGTGACAAAGATATGAAAGTTGACAAAGATCTGAATGGTGACAAAGATCTGAATGGTGACTTAAAGATATTGAAGTTGACAAAGATCTGAATGGTGACAAAGATCTGAATGGTGACTTAAAGATATGAAAGTTGACAAAGATCTGAATGGGGACACAGATCTGAATGGTGACTTAAAGATATGAAAGTTGACTTAAAGATCTGAATGGTGACAAAGATCTAAACGTTTGACTTAAAGGGATCTGAATGGTGACAAAGATCTAAAAGTTGACTTAAAGATCTGAATGGTGACAAAGAAGATCTAAAAGTTGACTTAAAGATCTGAATGGTGACTTAAAGATCTGAAAGTTGGCTTAAAGATCTGAATGGTGACTTAAAGATCTAAAAGTTGACTTAAAGATCTGAATGGTGACTTAAAGATATGAAAGGTGACTTAAAGATCTGAATGGTGACAAAGATCTGAAAGTTGACTAAGATCTGAAGATCTGAAATTGACAAAGATCTAAAAGTTGACAAAGATCTGAAAGTTGACCTAAATATATGAAACTGTCTTATAAGTATGAAATGTGCCTTGCAAACCTATTTGTCTACGAGATCTGAAATGTGTCGTAGATCTAAAATGTGTCTTAGAGGTCGGAAATGTGTCTTAATGGTCTGAAAAGTATCTTACAGATCTACAGCATTGATAACATTACGAGACCATGTATTATCTCTAAAATAAGTAGAGTGAAATTTTCCGAGGTTGAAAGCAAAGTACTTTATTTCATGCATATGTGCAACGTGTTTGAAAAAGAGAAGTATGAAAATTTGGTTGAAAGAATATGAAATTGGTTTAATATAAGTTATATTCCATTGGCTGAAGGAGTATGATAGTGCATGGCGTATCAATATAATAAATGTCAAAACTTCATAGCAATTTTCTTTTATAAGAAAAACTCATTAGCCAATGACCGTTACAAACAAATTTCGAACTCGGTGTCAACGATATTGTATATTCAAAAAGGTGAATTCATTTTCCGATCAAACTCATAATTTAATAAAATTTGGAGGTGACCTGACCTTAAGACAATGAAACTGACTTTTTTACACTAATTGACCCTTTGATCTGAACCGACCTTAAAACTAACCTTTACCCCATTAAATAATCCTTTGACATGAACGAACCTTTTGACATGAACATTTTTTTACGCTAATCTTTATGAACTGAACTTTTGACATGAAGGTTTTTTTTAAAGCTAATCCTTTGACATGAACGAACCTTCTTGACATGAACATTTTTTTTACGCTAATCCTTTGACATGAACGAACCTTTTGGGTACCATTTAACCCTTTGAAATGAACTGATTATCGACACAACCCAACCCTCCGTCATGAACTAACATGACCACAACCTGACACCTCGGACTCGAACTGACCTTTAGAGTTGGAGCTCGACGCCACGTACAGCTGGAGGGTGATGTGGACCCCCTCGAGGGCGGGCGGGGGTCTG
The DNA here is from genome assembly GCF_003789085.1 of Penaeus vannamei. Lineage (NCBI taxonomy): Eukaryota > Metazoa > Arthropoda > Malacostraca > Decapoda > Penaeidae > Penaeus > Penaeus vannamei. The sequence continues at coordinate 94,775 of NW_020871856.1, forward strand.
AAGTGAAAGGACTCGTTGTACTGGGGCTCGTCGTTCGCCGCCACAACAGCTGTCTTCTTCGTCTTGACCGCCCGACGCTGGTTCATGAGGGACACCTTGACCCAGGACACGACCTCGCCCTCGTTCACCTGCGCGGGGAAGGGAAGGGGGTGAGTAGGGGTTGTATGGGGGGGGCGAGGGGGTGGGGGGAGGGGGAAAGGGGTGAGTAGGGGTTGCATGGGGGCGAGGGGGTGAGGGAAAGGGGAGAGTAGGGTTGCATGGGGGGGGGGAGGGCGAGGAGGAAAGGGGTGAGTAGGGTTGCGTGGGGGAGGGCGAGGGGGTAAGGGTGAGGGAGGGGCGAGGGGAAAGGGGTGAGGGGGGGGTGGGTAGGGGTGTCTGTGTGGCGTGGGGTGGGGGAGGGGAGGGGGAAGGGGTGAGTAGGGGTTGCATGGGTGAGGGGGTGAGGGGAAAGGTGGGGGAGGTGGTGAGGGAGAGGGAGGGCGAGGGAGGGGGTGGGCAAGGAAAGTGAGGGAAGGGGTGAGGGTGGGTGTTTGTGTTGCATGGGGAGGGTGAGGGGGAAAGGGGTGGGCGAGTATGTGAGGGAGGGGTGAGGGAGGGGGTGGACAAGGAAGTGAGGGAAGGGGTGAGGGTGGGTGTTTGTGTTGCATGGGGAGGGTGAGGGGGAAGGGTGGGCGAGGGGGTGAGGGAGGGGGTGAGGGTGGGTGTTTGTGTTGCATGGTGGAGGGTGTTGAGGAAAGGGTGTGGGGGAG
>NW_020871856.1:98023-100523 GCF_003789085.1 Penaeus vannamei
TATGTATCAGATTGCCAATCAGTATTATTATTAATATAATTTTATAAAGTTCGTTAAGTCAACGTATCACGAGTATCAGAAAGTATCTGTACTGCCGTACTATAGGTAATTCAAAGTATAGGTAATTTTAATCTCCTTCAAAAACACGGGCAGATAGAATAGGCCTACACTACAAAACGCGTTGATGACATAGACAGTTATTTCTCACATCCTCAAGACAGACAGCGTATGGGCAAGCATGAATCTACTTACGTGGAACCCGAAGTGCTCGTCGAAAACAGGATTACAAGTCTTCTTCTTTTGCTTCGTCTGCAGATAACGTCGCTCATCGGGAAGTACGCTCAGTCTGGTAAAAAAAAAAATAATTTGTAATACTTATTCCGGTAGAGGAATTTCTATCAAACGGCAATATGGCTTTTTTTATCGTCAGGGTAGGGGATTTCCTCTGCAAATGATAATTTTCACTATATATATATATAATTATATATGATATAATATATATATATATATATATATATATATATATATATATTATATATATATATATATTATTATTTTCATTATCATTATTTTTTTGAACTTTCTGTGGAATTCAGTGTAAATGAACAAATAACTAGGTATTTCTCCTCTATGTATGCATATACAGTATTATATATATATATATATAATATATATATATATATATATAATATATATATATATATATATATATAATGATTCAGTTATTCGACCTTTGGCTTCTCTCTTTCGTTGTGGCTTCGCTTTACCTGTTCTTGGAAATGTCGCCTTCATTATAATTAATCATTGTTAAATATCACCGTAATAATGATAACCATTATCATAATTATCATTCTTATTAATGTTATTCTTTCGTTGCTATGGTTCTTAGTGTCATTATAATGGATATGAATACTAACAGTACCAATATCTATATTCATAGTTTGTCAATACCGTCACCATTATTGTAATCTTATTATCATATTCTTTATCATTAATACCATCATCAGTATCATCGTTACTACTCTCATCACTATGACGTTCACTCTCATCACATTAATTATCACCATCATCACATTAATTATCACCATCATCACATTAATTATCACCATCATCACATTAATTATCACCATCACATTAATTATCACCATCACATTAATTATCACCATCATCACATTAATGATCACCATCATCACATTAATTATCACCATCATCACATTAATTATCACCATCATCACATTAATTATCACCATCATCACATTAATTATCACCATCACATTAATTATCACCATCATCACATTAATTATCACCATCATCACATTAATTATCACCATCATCACATTAATCATCACCATCATCACATTAATTATCACCATCATCACATTAATTATCACCATCATCACATTAATTATCAACCATCATCACATTAATTATCACCATCATCACATTAATCATCACATTATTATCACCATCATCACATTAATTATCACCATCATCACATTAATTATCACCATCACATTAATTATCACCATCATCACATTAATTATCACCATCATCACATCAATTATCACATCCATTCACATTAATTATCACCAATATCATTGATTATCACATCATAACGTTAATTATCACCATCATCACATTAATTATCACCATCATCACATTAATTATCACCATCATCACATTAATTATCACCATCACATTAATTATCACCATCATCACATTAATTATCACCATCATCACATTAATTATCACCATTATCACATTATTATCACCATCACCACATTAATCATCACCATCATCATATTAATTATCACCATCATCACATTAATTATCACCATCATCACATAATCATCACCATCATCACATTAATTATCACCATCATCACATTAATTATCACCATCATCACATTAATTATCACCATCATCACATTAATCATCACCATCATCACATTAATTATCCCATCATCTAATTAAATATCACCATCATCACATTATTATCACCATCATCACATTAATCATCACCATCATCACATTAATTATCACCATCATCACATTAATTATCACCATCATCACATTGATTATCACCATCATCACATTATCACCATCATCACATTAATTATCACCATCATCACATTATCACCATCATCATCATCATTACGTCTTGTCATCTACGTCGACGTCATAGACAGGTAAAGAGAACAAAGATCTCACAGGTGACACCGGGAGAGCAGAGCCTCGATCTCATTAAGGGGCATCCGCATTCTTATCCAGGTTAGCATAAAGGGATCGAGTCCTGTTTATGCAAGCGCATATTGTCGTCTATAGCGCAGCGGACCTAATGAGACGCGGAGGAAAGGGAGGGCGTGTTCTGAAGGGTGAACGTTAAGCGGGGAGGGATGGGGTGGGAGGGGGGAAGGGGGGAAGGGGTGGAGGGGGAGAGGTAGGGTGTTATGGTAGTTTTGGCGGGGGGAGGGTTGGGGGGGGGGGGGGGAAGGGGGGAG
>NW_020871856.1:104729-109729 GCF_003789085.1 Penaeus vannamei
ACATACATATATTTGTATGCATATATATATATTATATATATATATATATATATTATATATATATATATATATATTATATATATATATATATATATATATCCTCTATTTCCCTCATTCACTCACGCTCACTCTCTCTCTTCCTTTCTATCTCCATAGCGTTAATCTCAATAAAGTGTAATCAAATTCATTAAATGATCGATGGGAGATGCCTTTCACCACCACTCTCCATCAGATCCTGCCCGGGACTCTCCTGCTCCAACACGAAGACACATCTACAACCTCCGTCTACGCTATCAGCCTCCAACAACCATCTCCATCAATAAAAGCCTGAAACCAGCCCATGCTTCTCTATACATAACCACAGAGAGAGAGAGCGCGAGAGAGAGAAGAGAGAGAGAGAGAGAGAGAGAGAGAGAGAGGAGATGAGAGAAGAGAGAGAGAGAGAGAGACGAGAGAGAGAGAGAGAGAGAGAGAAGACAGACAGAGAGAAGGAGTATATATTATAGCATTCAAAATAAAGAGAGAGAGAGAGGGAGAGAGAACAAAAAACAAGAAAAGCTAATTAATTTGTGATAATTATAAGCCCGTCTATCATAGTCTGTGTATTTCTGAGATATAGATTTTCACTTTCCTTCTTCCTCTCTCTTAGTGCAACTTATTCTTTGTCTTTTATCCTCTCTGTTTCGTGTGTGTTTCGTTTTACTGTTTTTCTTTTTATCTCTCATTTGCTCTGTGTCTCTCATTGTTTATTATCTCTGTTTCGTCAATCTCTTTGACAATCTTGCCCTTTCTATCTCCATTTCTCTGTCTCTGCTGTTTATCGTTCTGTATTGTCTGTTTTATCTCGTTTTATATATTTTGTCTCATTCTCTTTTTATCTTTCCTATCTTTAATATATCCTATATTTTCTATCCTTTAGTCTATATTTCTTGTTCTATCTCTCATTCTGTCCTGTCTTTATCATATCTCATTTTAAACCTCTAATGTCTCTAACTCTCTGTCTCTCCTTTCTTTGATTTTGGTCTTTCCTATCTCTCATCATCCTGTCTCTCCTGTTTCTTATTCTTATCTATCTCTCCTATCGCTCAGTTTCTCTTTATCACTCTTATCTCTATCTCTAGCTCTCTCTCTGCCTTCCCTCGTATCATTCTCGCACTGTCTCTCTCTCACCTCTCTACCAACCACTCACCACCATCTCTCTTTCTCTCCTCCTTCTTCTCCCCCTCTATCATCATTCATCATCCTACTCTGTCCTATTTTCTCACTTCATCCTTATATCCTTTATAAGCCCTCCTGTTACGTTCTTGCTGACCCGCGTTCAAATTCCGCACTGCCAGGAATTCAGCACTGACACACCAAGAATGTATATACTTAATCATTACCATCATTAATATTGTGATCTCTCATTTTAAACCTCTAACTTAATCATTACCGTCATTAATACTGTAATAAACAATCGTTGTCATCGTTAATATTGTAATAAAATTAATAATTACCATAATTAATGTTGTAATAAACGATCATTACCATTATTAATATTGAAATAAACAATCATTACCATCATTAATATTGGAATAAACAATCATTATCATTAATATTGTAATAAACTTGATCATTATCGTCATTATTGGAATAAACAATCATTACCATCATTAATATTGTAATAGAATTAATCATTACCATCATTAATACTGTGATAAATAATCATTATCATCACTGATATTGTAATATACAATCATTACCATTATTAATATTCGAATAAACAATCATTACCATCATTAATATTGGAATAAACAATCATTACCATCATTAATATTGTAATAAATAATCATTATCATCATTAATATTGTAACAAAATTAATCATTACCATTATTAGTATTGGAATAAACAATTATTACCATCATCAATATTGGAGTAAACAATCATTATCATCATTAATATTGTAATAAATCTAATCATTGTCATCATTAATATTGCAATAACCTTAATCAATACCATCATTAATATTGGAATAAACAATCATTATCATCGTTAACATTGGAATAAACAATCATTATCATCGTTAACATTGGAATAAACAATCATTATCATCGTTAACATTGGAAATAAACAATCATTATCATCGTTACATTGGAAATAAACAAATCATTATCATCGTTAACATTGGAATAAACAATCATTATCATTAATATTGCAATAAACTTAATCAATACCATCATTAATAATGTAATTAAACCTAATCAATACCATCATTAATATTGGAATAAACAATCATTATCATCATTAACATTGGAATAAACAATCATTATCATTAATATTGCAATAAACTTTATCAATACCACCAATAATATTGTAATAACCTTAATCAATACCATCATTAATATTGGAATAAACAATCATTATCATCATTAATATTGCAATAACCTTAATCAATACCATCATTAATATTGTAATCAAACCTAATCATTATCATCATTAATATTGTAATAAACCTGATCATTATCATCATTGATATTGGAATAAACAAGTAACATTGTAATAAACTTTATCAATACCACCAATAATATTGTAATCAAACCTAACCATCACCATCATTAACATTCTTATCATTACCTGACATAAGGATCACAAGCGTTGTTGGAACCGAGCGTCCTGGAGGGCAGGTTTCTGATCCTGAGGAGGCCGACCTGCAGTTTCTCGGTCTCCTGGTGGTAGTGCAGGGTGAGGAAGACCCGCCCGAGGTGACCTGGTGGGTAGCTGCCCGGGTCGTCGAGGTGGTCGGGTATGCGGTAGAGTTCAGGGTTCAGCGTGCCCAGGCTGTATCCTGAAGGTGGGGGTTTGGGGGAGGAGGAAGGGAGAGAGGGAGGAAGAAAGAAGGGAGGGAAGGGGTGGGTTAGAACGGTGGTTTGTGATCGTGGGGGGGACATTTGCTTGTCTTTGTCTCGTCGTCTCGTTCTCTCTCTCTCGTTCTCTTTCTCTCTCTCTCCACACACACAACACAAACACACGCACGCACGCATGCACGCACGCACCGCACGCACGCACGCACGCACGCACACACACACACACACACACACACCACACACACCACACACACACACACACACACACACACACACACAGACACGCCACGCACAAAAACACACTCACAAAACACAGACAATACAGACGGACACACACACAAACACACGCCTTTGTCATGAACATTTGTCAATATGAACAAACAAACACACATAAACACACATACATACAAGCTCATTTTCATGTTACGATCATAGAAATCACGCAAACAATATGATGATATAAAATACATAATCATTGGTCTGTTTGTTCACTTCCCTACTTTATAAGACAGGAAAAGAAAGACGAAAATGAGAAAAAAAAAGAAAAGAAAAAAAAAAAAAAAAAGAAACCCAGACGGAGACAACATAGAACAGGAATAGAAAAAGATAGAATAAAAATTAAAGCGAAGAGAAAAAAAAGGAGGGAAAATATTGTTTAGAAACGAAAAAATCAAAACAAAGAAAGGAAAAAAAGTCAAAACAAAGCAAAGCAACAACAACAAAAACATCAAACCACATCAAAACACAAAAAATTAAAACATAAAACAAAGCACAAAAACAAAACAAGACAAAACATAAACAACACACACACACACACACACAAAAATGAAACACAAAAGGAGAAACTCAAGAAATAAAAACAAGAAACAAAACCATAAAACAAAAACAAGACAAAAATAGCACAAATAAGACAAACAAAAATCACAAAACAAAACATAAAATCAAGACAAAGAAAAAAAACACGAAACAAAACAAAACAAAACACAAAATCAAGACAATTAAAGAAAAAACACGAATACAACAACAACAAAAAAAAAAACATAAACTCAAGACAATCACAGAAAAATAACACAAAACAAAACATAAAATCAAGACAATTAAAGAAAAAAACACGAAAAGAAAAAATTAAAAACAGAAAACAAAAGCCGTGGCACCTTGCAGGGACCGCCTCCTCATGTCCGTGATGGAGGACCGCCTCGCCTCGGACGCCACGCCCCCTCCGATGGCGTCCAGGGAGCCCAAGGACGCCAAGGACGACGACGAAGGGGAGGCGAAGTCCTGCGTGGAGGAGGAGCCGCTGCTGCCGCCGCCGCCGCCGCTGCTCCGCCTGCTGTCGTCGGAGGTGGGGGAAGGAGAAGGGGGGAAGGGGGAAGGAGGAAGGGGGAGGAGGAGGGAGGAGGGGAGGAGGAAGGAGGGGGGAAGAAGGGGGAAGGGAAGGGGGAGGATGAGGAGGGGGGTGAGGATGAGGATGAGGATGAGGGAGGGAGGATGAGGAGGAGGGGAGGGAGAAGGGGAAGAGGTGGGAGGAGGTGGGAGGAGGGGAGGATGATGAGGATGATGAGGAGGGAGAAGGTGGTAGGAGGGGAGGATGAGGAGGAGGGAGGGAAGGGGGAAGGGGAAAGAAGGGAGAAGGAAAGAGGGAGGAGGGGAAGGATGGGGGAGGATGAGGAGGGGGGGAGGAGGAGAAGAAGAGGAGAGAGAGAGGAGGAGGGAGGGGGAGGGAAGGGAAGGGGGGAGAGGAAGGGGAAAGGGAAGGAAGGGGGAGGTGAGGGAGGAGGGAGGAGGTGGGGGGGGGGGGGAGAAAGGGGTGAAGGAGGAGAGAGTGGTGGGGATGGTGGTGGAGAGGTGAAGAGGAAGGGTGAGGCGGAGCAGAAGGAATGAGGAAGAGAGAGGAGATCAGGAAAAAGAATGAAAGAGGAGGATAAGGAGAATAAAGAGGAGAAGGAGGGATAAGGATGAGCACAAGAAAGAGAGATCAAAGTTTCGTTCATAATAATAAATATATTAAATATGTATATGCTTTACACAATGGATATGAATTTTCTGGAAAAAAACACTCAGATCTCTACTATACACGTATTATAATCAAATCAATAAAAATAATCTACTGCTTTTATATTTACAAAGATCTTGGGGCAAAATAGTGTTCAAAGATA
>NW_020871856.1:112229-114729 GCF_003789085.1 Penaeus vannamei
TCTTTTACAACTAAAGTTATGGTGTAGGGAGATCATTCTGCACACTTACGCGTTCTGGAGGTATACACACGTCCACATATAGTGGTTGCAGTGACAGCGAATAGTATTCTTCCTAACAATTTCGATACGCTTTAAATGCCACATGTAAATAAAGGATGTTCCCTACCCAATTTCCCTGTATTTCAAAATAAAAACAGCAAACATACACAGACAAGAGCCAACGCCCACACATACACATACAACCGAAAATGCGGACACGAAAAAAAGAAAAAAAGGAAACATAAAGATTCTTTTCTTCTTCTTTTTCTTCCTAATTACATCTAAATTAGGCGAGAAAGAAAGTGGAATATCAGACATTATCTTCAGTATCATACAACGACACACAACACACCGCGCGCACACACACATATGCATAGATATAGATAGAATAGAGATAGAGCCAGATAGATGAATAGGATAGAGATAGATAGATAAGATAGAGACTATAGATATAGATAGATAGTAGATATAGAGATAGATAGAATATAGATAAGATAGATAAGCAATAGATAGATAGAGACTAGATAGATAGAGAATGAGAGATAGAGATAGATAGAAATAGATAGATAGATGAGATAGGATAGATAGCAGAGATAGTTGATAGACGAGAATAGATTAGAAGGGATAGAGATAGAAATAGATAGATAGAGAATGGTAGATAGATAGATAGATAGATAATAGAATAGAGAGAGAGAGAGAGAGAGAGAGAGAGAGAGAGAGAGAGAGAGAGAGAGAGAGAGAGAGAAGAGAGAGAGAGCAGACAGACAGACAGACAGAGTCAGGCAGACAGACAGACAGACAGAGAAGAAGACCATTGAAACAGCGGAGAACAAGAAAGACAATAAAGCAGAGAAACCCAGCGACGGCCATTAGCGTGTAACTCGCAGGAAATAACCCAAAGCCGTGAAGATTCGAGTCACATCGCGAAGAGCTTATCCGACCGTTCGCGTAATGAGCGCGCATGCAGTCGGTGAATCCGGTCTCGCGTTCGTAGTAATCCAGGTTGCAATTGCTGCCGTTTAGGTGAGGATAGAATGCTTTTTTTTTTTGGTGCAAGTTTATGGGAATTTTAGAGCGCGGGAAAATAGTTTTCTTTATAAATGGCGGTCGTTTGATTCTGTTAATGCCTGTTGCTAAATATGCTTTTTTTTTTTGTTTTATTTTGTATTTGTTTCCCATTGATTTTGTGTCGTGTGTGAAGGCGCTTTTTGTGAGCACATTTGTAAATTATTTTCTTTATCGCAATGACAGTAATATAGAACAACAGTATTCCATAAAATAGAAGATAGTCACAGCACAAACGAAATTATCAATCCCGCGCGATCGCCAAGTAAATCAACAAGTAAATAAACAAGTAAGCAAATAAATAAGTAAGTAAACAACGTCAATCCACAGTAAACAGATTCAACAAGTAAAAAAAAAAAAACAGCTACCATATTGCTGACATCCTCGATCAGACGCTGGCTATCTGGCTGTCAGGATCGCTTCTCCGTCAGGCCCGCTATAAGAGACTGGAAAACCTGCCACGTATGAAGGATTCGGGCTGAACGGTGGGGGAGGGAGGGGGGTGAAGGGGGGGTGAGGGTGGTATAGATAGGGAGGGGGGGAGGTAAGATGAGATTGGGGAGGGAGGGGGGGAGGGGGGGAGGGGGGATAGCATGGGGGGAGGGGGGGATAGGTGTGGGGCACGGGGAGGGAGGGAGGGGGGATAGATGCGGAGGGAGGGGGGGGAGAGGGTAGAAATCTGAAACATGACTAACAATCGACTACTCGCTTGGGCCTTGTCCGTCATTCTGTGGGAGGGGTCTATATATGGGAGGGGGAGAGGGGAAGGGAGGGGAGCGGAGGGGTGGGGGTTGGGGACTGGGGCGGGGGAGGAGGAGGGGTGGTATGGATGTGGGAGAATGTGGTGGGAGGGGAGGGGAGGGTTTTGGGGGTAGACAGGGGTAGGGGGAGGGGGAGTAAGGCGCCAATCTGTACATATATTTCTCCATTCAATTAGCTGAGGTACTGAAATAACGTCAACGGAATAAAGGAAAAAGAAATGCTACTTGAAAATATATGGACAAAGGACCTAGAATGCTATTAAACAAGAAAGAAAGAGAGAGAGAGAGATAGATAGATAGATAGATAGGAGGAGAAGAGGAGAGAAGAGAGAGAAGAGAGAGAGAGAGAGAAGAGAGCGAGAGAGAGAGAGAGAGAGAGAGAGAGAAGAGAGAGAGAAAGAGAGACAGAGAGAGACAGAGAGAAAGAGAAAGAAAAATATAGATAGAAAGATAGACAGATAGAATGGGAGAAACCACAAGCTTTGGCAACCCTCTGACGAAAGATTATCAGCAGAAAATAGTCCCAGAGGACAATTAAGAAGTTGGCTCCTTAAGAAGTATATTTAGGCGCAGAAAACCGAAGAACTATTTAGGGGAAAATAATAGCCCTCGAGGTGATGCCATTTATGGAACTT
>NW_020871856.1:119729-122229 GCF_003789085.1 Penaeus vannamei
ATAATAACAATCGTCATCATAGTGATGATAATAAACAATAACAATGACAAATTACTAATACTGATGATAATGATGACATCAACAATTATAATAACGATAACAATAATAATAACAACAGTAATATTGATTGCAATATAGGAAAATTAAAATGATATAATAATAATAATAATAATAATAATAACTGATGATGATGATGATGATGATGATGATGATGATGACATGATGAATAATAATAATAATAATGATGATAATGATAATATAATAATAATAATAATAATAATAAAAAATTAATTTTAATCATGATAATAATGACAAGAATAATAATTATTACTAATGATAACAACTATAACAATGATGGATTATGAAAATGACAGTAGTAATTATAATCATAAATCATCTCAGGGATGATAATAATAAATATAAATATTAAATATGTAAAGTTGTTATTGAATAAGTAAAAATGTCACCATAACATTTGTCTTTATAAACAATAAGATACAAGTGACTTACACTATTTTTTTGTATTATATTTTGGTGAATATCTCTAGATTATAATTACCTCTTTGATTAGAACAAAAACATAAATTTGCTTTTAATTTATTTTATTATTTTTTATAGATTTTTTTCTTTTTCTATTTTCATGATTTTTGCATTAGCTGTATTGGTGTAAAAGCTTCGTTACGAGTAGATAATAACAACGTAGATAATAATATAGTAGATAATAATATCGAATAGATAACGAATAGAAAATATAAATATAATTTACCAACATAATTTACCTGCAAAGTATTAAAGTGAAAGGAGGAATGTCTATAAGTGAACTAAAGACGCACTTAACTTCGATCAGCCCAGAAAGTTATCTTAACACTTAAAAAAAAGTGGGGAGCTCTTACTACTTAAACAAAGTGAAAAAAAGAAAAAAATACTCTTTCCAATGAAACAAGATAAACGAAAGAGCTCATCATCCACTTTAAACAAGATTAAGAAAAGATTCAAAGACAACGAAAAAAAAGAAAAAAAAATGACTTACCGTTTAGACGAGCGGGAGAAAATAACTCCCAACTCTCCAACAAAACAAAGGATACTAACTCGGCTTCGAAATTCGGGCCCACTTACCACATAGGCAGGATAAGGCGAGACCTGTAGGAGGCCGGTAGGAAGAAATCCTTCATCTTGGGAGCTACGAAGTCAAACATATCGAAGACAGGGAGGATTTAAGCCGCTGGAGACACTTGGCAACTTCACTGATGACGTCAGCTTGTCTCTAGGTCTCTCACAAATTTTCCCTTTTTTTATAATTCTCTTTGTAAACACTGACGTGGGGAATTAGAGCAAAATGACAATGGCGATGAAGACAAAGGTAATGATAGTCAAGTGTAAACAACTTTTCATACTAGAGAGAATCCATGCGATATTATAATGCAAGCTTAATCTTCTTTCCCGCGTTAAAAGTTGTCGTTGTTTATAAACTGTAGTTATTCTCGAGGCAATATCAATTGTTTTTCTTTTTTTTCTTTTTTTTAGATTTTAACCTGTTCGATCGCTTTTCCAACCCTCCTCCATTTATAATTACTGATCTTTGTATTCTTCACTGCGTTTTATAAGAGAGTCAGAACTTTTTGATATTTTGCTAGAAGAGGCAGATACAATTACAAAATTTCCCTTTATTAAACGGCTTCGAGGAACGCACAAAGGTCAAGGTTCTGAGCAAAACTTTTTTTTCTGTTTCGTTTTTTCCCTTTTGCTTTTCCTTCGTGGATTATGGTATGTGATAAATACTTTTTTTTATAGAGGCACTGGCAGACACACACACACACACACACACACACACACACACACACACACACACACACACACACACACACACACACACACACACTTACGCACGCGCGCGCACACACTTATATACAGAGAAAAACATATACATTTTTTTTTTATCACCCGCTGTTTTTCCCCCTTTATATTCTATTTCTATATCCCTCTTTTATCATAATTTTCTTTTTGTTTCTTGTTTTTTATTTTATTTTTTTGATGACCTACTTTCCCTTACATTTTCACTGTATTCCTATTCCTTCCCCTCTTCCTTCTTTCGCCTTTATTTCCCACATCCTTCCAGTCTCTCTCTCTCTCCCTTCCTTCCGTCTCCCATTTCTCCTTTCTTCTGACCTCTCTTCCTCCTTCCTTCCATCTTTCGTCCTCTCCCTTTCTCTCTCCTCTCCTCATCCATATTCCCTTTCCTTCAGCCTTGCCCTTTGCCCCTTCTTCCCTCTACCTGCTTTCCCACTCTCTTTCTCTTTCTCTTCCTCTCTCCCCCTTTCTCCCTTCCCTCCCTCCATCCCTAATCCTCCCTTTTTACACCTCCTTCTCCCTCCCTCTCCTCCTCCCCCCCCCCTTCCCCGTGATAGATAAGTGACTCACATTTTATCGTTGTAGCGTGGGAGGGGAGAGAGGGAGGGGGGAGGGGAAGGGAGAGGGGGAAGGGAGAGGGGGAAGGGAGAAG
>NW_020871856.1:157229-159729 GCF_003789085.1 Penaeus vannamei
ACGAGGGGAGGAGAGGGAGGGAGAAAGAGGGGAGAAGGGAGGGGGAGAAGGAGGGAGAAGGGAGAAGGGAGAAAGAGGGGAGAAGGGAGGGAGAAAGAGGGAGAAGGGAGGAGAAAAGAGGGGAGAAGGGAGGAGAAAGAGGGAAGGGAGGGAGAAAGAGGGGAGAAGGGAGGGAGAAAGAGGGGAGAAGGGAGGGAGAAAGAGGGAAAGGGAGGGAGAAGGAGGAAAGGGGGGAAGAAGAAGGGAGAGGAAGGAGGGAAAGGGGAGGGGAGGGGAGAAGGGAGGGAGAAGGAGGGGAAAGGAGGGAGGAGGGGAAAGGAGGGAGGAGGGGAGGTAGAAGGAGGAAAAAAGTAGGGAGAGAGAGGGGAGGGAAGGGAGAAAGAGGGAAAGAAGGGAGAAGGAAGGAATGGGAGGAGACGGGGAGAGGATGGAGGGGGAGAGAGGAAGGGAGAAAGAGGGTAGGGTATAGGCAGAGAGGGGAAGGAGGAAAGGGGAAGAGAAGAGCAGAGGGAGGGGAGGGAAAGGAAGGGAGGAGAGGAGACGGGAGAGGGAGGGGAGGGGAGGGAGGGGAGGAAGGGGAAGGGGAGGAGAAAGAGAGAAAGGGAGAGAGAAGAAGGGAAGGGAGGAGCGGGGAGAGGGAGGGGAGGAGAAGGAGAGGGAGAAGAGGGGAGAGGAAGAGAAGGGAGGGGAGGGGATGGAGGGAAGGGGAGGGGCGCGAAGGCGAAAGGAGAGGGAAAAGTTTGGGTAAAGAGGGTTAGGAAGGGAAGGGAGGAGGGGAAGGGAGGAGAAAGGGGAAGGGGAAGAGAGGAAACAGAAGCGGGAGAGGAAACAGGAGAGGAGTGAGGGGAAGGGGGCGGGGGTATGGAAGCGAAGAAAGAGGGAGGAAAGGGGAGAGGAAATGAGAGAATGGGGAGGGAAGAATAAGAGGGAAAGGGGACTGAAAGAAGAGGGGGGGGGGGAGGGGAGAGCGCGGAGAAGATGGGAATAAGAGCAGAGAAGGAAGACTGGGGAAGGGGGAAAGGAGTGAATAAGTGAAGAGAGGGATTGAAAAAGGGAAGGAAGGAGAATGTGAAACGACGGAACAAGAGAGAGCGAAAATGAATGAAGAAAGGAGATGGAAGAAAAAAGAAGAAAATGACAAAGGAGGAAGAGAACATAAAAAGAAGAGGAAGAGAATGGAGGAAGGAGAAAGAACTGGACGAAAATGGAAGGACGGAACAGAATCCAGGTGTTTGGTTCATAGTTCGAGAGCAGGATATCCAGCGAGTAGGAATAACAGAGGTCAGAGAGCTCTAGTATAAAAAAAAAACAAACAATAACAACGATAACAACAGCGATTGCGGTTCCCGATATGAAGTAAAAATAATATCTAGTTGGTTAATGTTCGTATTTTCGAATGGTATTATTGCTACAGGTCAAAATGATTTATAAATTGCGGTTAAAAAAAAGATCTGCCACTTGGTACTTATGTCGAAAGAGTAAAAAAGAGTAAAAAAAAACGATTAACAATTTTTATTTGTACAGTTCATTACACATACGTGCATTTATTTGAGCTTCAGATTTTATAAAAAGTCATGGTTAATTAAAGTTCGTAGATGAATTGAGGATAATCATAAAACGACCGACTATTCAGCAAAATCTCTCAAGAAAATATCGGGGGTCGTTAACGTCTTATATATCAGATCCCTTTCCGAACCGCGCTGCAATTAACTCATTCTTAAATTTCCTTATCTGGTGAAACGAACTCTTAGAGAAGGAGTATGAGTGACTATAATCTTCAGATAAATGGAGATTAATTAAGGCGTGCATGGGACATATTTATTTCACTACATTTTCCAAGAAATTCCGTGGGTGTCGTCAGCTTCTTATATATCAGATCCCTCTCTGTACCGCGCTCTTATTAATTCTCTTCCTAAATATCTTTATTTATGACTCGAAACCTTAATGAAGAACGGAGATTGTTTAAAGCCTTAGAAAAAATCAAATTAATTAAGAAGTGCTAAAAGATAAAGCCTCGACATCCAGGAAATTACAAGGACCATGATCATCGAGCAGAACCCTTCTCCAAACCACAATGCTAATAATTCAAAAACGTTCTCCTTCATGGCATAAAGACTTAAAAGAAGTGTTCTGACTAATCAAGATACTTTAGATGAGTTTAGACTGATAAAGAAGCGACAGAAGATGTAATGGCCACTTCTCCCAAGAAATTACCGCGGGTCGTTAACATCTTATATATCGGATCCCTCTGCGACCCACGCTCTCCCGATCGCTATTCCCGCCATGACCAAGTGCCGCCATAAACGTAACTTTCGACCCCGATAAATGAGGAAGTTCAGTCAGAGATTCGCGTTGCTCTCAGAGGGTTGTCTGATCCAATCATTCTCTCGCTGAAGGATTGGTTGGCGATCATGTTCCTTCGGCACTTCAGCGTCTCCTTCAGTACTCCTTGGTATCCTGAAGAAGACGCTGGGGCTCAGGAGTGCGGTTTTGTCTCCCT
>NW_020871856.1:164729-167229 GCF_003789085.1 Penaeus vannamei
TTCTTTCTTTTCTTTCTTTTTTCTTTCTTTCTTCCTTCCTCCTTCCTCTCTTCTCTCTCTCTCTCCTCTCTCTCTCTCTCTCTCTCTCTCTCTCTCTCTCTCTCTCTCTCTCTCTCTCTCTCTCTCTCTCCTCTCCTCCCTCCCTCCCTCCCTCCCTCTCTCTCTCTCTCTCTCTCTCTCTCTTAACACACACACACAGATATACGTATATGTATGTATGTACGCATCTATGTATGTATGTGTATACAAATATATATATGTATGTATATATACTAATCTTTCTCTTTCCCTCGTATTGCGCATAAAAAAAAAACATTTCCGCCAAACCGCCATATCGTAATCCGGAGAAAATCGGTTCCGGAATTAAATGGCCGTTGTCAGGGCGAGCGTTCATTAGGCGTTCATCATGCATACACTCGCATGTTTAACCGACACGCATACACACATACACGTACATATAAACACACATACACATACATAAACACACACACACACAACCACACACACACGCACCACGCACACACACACCACACACACACACACACACACACACACCACACACACACACACACACACACACACACACACACACACACACCTCCAACCCACACCTACTCCTTATTCCTGTTTTTCCTCTACTCTCACCTCCCTCTTTTCATCCTTTCCCCTTCCTTTATCTCCCCAAGTTCCTCCTCCACTTTCTCCTTTCCTTCTCCACCTCCTCCTCCTTCTCCTTTCCTTCTCCACCTCCTCCTCCTCCTCTTCTCTTCTCTCCCCTTCCTTCCTCTCCACCTTCTTCTTCTTCTTCTTCCTCCTCCCCTACCTCTACATCCACCTTCTCTCCTCTTCTTTTTTCTCCTCCTCCTCCACCTCCTCTTCCCCTTCGTCCTCCACTTCCCCCAGCTCGCGAGGGAGATTCCTCACTGGCGCCCCGTTTATGACTAATTAAAGGTCTCAATGAAAATGTTTACAGGGCCGGATGTAGCGTTCCCCGGGCCCGTTAATGAGCGTTGTGTGTCATGCGGCGTTCGCGAGGGCCCCTTAATGAGCGTGACGCGATGGAAGCCGGGTGACCGCATGATAAACAGCCGATGCAACGAACAGGAAGATGGGGGGGGGAGGGGGAGGGGAGGGATCTTGCAGGATTGCAGGGGCTTTCGTGAAATTCGTGCATCTATGTGGAATTGCCACGAGGCGCCCCGGCAGCACTGCAACTACGGGGTTATTCTTAGTGGGTTTAAATGCAAGGCGAATATATCATAATCACACTAAGACGAGAGATCGGATGATTTATCCGAAATCTCACACTGGATAAAGAGAAAATCTAAATATAATTCATGCATCAAAAAAAAACAAAACAAAACAAAAACAGTCATGGAGCATCATTAGTGTTACTCTTTTTTCGGTTTATTCCCCCCCCCCCCACACACACACATTTTACCCATATAAGATTATTACGAATATATTTTCCCAGAGATGTTGAATTATGTTGTCTGTTGTTAAAGTCGTCCAAAATTAGGTTTGTGATGGTACCATAGTAAGGAGTAAAATAAGGTAGTGATGATAAGAGTAACAAACCAACAACTATGATAATTTGATGATAATAATGATAATGATATAATTATGATGATAATGATAATAATAATAATTTGATTATAATAATAAAATGATAGTTTGATTATAATATTAATGATAATAATAATTTGATGAAAATGATAATAACTTAATATTATTAATAATGAAATAATAATCTGATATTATATAATAAATAATAATAATGAAAAAAATATAATATAATATATATAATAATGAAAAAATATATAATAATAATAATAACAGTGCCGCAAGAGAAAGAAAAAAAAAAAAGACAAAGAGCGAGGGAGAGGAAGAGAAAAAATCGGCTTAATATCACATCGCCGCCATTGACCAGAAAAAAAAAACCTTCAGCAATCGCCCTTCATCCTTCCGCCTCCTAATTGATCATCATTTCGCTCCTGACTCGCCAAACAGACTTCCTTTGATAGCCGCTGATGTCACAAAGGAGGGAGGAAGAGGGGAGAAGGGGAAGGGGAGAGGGGGAGAGGGACAAGGCCTGTACTATTTACGCAGATCTCGAGTTTGGCCGCAACGCGAAAAGACAAAGAACCACTACATTTTGGCGGGCTTTTTGATGTGCGGGGGCTGCCAGATGTCGCCGGGCGCTGGACTTGTTTTCTTTGGCTATTTTTTTCCCTCCTCTGTTTTATTTGTTTGTTTTGCTTTTTTTCTTGCTTTTTTTGGTCTGGGGATTTTTTTTTTATTTGATAGGGGGTTGGCGAGTAGCTGTGTCTTTCAATTATGGAGAAGATAGCCTGAGTGATATCAGATGTTGAGGGGCGTGGAGGGCGGGGAGGGGTGGGGAAGGGGGTGGAATTGGAAGATGGCAATGTGTATGGTTCAAGTGCCACGAAGACCCTTGCGCTAATGATGATTTAATACTTTAAAACCCTTCTTTTCCCCT
>NW_020871856.1:172229-177229 GCF_003789085.1 Penaeus vannamei
AAGGGTGAAAGAAGAGGAAGAAAGGAGAATAGGAGAAAGGGTGAAAGAAAAGGAAGAAAGGAGGAACAGGATGAAAGGAAGAAGGGAAAAGGCTAAAAGTAAGAAGGAAGAGAACGGGAGAAAGACGAAGAAAGAAGAGACAGACGGAGAGAGAGAGAAAGACGATCGTTTCAAGGATCAAAATGGATGACATGGAATTGGCTTTGAGTGACTTGGATGATGGGGAAGAGGAGGACGAGGTTGGGGTATGAAATAAGGATTTTTTTTCCTTCACTGATTTTTATTTTTATTTTTAATTCTTTATCTTATTTCTCTCTTTCTTTATTTATTTTTGATAACCGATATATTTCATTACCGTCATTTATATCCTTCATTTATGTTATCATAAGTCTATATGCGGATATATATATGTATATTTCGATGTATATGCTAATAGTTTTCCTTCGTCTTTCTCTTCACCCTTTTTGCTTTGTTATTTTCTTACCCTCTCTCCTTTTTTTCTCGCTTCTCTTCCTTGCCTTCGTTATTCTCTCCGCCTCTTCTCTCCCTCGTCCCTCTGCCATCCCTCTTTTTTCCCCCTTTTCCTCTTCTCCCCTCTCGTCTTTTAACTTTCGTTCCCTCTCTGTCTGCCCTCTCCTTCCCTCTCCATCTTCTTTCCCCTTCCCCCTCTGTCTATCCTCTCCTTCTCCCACCCTTCCTCCTCTCTCCTTTTCCCACCATTTTCCCTCTCATTCTCATTCCTCATTCCGTCTCTCTT
Organism: Penaeus vannamei; assembly: GCF_003789085.1. Classification (NCBI taxonomy): domain Eukaryota; kingdom Metazoa; phylum Arthropoda; class Malacostraca; order Decapoda; family Penaeidae; genus Penaeus; species Penaeus vannamei. The sequence continues at coordinate 172,987 of NW_020871856.1, forward strand.
TTCCCCCCTTTATCTCCTCTCCTTCCCCATCTATCTACCCTTTTCCTTCCCCACCTACGCCCACCTTCTTCTCCCTCCGTTTTCCCTCTCCTTCCCCTCCCCCCTATCTCCCTCTCCCCTCCCCCCTCCCTCTCCTCTCCCTCTCTTCCTCGTCCCATCTCCCTCTCTTCCTCTCCCCCCCCCTCCCTCGCCCCCTCCCTCCTCCCCTTCCTTCTTCTCATTCAGGTAACCTTGTTGTTAACTTCCTGGCGAGCTGTTCATTAAGGACTTCCCTGCTGTTGGGGGATGGGCTGGGGTGGGGATGGGGGGGCGACAGCTAGTTAACCAACAACCCACGAGAGAACGGGGGCGAGGGACACGTGTAGGGGGGAGGGGGGAAGGGGGGAAATGGGGGTGGGAGGCGGTTTTTGTGTTCAATATGTGCAAGACTGTCATGTCACAATAGGCAGCATATTAATACTATATATTATATATATATATATATATATATATATATATATATTTAAAATTATACACACACAACACACACATACACACACACACACACACACACACACATCACACACACACACACATATATATAATATATATATATAATATTATATATATATAATACATATATATATATTATATATATATGTAATATATATAATATATATACATATATACATATATATATATATATATAATATATATATATGATATATGCATGTATGTCTGTAATCTGTATGTGTATATCATATACATACATACAATGTACACACACACACACACACACACACATACGCACACACATATACGTGTGTGTATATATTATATGTGTGTGTATGTGTGTGTACACACAGCACACACACACACACACAACACCACACACACACACACACACACACACAACACACACACACACACACACACACACACACACACACGTATATGTGTGTGCGTATGGATATATGCATACACAAGCTACTTGAGTCGATTCAACCATACTTCCTTTCTCATTCTTTCCCTCCATCCTACCCCTTTATCCATCCTCCTCCAATCAATCAATTCACCCAATTCTCTTCTCTTCTCTTCCTCTTATTCCGAAGTCATAAGCAAGATCAAGTACTGCCATATGTGACTTAACCACCGAAGCGGCAAGAGAAGGAGAGGGGAAGAGGGGAGAGAGAGAGAGAGAGAAAGAGAGAGAGAGAGAGAGAGAGAGAGAGAGAGAGAGAGAGAGAGAGAGAGAGGAGAGAGAGAGAGAGAGAGAGAGAGAGAGAGAGAGAGAGAGGGACGATGAGGGGAAGAGAGTAGAATAGGAAGTGGGAAGGAGATGGAGGATGAAGGGAGGGAGAGGGAGAAAGAGTGAATGAAAGAGGGAGAAAGGGTGAAAGAAGGAGAAAGGAAGGAAGGATGAAAAGGGTGAAGGAAGAGGGAAAAAAGAAGGAAGGAAACGGGAAAAGACGAAAAAGAGAAACGGAGGAAAAAAGGGACGATCGAAGAGAGAAAGCACAGAGCAAGAAGGGAAACGAAACAGAAATGGAAAAAAAAAAAAAAAAAAAAATATGGAGAAGGGAAAGAGACGCAACGAGGGAAAGGATTGGAAGAGGGGAAGGGGAGGGGGGCAGAAGAGGGAGGGGGCAGTGAGAGATGCAATTAAGTTTTACAATCAGTGGAGGAAACTCGTTTAAGTAGTTAAGAAGTGGAGACTCGTTTGATTGGCGGAGAGGAGCCATCCGCCCGGAACAGAAACGCGGCAGTAATGAAGGCGCTTGTCTGAGGTCGTCGTTCTTTTGTTCCTGGGCTGTTTCGTTGTTACTTCATGTCGTTAAGTAGTTTCGTTATCTCTGTTATTATCCGTTTGTTGTCGTTATTGCCGTTGTTTGATTTGTCTCTGTGTTGGTCCAGCGGAGGTAGGTTATGAGGTGTAAAGGAAGTTGATGCGTCACACACACACACGCACAGCACACGCACACACACAGAGAGAGAGAAAGGAGAGAGAGAGAAGGGAGGGAGAAGGGAGGGAGAGAGAGGGAGGAGGGAGGAGAAGAGAGAGAGAGAGGAGAGAGAGAGAGAGAGAGAGAGAGAGAGAGAGAGAGAGAGAGAGAGAGAGAGAAGAGAGAGAGAGAGAGAGAGAGAGAGAGAGAGAGAGAGAGGAGAGAGAGAGAGAGAGAGAGAGAGAGAGAGAGAGAGAGAGAGAGAGAGAGAGAGAGCGTCTACTTGTTGCCAAAGGCTGAGCTCCTATCGCAAATAATCTGATTTTAACTTGGCATTTCGAATATTCCTCCAAATTTATGATTACTGCTGCACAAGCTGTTATGAAACTAAAGTGCGTCGTTTTGTGAATAAATTTCAAGTAGCAATTTTTAACAAATTTGTCTCTATGTCACCCAATGTTCAAAATAGTTCATATCTATTTTTACCGTTTTATCATCATTATTATCAACATCCTCTTACCTTCTGCATTGTCACAACTATTGATACTATCGTTATCATTATCGTTATCACAACTGAATTATCTTGTCGCCATCTTTATTAAAAATATCATTATTATCATCATTATTGACATTGTTGTTGTCCTTATCATTTTCAGTATCGTTCTTCTTATTATCATTGTTATTACTATTATTATCATCATCATTATCAGCCACATGATTGTTATTGATGTTATAATGATCATTCTTGTCATTATTACTATTGTTATAATTTATATATTTTTCTATTATTATTAATCATTTCACTTCTTTCCATTCCTTTTTTCCATTTCTTCCTTCTCATTTCTCTTTTCCCTTCTTACCTCTCTCCGTCTACCCTTCTTCCTCTCTCCTTTTCCCCCTTCTCTCGTCTTCCTCTCTCCCTTTCCTGTCCCTTTCACCATCTCTCTTCTCCTCTCTCTCTCTCTCTCCTCTCTCTCCTCTCTCTCTCTCTCTCTCTCTTCTCTCTCTCTCTCTCTCTCTCTCTCTCTCTCTCTCTCTTCTCTCTCCTCCTCTCCTCTTCTCTCTCATCCTCCCCTTCCCCCCTCCCCTCTTCCCTCTCCCTCCCTCCCCTCCTCTCTCCTCCCTCCTCCCTCCCCTCCCCTCCCTCCCTCCCTCCCTCCCTTCCCTCCTTCCTCCCTCCCTCCCTCCCTCCCTCCCTCCTTCCATCACGCTAAAACCTCTCACTCCATCACACTCACTCACCTTAACTACCTGAGTCGGCCGAATGGAATAACAATTTTCTTCGGCAGTTACACTATTTCAAGCAAGCCGATTCAAGGATTTCAAGCGCGGTTCAAGCGCGGATTTCAAGCGCGGATTTCAAGCGGATTTCAAGCGCGGGATTCAGCAGATGATCGGTTCGTGATCCATTGCTCGCCGAGAGGGTTTTGGCGGGAATATCGATTTTTTTGAAAATTATTATTATTTTGTCTGTCTCTATCTCCGGTTTTGTCTCTATCTCTGTCTGTCTCTGTCTTTCTTTTTCTCTCTGTCTCTTTCTTTCTTTCTTCCTTTCTTCTCTCTATCTCTCTACCTTCTTTGTTTCTCTCTACCTCTCTCTATTTCTCTCTATTTTCTCTCTTTCTCTTACCTTCCCTCCTCTCTCTCTCTCTCTCTTCTCTCTCTCTCTCTCTCTCTCTCTCTCTTCCATTCCCTTTTTCTCTCTCTCCTTTCTCTCTCTCTCTCTTCCCTTTCCCTTCCCTCTCTCCCTTTATCCCCCTCTCCTCTCCTCTCCTCCTTCTTCCCTCTCTCACTCCCCAACTCCCTCCTCCCTCCTCCCTTCCCTTTCCCCCTCTCAGCTCCTCCCTCCCCTCCTTCCCTTCCCTTCCCTTCCTTCCCTTCCTCCATCCCTCCCCCTCTCCCTCCTCCCCTCCTCCCCCTTCCCTTCCCTTCCCCTCCTCCCCCCCTTCTCCTCCTCCCTCCCCTCCCCCTCCTTCCCTTCTCTTCCCCCCTCCCCTCTTCCTGCTTCCCTCCCTCCTCCCTCCCTCCCTCCCTCCCTCCCTCCCTCCTCCCTCCCTCCCTCCCTCCTCCATCACGCAAAACCTCTCACTCCTCACACTCACTCACCTTAACTACCTGAGCGGAACGCCAATGGAATAACAATTTTACTTCGGCAGTTACACTATTTCAAGCCAAGCCGATTCCAAAGCGCGGGATTTCAAGCGCGGATTTCAAGCCGCGGATTTCAAGCCGGATTTCAAGGCCGATTTCAAGCGCGGATTTCAGCAGATGATCGGTTCGTGATCCATTGCTCGCCGAGAGGGTTTTGGCGGGAATATCAA
>NW_020871856.1:189729-197229 GCF_003789085.1 Penaeus vannamei
TCTACTGTTTATAGTTATCTATTTTAAGTCTACCGTTTATAATTATCTATTTTGATTCTACCGTTTATAATTATCTATTTTAATTCTATCGTTTATAATTATCTATTTTGATTCTTACCGTTTATAATTATCTATTTTAATTCTACCTTTTATAATTATCTATTTTAATTCTACCGTTTATAATTATCTACTTTGATTCTACCGTTTATAATTATCTATTTTGATTCTACCGTTTATAATTATCTATTTTAATTCTACCGTTTATAATTATCTATTTTAATTCTACCGTTTATAATTATCTACTTTGATTCTACCGTTTATAATTATCTATTTTAATTCTACCGATTATAATTATCTATTTTAATTCTACCGTTTATAATTATCTATTTTAATTCTACCCTTTATATTATTACTATTTTACTTTATAATTTCTGTCTATTTTAAGTCTACCGTTTATGATAACCTGTCTATTTTATGTAACTTATTATTTGTCGAGCATTTTCAAATCATTCGTCGAAGATTTAATTATTTTTCTTGAATGATTCGTCTATTCTCTAATCTTTCAATATTATTTGTTTAATGTAGGAAGGTATGAATGAGAAGGAATATCTTCACAATACGAGAAATGTATTTGTCCGGTTTCTGATATATATATAAATATGTATTTCTGACAAAGATCTATTCGAAACCGGTCAAATACATATTTTGTATTGTGAAGATATTCATTCTTATTCATATTTTTTCTACATTTGTCAACATGAATACGGTTCATCATTTGGTTGTGTTTAAGAAAATATCCTAATCATTGCCGACCTGTTGGTATATTTTCTCATTTTTTCTGCGTATTCTCCAGCTATTTCTATCTCGTATCTGTCTCGTATCTCGCTCGTATTTTGTTGTTGTTGTTGTTGTAGTTTTTGTTGTCATTGCTGCTGCCGTTGTTGTTGTTTTATTTCGATGGCAAATAAAAATAAACTTTCAGAAGGAAAGGAAAGTTGTTATAACTAAAGATACGTTCATTTTGATGTGGTTGTAGGCCTCCATTTCCAGCTCGGACTCACTGTCTCCCTTTTAACAACCTACAACCGTGTGCGTCTGCCGCCGTCTAATTTAAAAAAAAAGCACTTGAGTAACATTTCAATACCATGAGAAATTCCAAGAAAGAAATAACAATTATAATGATAACAATGATAATGATGATGTGATGATGATAACAATAATATGATAATAGTAATGATAATATAATAATGGTAATAATAATGATGATAATGATATTAAATAATAATAATAATAATAATTATAATGATAATGCTGCTGCTGATGGTGATTATGATGATAATGGTAATGATAATGATAACGATAATGATAATGATAATGATAGTAATAACAGTAATAATAGTAATACTAATGATGAAAATTATGATGATAATCTTAATGACAATGGCAGTTGCAATGGCACTGACAATGATAATAATAGTAATAGTAATAGTAACTGTGGTAGTAGTAACAGTACTAGCAATAGTAATAATGATAATAATCGTTATTTCTATTATGATGATGATGGTGATGATGATTATATACCTACGGCTTCAAATGATATAATATATTTGCTGAATGTTGGAGGTTATTAAAAGTGGCAAAATCATTAATTCTAATATTATCCATGTATATATAAATATAATATATATATATATATATATATATATATATATATATATATATATATATATATATAATATACATTACTTTTTTCTCTCTCTTTTTTTCGGGGGGGGGTTTTTTTTGAAAGTAAAGAATAATTCTTATTTAGAGACTTTCACATAGGCCTGTGTTCAATTATACATAGTAGGGTTTGCACCGGTCTGAAAATAAGCAATTTATAAGAAAATACAAGTGTTACAGGACGCCAGTTAGGTCTAGTAAAATAACAATCAGTTGTGAAAAGAAAATGAAAAAAAGAAAAACTACGGATAATTTTTTGAAGGCCAAAGCCCTCAGAAATTCTCAGAAAGAAGCTTATCGTCGTTCACTGAAACTCACAAAAAATGTACAAACCTCAAATTTAACTGGAAACTGAATCACTTCCTGTAAATGTTCGGATATAACGGCCACCAGCGTCATATATTCTGAGTATGCTTACACTCCAACTCCAGTTCGCAAAGAACGCCTTTCTTTATAACTAAGAAACTTCTTTGTAAAGCACAAAAGAAGAGGAGGTTTGACATGTTTACTCCTGACAACTTTTGGCGACTTGCTTCAACTTTAAGGGTTTTCGAAACTAATCTGTCACAGATGAAAGGGCTTTACAGAATACATATTTATGAAGACCCATTTAATTATTATTCCTTTGATTTCAGTACCGGGAAATTTGCCTAATAAAATAATTGTCATATCAAACCGTTGTATTCAAGATTAGGAATATCAATTTTCATTATATTAATAACGAATAGCACAGGTCAGTAAGGGCGTCTTTTGTATATTGCCCTTTTTATGTCAATTTTGGTTCCTTTTTCATAACAGATTAAAAGGCTTTTTGGCCGTTTCATCACCAACAATCTCTGTAATCGCAGGCTTTGTGAGCTTTACCATCTATTTTATTTGATTATTTATCAATTGGTTCATTAATATGTGTATTTATTTATTTACTTGTTTATTTATTTTGTATTTATTGTTCTTATTTTTTCCTTCTGACATCTACAGTAATGTTATCGTCGCTTTTCATTAGTCAGGGACCCAATATACTTTAAATATAAGTACAAGATCCTCCATGCACTCTACTTTTCGCATTTAAAGTCTATCAGAAAACGGCACCAGGTCACCCTTATTGACACGACCGGTCTCTAAGTATAGCACTCTTCAAACCCCAAGACGGCAAAAGTTAATGGAATGTTGAAAAGGATTACTTATTGACAACCTGAAGCACGTACTCCTGGGTCATGTTCAGCTTTTTATCTCTCGGATTTTGGTTTCCTTTCAGTAGTTCAGTGAATACGAAAGATGCAGTCATATCTTTATATATTTTTTATTTCTTTCATTTTTATGATCTGTCCGATGTAGATAACGTAATTAGAGCGAGTGAAAGGACAAGCACGTTCAGGTATTTGAAAACTGGTGGCAGCTGTTCCTCCCTCAACACCACCCCCCACCCCCACCCCCAGCCCATCCCTTCTTTTTTTTATATAAATATGATGAATATGATATTTCACGCGTATTGCCCGGGGGAAGATAAGGGCACACAACTGACAAAGGGAAACCTTGTTGCTGAAATCGGCTTATGTTTACTTGCAATGCGTCTCCAATGATAAGCTATTTTACACGTGGAATCTGTTTGTGACATTTTAATATTTACTGCTACTGTCTGCGTCTGTGGTACTTCATTTGCATATATGTTTTAGATTAGTGATTATGTGTGTGTTTGTCCGTGTGTGCGTATGTTTATAAGTGTATGTAGTGTATGTAAAAGGAGTTTTATTATTGTTGTTTGTAAATGTTATGCGAATGAATTGTGTAGATGAAGATATAGTTTTTATTATTTATGGCAATCACTGTTTCTCACGTTTCTATTAATTATGTATTTACAAGCAGTGATCATGTATTCATAAGCAGTGGCCATGTAAAACTGTAAGTAAACTTCCCTTTCAAAATTTTATATGAAATAATGGTAATTCTCGGGTGACACTCTCCCTTGTTACGTGATGGTAAAGGGGAGAAAAAACGTAAATGTAGAGAGTAATTGGTGGAGTCTGGTGACCAATGTCTGCCAGCCCACACGTGCACCCTCTCTCATTTAGTTCATGTCCATTTATGAATTCTAATCAGATTTTTTGCCTATTTTCTACCTCTTCAGAGTTTCCATCAACTTTTATTTCTCTCTCTCTCTCTCTCTCTCTCTCTCTCTCTCTCTCTCTCTCTCTTCTATCTCTTTCTGTTTTCTCTTCTCTCTCCCTCTCCCTCTCCCTCTTCCCTTCCTTCCTCTCTCTCTCTCTCGTATTCCCTTTCCGCGTACCTTTCCCTTGACCATACGAATATCGTTCTTACCTGTCTATCACACTACCATTTCTCCCTTCTCTCCAAACCCCCTTTGAGCATTGTCCTTGTTTCTGCGCAAAGAGTAAAGCCACAGACCAAAGTTCCATCTCGAATGAAGCTTCGAAACTCTCCGAACCGAAACAACAAGGCCTTACTATTCGGACATTTGAAAGCGAAGTCGAAACGGGTCTCACGAGCTCCGTGTCTGGTCAAGGTCAGCTGATACAGTCCCCGCGTGGTTAAGTTCCCCCAAGGTCAGAGGGTCGATCTCTTGGTATTCTTAAAGAACTTGAGGTCACTTTTTGACACGAGGCAGTTACGTCATGGACTGTCCAAGACGCTCGCCAAGACGTCGCCAGAGCTGAGAATCGATGCACCTGTGGACACGTGGAAAGGGGAGGGGGGGGGGGGAGAAAGGAGGGAGATCTTGATTTATAGTTGGGGATTAAAATGGTGCGTGTGTGTGCGCTTGCTTATGCAATTATATACACCACCACACACGTGTATGATAAGGAGATATTGTGGTGATTCTGATAGGAACTTTTGACTTGTTCGAAACGTCCGATTCATTTGATTTTTTTTTTTTTTTCCTTTTCATAACTGTGTACAGGTTATTTGTTTGTGTTTGTATGTAGATATATATCTATCTATTTATCTATCTATATATATATGTGTATATATAGATATATATATAGAGAGAGAAATGATGCAGACACATAAGCAGACAGACAGAGGAATGGAAACAGATGGAAGGAAACATTTAATCAGTAGACAAACAGGTAGATAGATACAGAAAAAGATGGCAAACAAGAACAAAAAGAGAAATTTCCTTTAAAAAAAAAAAAAAATCCTTCCTCCCTCTTCCTCTCCCCTCTCACTCCTCCCCTCCCCCTTTCCCTCTTATTTTCTTCCTCACTCCTTACTCCTTCGCTACGCTACTCCACCCTCTTGCGCCCCTCCCCCTCTCCTCCTCCCCCCCCCCACGTCCACGCCCGCAAGCCCCCCCGATCCATCCGCGATACACCCCACCCCACCCCACCCCACCCCACCCACCCCCACCCCACCCTCCCTTCGCGGCCAAGAATCGGTAATTATTAATCGTAAACTATATCTCGATTGAAGGCCGCGGGTTGTTGGCCCTTTGAAGGCTGTCCTCCACCGCTCGTGTTTATGGGTGGGGAGGGAAGTGGGGGGGGGGGGGGGAGGGAAGTGGGGTGGGGGGGGGGGGCGGGAGGGAAGTGGGGGGGTTGAGGGGAGGGAAGTGGGGTGGGGGGGATGCGGGAGGGAAGTGGGGGGGGTTGAGGGGTGGGTGGGGGGTTGCGGGGAAGTGGGGGGGTTGAGGGGGATGGGGGGGATTGCGGGAGAAGTGGGGTGGGGGGTGCGGGAGGGAAGGGAGGAGGGGGGGGGTATTTGAGGGGGAGGGAAGGGAGGGAGGGAAGGGGGTGGGGGGGATTGCGGGAGGGAAGTGGGGGGGGGATTGCGGGGGGAAGTGGGGGGGGGTTGGGGGGGAGGGAAGGGGGTGGGGGGGCGGGAGGGAAGGGAGGGAGGGAAGGGGTATTTGAGGGGGAGGGAAGTGGATTGCGGAGGAAGTGGAGGGGAGGGAAGGGGGAGGGAAGAGGGGTGGGGGGGGCGGGAGGGAAGTGGGGGGGGGGATTGCGGGAGGGAAGTGGGGGGGGTTGAGGGGGAGGGAAGTGGGGTGGGGGGATTGCGGGAGGGAAGGGAGGGAGGGAAGGGGGGTATTGGGGGGGAGGGAGTGGGGTGGGTGGGGATTGCGGGAGGGAAGTGGGGGGGGGATTGCGGGAGGGAATGAGGGGGAGGGTGGGTGGGGGGGATTGCGGGAGGGAAGGAGGAGGGGAGGGGGGTATTTGAGGGGGAGGGAAGTGGGGGGGGGATTGCGGGAGGGAAGTGGGCGGGGGGGTTTTGAGGGGGAGGGAAGGGGGGATGTTTAAGGGGGAGGGAAGTGGAGAGGGGATTGAGGGAGCGAGAGCGGATATAGAGGGGATGGGAAGGAAGGGAGGATTGAGGGAGGGAAGAGTGGGGTATTTATGGGGGAGGGAAGTGGGGTACATGAGAGGGAGGAAGTGCTCTCTCTCTCTCTCTCTTATGGCGGGATAAAAGTGGTCATTAGGAAGGTGTGCTTTATTTTACTTATTTATTTATCGTTATTATATTTGATTACTCTTTTTTTTTTTTTTTTTTGTTCTTTCTTTTTATGGCGGGGAGAAAATGCTTTAAGGGGAGGGAGGGAGGTACATTTTAGGAATTGGGGGAAAAGGCAGGGTGCTTTTGGAGCCATTTCTTAGGGAAGCAAAAGCGTGCCTTGGGGAAAGGGAGGCTTTAAGGGGAGGGGAGGGGGGGGGAACTATTTTAGGGAAGATTGAGGAGTGTTTGAGGGAAGCGAAAGCGGCTCTTGGGGGAGGAAGGGGGGGGGGGATTAAGGGGGGAGGAAACACCGCTTTTAAGGGAAGTGGGGTGGTCAGGGAAAGGGGCGACTGGGGCGGGGGGGGGGGGGGCAGGAGAGTAGCGCTTGTAAAAGAAGGAAGATTTTTTTTTCATTTTATCTAATTATTCTTCATTGAATCATTTATTCAGTTATTGTTATTATTATTATTTTATTCATTATTAATTGCATTTTATCTAATTATTCTTTTTGAGTGATTTATTCATTTATTATTATTTTTATTCATTATTACTTTCTTCATTTTATCCAATTATGCTTACCGAATTATTTATATTCATTATTATTATTATTATTTTCATTATTATTCCTTTTCTTTGAGAAGGGGAAGTGGTGCTGGGGGGGGGGGGACTTATGGAAGGGGAAAGACTGCACAAAGGAGGGGGGAGGGGGAGGGGGGAGGGGCGTGGCACCGATAGATCAGCTTGAGGTGTGAGGAGGCTTGTGGGGGGCGGGGGGGGGGTGCACGTGTGGTCGGCTGGCGTTAGGTGTGGGGGTGGCTTGGGGGGGGGTAAGTGAGGGGATTACACATACTCGGTCTGTCTGTCATGGCCATGTTTTTTTGTTTTTTTTTATTATTATATACATTGTTCAGTCATATATATAGACTTGGTGATATAATAATGACAGCAAATAATTACGTTTTAATCTGTATCTCTCTCGCTCCCTCCCTCTCCTTCCCTCTCTGTCTATCTATCTATCTATCTATTTCTCTATCTATCTGGCTATCTATCTATCTGCTATCTATCTTTCTATTATACCTATTTATCTATCAGTCAATCTATCTATCCACCTATCATATCCATCCCTCCCTCATCCCTCCCTCCCTCCCTCCCTCCCTCCCCTCCCTCCCTCCCTCCCTCCCTCCCTCCCTCCCTCCTCCCTCCCTCCTCCTGCTTCCCTCCCTCCTTGCTTCCCTCCCTCCCTCCCTCCCTCCCTCCCTCCCTCCCTCCCTCCATCCATCCATCCATCCATCCCATCCATCCATCCATCCATCCATCCATCCATCCATC
>NW_020871856.1:214729-217229 GCF_003789085.1 Penaeus vannamei
TGTCTATATCTATCTATCTACTTGTATATCGTGTGTGGGGTAATTAAGTGTGGGTGTTGTGTGTGGGTGTGTGTGTGTGTGTGTGTGTGTGTGTGTGTGTGTGTGTGTGTGTGTGTATGTGTGTGTGTGTGTGTATGTATGTATGTATGTATGTATCTGTGCACACACACACACACACTCACACCCGTGTTTACAGACATACGTATCTACAGCATGTGTCTTTGTGCGCTGTGCCCCGTGCGCGCCGCGAGAGGGGAGGGGGCGCGCGGGCGGTGCAGCTCCCCGACGCCCACCAGAGGGACGAGCGCAACGTATGCATAGAGACGAGGCAGCAGAAATCACTCTTTGATTGACTCGGCAAACAATGGCAAAAAAGAGGCGAGTGATGACATAGAAAGAAAGAGAGGAGAAAGGACCCCGAATAAAAGACAGTGGGAGATCAAAGCGACGATAGGACTTAATATGATGGTCGTTTCTGAATAATGAAAGGGTCGACCTCTTTTTTTTTTCCTTCTCTTTCCCTAATGACCTCTCCGGCCCTGCGCCCGAGTTGACCTTCGGTTCGCCTGGGGGTCAACAAATCTTGTTTATGGAGCTTTGATTACTACCTACCCTCTAATCCTTCCCCCTTTCCCCCTTTCTCTCTTCTCTTTTTCCTTCTATTTTTCTTCCTTTTCTCTTTTCATATTTCCTTCTTCTCCCCTCTTCTTCTTTTCGTCTCCGTTTCCTCCCCTTCGTTTTCTCTTCACCCATTCTCTCTGTCCTTGTTTCTCTCTTTTCTCCTCTCTCTTCCCTCATTCTTCCCTTCATCCTCTTTTTTCTCTCTCTCTCTCTCTTCTCTCTCTCTCTCTCTCTTCTCTCTCTCTCTCTCTCTCTCTCTCTCTCTCTCTCTCTCTCTCTCTCTCTCCTCTCATCTCTCTCTCCTCTTTCCATCTCCTCCTTTTGCATCTCCTCTCGCTCCCCCCTCTTTCTGCTCTCCTTACCTCATGTCCTAGCCTCCCCTTCTCCCTCTACCCAGTTGTTTTTTTCCCTTTTACTTTCTGCTCTTTTTCGTCCTCTCCTTACCCCCTTTACTTCCTACTTTCTCCTTTTTTTTTTATTGCACTCTTTCTCATGACTTTCCTTTTTCTCTTCTCCTTTTTCCTTCTTTCTTATCTTTTTAGCTTGTTTTTCTCTTTTCATTTCTCTTTCACTTTTCTTCACTTTCTTATGTCTTCTTTCATTATAACGTTATTTCCTACAAAAACTTTCTCTGCCTTCTTTTTCATTTTTCTCTTCTTTATCCTTTCCCTCTTTATTTCATTCCCCCTTATTTCTCTCTTTTCTCCATATCTTCAATTAACTTTTTTATCTTTTCTATCCCTTTGCCCCTCTTCCTTTTTCCCTCTACCTCCCTTTTCCATTTTTTTTTTCTCTTCTTTCATTCTCCATTCTCTTTCATATTCCCTTTCGTCTCTCTTCCTCCCTCTATTTCTTATTTTTCTTCCTCCCCCTCTTTTCAACTATCCCTCTTCCCTCTTTGCTTTCTCTCATTTCCGGATTCTTCGTCCCTTTTTCCAGACTATACTTCCTCTGTCCCGCTTCTTTCCCTCACTTCCCCTCTACTTTTTCTCCCGCTTCCCCTCTCCTCTTTCTCCCTCCTTCCCTCTTCCTCTCCCCTTCCCTTTTCCCCCCTTCACTTCCTCTCCTCTCCCTCCCCTTCCCCTTCATTCCCTCTATGCTGTTCTGTTCTCGATCCTTTTTCATCTTCCTCTCCTCCTCCCTCCTCTTTCTCGGCCCCTCCTTCCCTCTTACCCCTCTCCTTTCCCTGCCCCTTTCCCCGCTTGCACATCCCGCTCCCTTCACTTCCCCTACTCCCTCCCTACCTGTCCCCCTGTCTTAATTCCACCCACCCTGTTCTTTTCCCCTGTAATAAACTGTTGCTTCAACATCTGGCAAATGTTCTTCATGCCTTGCCTGTAACATCCCCTTTGACTGATGAGGAAAAACGTCTTTTCCTCGGATTTTTGTTGTTGTTGTTCTTTCCGTGTNATGAAGTCTTATTAACTCGAGGGATTTCGTCAATTTGCATAATCTATACCAGCGTTCAGTAACTGGCTTCCAATATGCGTCTGTTCAGTAGCCTTTCTTAACAAAACAATTTTTAAATATTTTTTCTTTTATGATTTACGTTTTTTTTTTTTTTTTTTTTTTTTTTTTTTTTTTTTTTTTACGACCGGCTGTTGTGAGTTATTAATGGACGGCGAAAAATGGCAAAAGGATACAGATAGGAGATGAATAAAAAGTAGAAAATAGAGAAAGAATAAAAGGCAAGAATGAAAAAGTAAAGATAAAAGGTTAAAGATGAAAATAAAGGTGATTAAGGTGAAATAAAAGATGAATTAAACGATCAAAATAAAAGATAAGAATAAATGATGAAAATAAAAAGTTGATAAGATATAAATAAAAAGATGAAAACGAGAATAGAATTTGAAAATAAAATATAAAAATGAAAGATGAA
>NW_020871856.1:219729-232229 GCF_003789085.1 Penaeus vannamei
TCCCCTTCCTTTATCCGTCCTCCCCTCACTCCTTTCCTTCCCCTCCTTCCGGCCTCCGTGACCTCCTCCTCCTCCCTCCAAACCCTCCCCTCCTTTATCCGTTTCCCCTCACTCTTCCTCGCTCTCCTGCCTCCAGTGACCTCCTCCTCCTTCCTCCCTTCAAACCCTCCCCTCCTTTATCCTTCCTCACTCTCCTCCTTCCTCCTTGCCTCCGTGACCTCCTCCTCCTCCTCCCTTCAAACCCTCCCCTCCTTTATCCGTTTTCCCCTTCACTCCTCCCTCCTTGCCTCCGTGACCCTCCTCCTCCTCCTTCAAAAACCTCCCCTCTTCTTTATACCCGGTCCCTCTCACTTCACCTCTCCCTCCCTTCCCCTTCACCTCCTCTCCTCCTTGCCTCCGTGACCTCCTCCTCCTCCCTTCAAACCCTCCCCTCCTTTATCCGTTTCCCCTCACTCTCCTTCCTCCTTCCTCCTCCTCCTCCTCCTCCTTTCAAAACCTCCTCCTCCTCCTTCCCTCCAAACCCCTCCCCTTTTATCCGTTCCTCCTCTCCTCCTCCTCCTTGCCTCCTACCTCCTCCTCCCTCCCCCTTCCAAACCCTCCCCTCCTTACGTTCCCCCACTCCTCCTCTCGCCCTCGTGATCCTCTCTCTCACCCTCCCTCCTTATCCGTTTCCCCTCACTCTCCTCCTCCTCCTTGCCTCCGTGACCTCCTCCTCCTCCTCCTTCAAACCCTCCCCTCCTTTATCCGTCCTTTCCTTTCCCTCACTCCTCCTCCTCCTTGCCTCCTACCTCCTCCTCCTCCTCCTCCCTTCAAACCCTCCCCTCCTTTATCCGTTTCCCCTCACTCTCTCCTCCTCCTTGCCTCCTGACCTCCTCCTCCTCCTCCCTTCAAAAACCCTCCCCTCCTTTATCCTTTCCCCTCACTCTCCTCCTCCTCCTTGCCTCCGTGGACTCCTCCTCCTCCTCCAAACCCTCCCCTTCTTTATCGTTTCCCTCACTCTCCTCCTTGCCTCTCGTGACCTCCTCCTCCTCCGCTTCAAACCCTCCCTCCTTTATCCGTTTCCCCTCACTCTTTCCTCCTTGCCTCCGTGACCTCCTCCCTCCTCCTCCTCACTTCAAACCCCTCCCCTCCTTTATCCGTTTCCCTTCACTCTCCTCCTCCTCCTTGCCTCCGTGACCTCCTCCTCCTCACTTCAAACCCTCCCCCCTTAAGATCGCGTTTCCCCTCACTCTCCTTCTTGCCTCCTGCCTCCGTCTCCTCTCCTCCTCCTCCCTCCTCCTCCTCCTCCTCACTTCAAACCTCCGATCCTCGTGTTTGGAGTGCGATGGCGGTAGGCGCGGCGGCGAGCTTTGAAGTGAACGAGGCTAAAATGAGGTTCAGCCGCTAGGTCGAAACCCCGCGTGGCACTGTTTACCCTCTGACTCACTCTTGCCACAACGGAGCAGGCACTGAGAGATGCCCCCTCCTCCTGGCCCTCTCCCTGGCCCTCTCCCTTGGCCCTCCCCCCTGGCACTCCCCCTGGCACCCTCCCCTGAGGCTTTTTCTGTGAGCTTTTAGTCTTATGATTAGGTGTGTTATCAATTATTTATTATTAATTATATATTATTATATTATTATTCGATTTCGCTCATGCATCGTTATTCAACATTGTATTGTCAAAAGCACAATTCTATCATGTATCGTTTTAATATGATCTGGAATTAGTT
The DNA here is from genome assembly GCF_003789085.1 of Penaeus vannamei. Taxonomy (NCBI): domain Eukaryota; kingdom Metazoa; phylum Arthropoda; class Malacostraca; order Decapoda; family Penaeidae; genus Penaeus; species Penaeus vannamei. The sequence goes on from NW_020871856.1 coordinate 221,436, forward strand.
TTGAGGTGTGTTGTGTGCTTGTCTCTGATGTTTTTTTCTGATATTTGTTGTGCTCCATGCTCATTGGATAATGTGTTGATTTACCATACAATGGAGGCATAATAATATTATACTGTCAAATATGTTCTGTTTATCTAGATATGTTGTATGTTACTAGGTGTTGATGTGATTTTACTACAGGACCGCTCACGCTTTTCTCTTCCCTTTCATCATTAATCATCTTCTTGTCCTGCTTAAGAAGCAGGTCCGAACATTGCATGGAGTGGTGTGGCTTTACGTTGTATTTTATGCTAAATATGACTATGCAATGTTAACTTGAGTTTCCATTCTTGGAGAGCATGTATATTATCGATGCCTTTTGTTGATACTGAGGGCTTCTATACTTACCAATAGTTGTATTATTCATTATGTATCATTATTAAGGAAATAGCATTATCATTTTCGATTCACTACTACTTGCCCTGTCTACTACTCGCTACTGATGCAATGATTGTGTGATGATGAGTGTGTGGATGATAGTAATGATCAATACTGATTAAAGACTTGATATATAATGAATTGTATAATGTGCTACTGATTATCGCTACTTACTTACTTACTACGTTTGACTACTGTACTACTATCTTGATAATATATGATAATCGATAACTAATTACTATATATGTATAATGGTACATGATATTATGACAACGTTGTTTAATCTTACTTTTGATTACTACTGACTGGGCAGTTGCAGCTACTATCTACTTACTCGATTCTGTTACTATTAACTTTATTGATTACTGGCTACTATTCCTCTTGTATCAGCGACTATCTACTTACTGCTGCTTCTGCTGCTTTAGGTCTACTATTGCATTTACCTTTTTACCAGTTTATTTATCATGTTAGTTATCATTGATTCTCACTGGTTATTTCGATTGTTGTTTGTATATCATCACCATCAAATATTATCAACTCTAATAATTAACATTACATAATCATGTGTTTATCTTTCCATCATCAATATTCGTCTGTACTGTTTTGAGGATGTTGCGCTATATGTTTGCTCTGCCAAGATTATCAGTCTTGTCCCGTGTCGCGTTTCCGTATTCATTGTCTTTGTTCTTCTTTCCACCCTTTTCCTCTTCTCTCTGCTCGATCTTTCTCATCGTCTTTTCGCTTGTCTTTCTATCGTCTCTCTCTCTTCCACTTTTTTTCTCTTCTCTCTCTGTATTTCCACTTTTTCCTTCTTTCTCTTCTCTTCGTCTTTTTCCGACTTTTTCCATTCTTCTTCTCTTGTCGTTTTCTCGCTTGGATCTCGCATCTGCTTTTCTCTCTTTCGTCTGTTCATCTCTATTCCACTTTTTCCTCTTTCTCTCTCTCTCTTTTCGTCCACTCATTTCCTCTTTCTCTCTTCTCTCTCTTTCCACTTTTTCCTCTTTCTCTCTCTATCTTGTCCACTTTTTCTCGTTTTCTCTCGTTCTGCTTCTCCTATTTTTTTTCCTTCTCTCTCTCATCCTTTCACCCTTTTTCCTTCTTTCTTCACGTCTCTCTTTCCACCTTTTCTCCCTTTCTCCTATTCCACTTTTTCCTATTTCTCTCTTCCTTCTTTCCCTGACTTTTCCTCTTTCTCTCTCTCTCTTTCCACCATTTCCTCGGTTTGTTCTCTTGCTCTCTCTCTTTCCACCATTTCCTCTTTCTCTCTCTCTCTCTTTCCACCTTTTCCTCTCTCTGTCTCTCTCTTCCTTTTTCGCTTCTCTCTTGTCCATCTGTTTTCATTCTTGTCGGTGCTTGTGCGTGTGTTTTCTTTGTGGTTTTGTTCTTGTCTGTGTTGTATTCTTTGTTGTGTGTGTCATGTCTGCTTCTTTGTCGGCTCTGGTTGCGTTTGCGTGTTTAGGTTTTTTCTTTCTTCTTGGGTCTTCTTCGTTTTTTCTCTATTCTTTTTCTTCTCTGTCGATTGTTCTCTCCTCTCTCGTCTTCTCTCGTCTCGTTCTCTCTTTCTCTCTTCCTCTACCACCCATCAGGTGCCGTGAATTTAACTGATAAAATGAAGCGGCTTAAGTTATTTGTTGTAGCGTAGTGCGTAAACTCGCTAATTATCTATGATGTTGTCTTTATCGTTAGTGGTTATTCGTTTACATGGCCATGACTATATTGCGTTGAGTTGCCTGCATTGAAAGTTGTTGCTTTCGATTTTTATGCTTTTAGATCTACTCCTGGCGGGCATTAAAGACCCATTTTGTTCTGGTCTTCGTAATAAATGATATTAAAGGTAATGGTGTGTTGTAAAAGTTTTATGACGTTTGTGTTTTTGCTCTTATACGTGGTCTTCGCTCTATCGTGACTGTATCTTGGTTTCAGACTGTAGTTGTTGATGATTGTTTGGGTGTTTTTTTTGTGTTGTGGTGTGTTAGTTAGGTATGTATGGGGATTATGTGTTGATTTGATTGTGAGGGTAGTTGGGTGGTGTTGTTATATATGTGTGTGTTGGTGTGTGTGGTGGTTAGTGGGGGGCTTGTTGTGTGTTTGTTGTGTGTGTCTGTTGTGTTCTGGTTTGGTGGTGTAGGTTAGGGTGGGGTCGGGGTCGTATGTGGAAGTGTAGCTAGTGGGGGGTTTAGCAGTATCAGGTTGAGTAGTGGCATGGAGGTGGGGGCTTAGTGGGGCTGGGGGTGTGGTGTGGGTGGGGCGAGGGTAGTGGTTAGGGATGGGGTGGTGAGGGGGGGGGTAGTGGGTTGGGTAGTTCTGGCGTACAGGGAGTGTTCCGGGGTGAAGTGTAGTTTGCGTTAGGGGAGGGGTGGGGTGATGTGATTTTTCTGTGTGTGTGTTAGTGTGCTTAGGTGTGGATCATGTTTGTGTTGGATGGGTTGTGGTAGTGCGTTGGGTCGATGTGGTTTTTGTGTTTGTTGTTGGTTAGTGGTAGAGGGTTTGTATGTGTGGGGTGTAGTGGTAGTGGTGTGGGTGTGTTGGTTTTTTGTGGTAGTGCGTAGGGGATCTTATTTTTTTGTTTTCTAGTTTTGTGGGGGGGTATGTGGTTGCGTTGCGGTGGTGGGATTGTTGGGTATCGCTGTTGTGTACGGCGGTGAGGGTGAGTAGTGTAAGTCGTAGGTGCGGGGTTATGTGGCAGGAGAAAGAAACCTATATTCTACTCTTTTTTATATGTACAATAGAAATTTAGGTGTAGCGAGGAATCTGTTCACGTCTCTCTCTTTTTGTCGCCTTAATGTTTTTTCTCTGTGAGCATTTTTCGTCTTTGTTGTGTACTTCCGTCGATTCTAGTTGTTATCGGTCTTGTCTGGTCTGTGGTCTTTTTTCTTCTTTGTGCTTTTCTTTGTGCTTCTGTCTCCTCGTTCTCTTTCTGTTGTCACTTTGTCCTCTCTTACTTATTTGATTTGTTCTGTTATCTTATTTTCTCGATTGGTGTGCGGTGTATGCTATTTTTCGTCTGGGCTTGCTCTAATGTTGTCGTTGTCCATTTTCTTATTATCTGTTGTGTTCTCTTTGTGGGGCGTCTTCTTATGTTGTATCTTCCTTGTCGGGTGTCCTGTTCTCACATGGTCCTTGTCTGTTCTTTTTCTAAGTTGTGTACTCTCTCGTTCTCTTCTCTCATCTCTCTTCTCTTCTCTATCTCTCTCTCCTCTCTCGTCTCTCTCTCTCTCTCTCTCTCTCTCTCTTCTCCTTCTCTTCTGCTGCTTCACCCTTCCCTTCCGTCCCTCCTCTCTCTTATTCGTCTCATGTCTTGTTTCTTTCTATCGTTGTCTTCTCTCTCTGGTCTTCTTCGTCTCTCTCTCTTCTCTCTCTTACGATCTCTCCTTCTGCGTCCTCTTCTCTCTACTCGTCTCTCTTCGTTTGTTTCTCGTTTCTTTCTCTACTTTCCCCTTACTCTCCTCGTCTTCTTTTGCCCTCGTGCTTCTCTCATTCGATTCTTCCCGTTCTCTCTTCCGCTCGCTCTTTTGCCTTCCCTCCTTCCTCTCTCTCTCCTCTGGTTCTTTGTAAGTTCTTAATTCTATTCTTTTAGTTTGTCTTCTTCTCGGATCTTCAAGTATTCCTAGCTCTTGTGTTCTTCTTTCCCTTCTCTTCCGCATCTTTCTGTCTCCTGGCACCTTCTCTTTTTTCTTCTTTATCTCCTTTGTCTCGACCTTCCTGATGTTTCTGCCTCCCTTTTTCTTCTCTCCTCTGCTCATTTCTCCTCTCTTGTTTGTTCCCTTTTCCGCTTTTCCTGCCTGTACGCTTTACGCTCTCTCTCTCCTTCCCCCTCCACGTCCTCCCTCCTTCCCCCCTTCCTCCTACCTTCCCCTCCTTTGTTTTCCAATCCTTTCTGTCTCTTCCCCTCATCACCCTCACCCTGCGCCTCATTAACATCCTCCTCCCTCAAGACCAGGCGAAAATCCTTCCCAAAAATCCTTTTAGATTTTCTCTCTGGGGATAATCCCCCCCCCCCACCTGCATGAGCCGCATGGAGGGAAGGGAGAGAGGGAGGAGGAGGGGGGTGGATGGGAGCGGGGGAGGTGAGGTGGTTGAGGGCTTGGGGGGGTAAGGGGGTTGTAGGAAGGGGGGAGGGGGGTTGAGAGGCTTGAGGGGGGGAGGGGTAAGGGGTTGTAGGAAGGGGGGAGGAGAGGGGGGGGAGGGGTGGTGTCTCCAAGGTCCATCATTAGCTAAGTTGTCAGGTAAATAGGCTGAAGTTAAAGGCGAGGGAAGGAAGGAAAGAAGGAAGAAATAAAGAAAAAGAAAGAAGGGAGGGAGGGAGGGAGGGGGTGAGAGAAAGAGAGAGGGAGGGAAGGGTAGGAAGGAGAAATGAAAGAGAAAGGAGGGAGAGAGGGAAGGGGGATGAAAGAAAGCGAGAGGGAAGGAAGGGTAGGAAAGAAGAAAGAAAGAAAGAAAGGAGGGAGGAGGGGTGAGAGAAAGAGGAAGGGAGAAAGATAAGTAAGGATGCATAAAGTGAGGGAAGAGAGAAGGGGTGTATAAAAGAGGAATGAGAGAACGAGGGAGGAGAGAAGGTAGGAAGGAAAGATGAAAGAAAAGAAGGAGGGGAGGGAAGGGGACGAGAGAGAGAGGGAGGGAGGGAGGAAAGGGTAGAAAGGAAAGACGAAAGAAAGGATAGCGGAGAGAAGGGGAGGATGCATAAAGTAAGGAAGAAAAGAAAGAAGGAAGGAGCGACGGAAGGGAGGATATATAAAAGGGAGAGGGGTAGGAAGGGAAAGAAAATAGGAATGCATAAAGTGAAGGAAAAAAGGACTGAAAGAAGGAGCAAAAGAAGAAGAGATACAAGAAAGAAGGAGGAGGGAAGGAAGGAGGGATGAAAGAACGGAGGGAAGGGAGGATGCATTAAAGGGAGGGGGAGGGAAGTGAAGGAAGGAGTCCGAGGGATGCATATACTGAGAGAAGAAATGAGGGAATGAGGGAGGGCCGGATGCATACAGGGAGGGAAGGGAGGAGGAAGGGAGGGAAGGGAAGAAAGGTGGATGCATAAAAGGCGGGGGAGAGGCAACGGAAGAAGATGCGAGGGACCGAAGGAAGAGGGATGGAGTGGATACCAAGGAATAAGATAGAGAGAGAGAGATAGAGAATAGAAGGAGAAAATGAGAGAAGAGAAGAAAAAAAGAGAAAGAGAAAGAGTGAAATACAAAAGAGAGAATTAATGCTGCACATAGCAACGGGGAAGGAAAAAAGAGAAACAAAAAGTTTATATATATAACAGGAACGACAACATATAACAAGCAAGAGAGAGAAGAAGAGAGAAGAGAGAGAGAGAGAGAGAGAGAGAGAGAGAGAAGAGAGAGAGAGAGAGAGAGAGAGAGAGAGAGAGAGAGAGAGAGAGTAAGAGTAAGAGTAAGAAAGAGAGAGAGAAAAAGGAAGAAGAGAGTAAAAGAGAAAGAGAGAGTGAGAGAGGAGAGAGACAGAGAGAGAGAAAAAAAAAAACACATTTGTCCGCGAAGGATGTAAATTAGGGGATATAAGCATGGGCAGAGAAGAATGGAGAAATAATGGGAAAGAGATCTAGAATGATGTAGTAAGAAAAGCGCGAAGGAATGAGAATAATGGTAAAAACGCAGGAGAGAAGAATGTATAGAAAATGGTGTTAATGATGCGCTGTCAAACGCACATTGGCACGCAAATACATGTGTGTGTTTGTGTCGGTGCTATTAAAAAAAAAAATATATAAAATAATACAATAATTAATAATTAATAATATTAATTAATAATAATAATAATAATAATAATAATAGAAAAAGTAGGTACAACTCTTTGTAAGTCATCATATATAACGAATCATTTATATATATATATTAGATAACACATCATATAATATATGCTACCTATATATATGTTCAATGTAGTAGTANCATCCTCCTTCTCCTCCTCCTCCTACCTTACCTCTCTTCATTCCTCTATCCTCCCTCCTTCCCTTCTATATTCCCTCCTTCCATCTATTGTATATTATTCATCACCTCATGGGAATCATTAAATCCTCCTCCCTCAGACAGAATCTTTTTAGTACTACTGGGATAATCCACCCCCCCCACCGTCATGAGCCGATGGGGGGGGAGAGAGGGGGAGGGGGGGGTGGAGGGGGGAGGTGGAGGTGGTTGAGGAGCTGGGGGGGGGTTAAGGGGTTGTAGAAGGGGGGGAGGGGGGGTTAGAGAGGCTGAGGGGGGGAGGGGTAAGGGGTTGTAGAAGGGGGGAAGGAGGAGGGGGGGGAGGGGTGGTGTCTCCAAGGTCCATCATTAGCTAAGTTGTCAGGTAAATAGGCTGAAGTTAAAGGCGAGGGAAGGAAGGAAAGAAGGAAGAAATAAAGAAAAAGAAAGAAGGGAGGGAGGGAGGGAGGGGGTGAGAGAAAGAGAGAGGGAGGGAAGGGTAGGAAGGAGAAATGAAAGAAAGGAGGGAGGAGAGGGAAGGGGGATGAAAGAAAGCGAGAGGGAAGGAAGGGTAGGAAAGAAGAAAGAAAGAAAGAAAGGAGGGAGGAGGGGTGAGAGAAAGAGGAAGGGAAAAGATAAGTAAGGATGCATAAAGTGAGGGAAGAGAGAAGGGGTGTATAAAAGAGGGAATGAGAGAACGAGGGAGGGAGAGAAGGGTAGGAAGGAAAGATGAAAGAAAAGAGAGGGGAGGGAAGGGGGACGAAGAGAGAGAGGGAGGGAGGGAGGAAAGGGTAGAAAGGAAAGACGAAAGAAAGGATAGCGGGAGAGAAGGGGAGGATGCATAAAGTAAGGGAAGAAAAGAAAGAAGGAAGGAGCGACGGAAGGGAGGATATATAAAAGGGAGAGGGGTAGGAAGGGAAAGAAATAGGAATGCATAAAGTGAAGGAAAAAAGGACTGAAAGAAGGAGCAAAAGAAGAAGAGATACAAGAAAGAAGGAGGGAGGGAAGGAAGGAGGGATGAAAGAACGGAGGGAAGGGAGGATGCATTAAAGGGAGGGGGAGGGAAGTGAAGGAAGGAGTCCGAGGGATGCATATACTGAGAGAAGAAATGAGGGAATGAGGGAGGGCCGGATGCATACAGGGAGGGAAGGGAGGAGGAAGGGAGGGAAGGGAAGAAAGGTGGATGCATAAAAGGCGGGGAGAGGCAACGGAAGAAGATGCGAGGGACCGAAGGAAGAGGGATGGATGGATACAAGGAATAAGATAGAGAGAGAGAGAGATAGAGAAATAGAAGGAGAAAATGAGAGAAAGAGAGAAAAAAAGAGAAAGAGAAAGAGTGAAATACAAAAGAGAATTAATGCTGCACATAGCAACGGGGAAGGAAAAAGAGAAACAAAAAGTTTATATATATAACAGGAACGACAAGAATGAAGAAAAGAGAAGCAAGAGAGAGAGAGAGAGAGAGAGAGAGAGAGAGAGAGAGAGAGAGAGAGGAGAGAGAGAGAGAGAGAGAGAGAGAAGAGAGAGAGAGAAGAGAGAGAGAAGAGTAAGAGTAAGGAAGAGAGAGAGAGAAAAAAGAAAGAGAGAGTAAAAGAGAGAAAGAGAGAGTGAGAGAGAGAGAGACAGAGAGAGAAAAAAAACACATTTGTCCGCGAGAAGATGTAAATTAGGGGATATAAGCATGGCAGAGAAGAATGGAGAAATAATGGGAAAGAGATCTAGAATGATGTAGTAAGAAAAGCGCGAAGGAATGAGAATAATGGTAAAAACGCAGGAGAGAGAATGTATAAGAAAATGATGTTAATGATGCGCTGTCAAACGCACATAGGCACGCAAATACATTGTGTGTGTGTCTGTATAAAAAAAAAAAAAAAAATAAAAATAATAAAATAATAATAATAATAATAATATAATAATAATAATTATATATATATAATATATATATATATAATATAATATATATATATATATATATATATATATATAATATATTATATATATATGTATGTATAGTATATGTATATATATGTATATATATATGTATGTTGTATATTATTATATATACATATATTATATATATACACATAAGTACATATAATATATACATGCACACACAACACAACACACAAACACACGCACACACACACACACACACACACACACACACACACACACACACACACACACACACACACACACAAGCACACACACAAACACACAAACACAACACACGCATATATGCATACATAATAAGATAATATATATATATATATATATATATATTATATATATATATATATATATATATATATATATATATATATATATATACATACATATATACATATACATATAGGATATACGAAGCGTACTCTCCCAGTTCCTGCCGCACAGACGAGACAGATTTTGGCTCAATTCGTCCCACCGAGTTGGAGTAGAATGACCAATTCAGTCAACAAACTGATGTTCAATCGTTATGAATACGAAATTGCTTACTTGTTTACCGCCGGTTAATTGGTCCAATCGCCGGCTTCATCAATTAGGTGCGTAGCGGTTGTCGTTCGCAGTGCTCTGTCTCTTGATTGAATTATTTCTTTTCATTCGGTTTTATTGATCGAATCTTGCGGACGAGATGATAAACGAGATGGATATATAAAAAATAATAATAAAATCAATAAAAAGAGAGAGAATATATATATTGTTTTTTTTTTTTTCTTTTTTTTTTTTTTTTCTTTTGCCTTAGAGCATGATTTTGAACTCATGATAAAAGCTTTAATGGTTGATGAGGGAGGATGAGGAGGTGGGGGAGGGGGGTAATAGCCCCATGGGAGAATCAATTATCTACACCTCCCTCTCTTCTTCTCCCCCCATTCTTTTCCCCTTGGGCCACCCTCACTCCCTCCCTTGCCCCCTTCCCCTCATCCCTCCTTCCCCATGCCCCCCCCCTCTACACCTATCTCCTCCCCTCGCTGCTCCCCTATCCTCTCCCATATCCCTCCCTCCCCCCAAACCCCTTCAACTTACCCCCCACTCCCCCATTCCCTCCCCTTTGCCCCCTTACCCACTCTCCCCCCGGCCCTGTGGCTCACCATGAATCACAGCCCCATTCAGGCGTCGAACGGGAAGGGGGAGGGGGGGAGGGGGGGGTATAGAGGGAGGGGGGGGCAGGGGGTAGAGGAACGGGGGGGGGGTAGGGGTAGAGGAACGGGGAGGGGGGGGCTAGGGGGTAGAGGAACTAGGGGGTAGAGGAACGGGGAGGGGGGGGGGCTAGGGGGTAGAGGACGGGAGGGGGGGGGCTCGACGGGGGTCTCACCAGCAACCTTCCCCCCCCCCCCTTTCCGAGGCTGTAAAACCGATCGCCAAAGAAGCAAAGGCAGTAAACTATACAATTGCTTAAAAGGGCAAATGCTTCTCGGCGAGGGGGAAGAAAGGGACATACAGGGAGGCTATAAATATCGTACGTGTTTTTAAGCTTTCTATCTCCTTCACTTCCTTATATTTTTAAGCATATACGGACACACATAAACACTACACTTAACACTAGTCCATGAGTGTATTAGAGGCAGTGTATATGCGCGCGATACACACACGTAAGATAAAACATATGAATGATACATTTCTTTTTGATATGTCCTCCGCGCGCGTTTGTGAATGTCTGAACAAGAGTGGGACAAAAGCGACAAATTCCACGCGTTCTGAACCATTGGGTGTGAATACGACCCACCCTGTGAAAAGCGAAGAGACACGGGTTACGGAGACAATGGAAGGGAGGAGAGAAAATGGACCTCTCTTCTATTTCTCTCCCTCCCTCTTTTCTCTTCTCTCTCAGTTCTCCTTTCGACCCTTCCTTCCTCCTCTCTCCCTCTCTCTTCTCCTTCCCCTAAGTCGTCCTTTCGCCTCTCCTTCTCTCCTTTTCTTCCTTCCTTCCTTCCCATCCTCTCTTCTTTCCTTCTTCCTTCCCACCCTCTCTACTTCCTTCTTTTCTCTCCTCCATCCTCCTTCCCTCCCATCCTCTCTTCTTCCATCCTCCCCTCCCTCCCTTTTCTTCCCCTCTTCTCCCCCTCCTCTCCCCTCCCCCCTTCCCTCCCTCCCTCCTCATTTTCTCCTAACCCTCCATCCACTCTTTTCACCCTCCCCCTTACCCCTAATGACACCCACCTGCCCCCCAGGGTGCCCCAGACCCCCTCCCAACCCGAGCGGAAATCCAGCAGTCATTTAGTCAAAAACATTAGCTGATGGAGCCATATTTATTGCCCCATTTTGCACACAATGGAAGGCTCGCTGACAATAACGTGATGGATCCACGAGTATTACGTGTGATCCGTCTTTACGAGAGGAGCCTCATCTCCATCATAACAGATTTTTATATTGCAGGCTGGTAATCCGTCTCGTATTTAGGCCTGTTGTTCTGTTGCGCTCGAGGGCTATGTGGGTAAGAGGACTTTATGTGTGTTTGGGTGCG
>NW_020871856.1:237229-239729 GCF_003789085.1 Penaeus vannamei
CAAAAATGATATAATTGTTTTCCTTATAGTGATCAAAACAAAACCATCATCACCATCATGAGTGTTTATAACCAAATAACATAAATGAAAATGGAGAGAAAATCACAATCATACGCTGTGCATTTTTCTTGCAAGAGCGTAACGTAAAGAGAAATATCGTCTTTCTTTCGTTCGTTTTTTTTTTCCTTCGTTTTTCTTCGGTCTGCTTGTCTCGAATTCGAAGAGACAAATGAAGAGGAAAAAGATGCCAATGTTCTTCGCGGGGCGACGAATGAGGAGGAAAATGAGGAGGAGGAAGAGGAGGGGGAGGAGGAGGGAGGGTGGGGGAGGTGGAGGAGGGGAGGGAGGGGGAAGTGGAGGGGGAGGGAGGGGAAGCAGGAGGAGAGGGGTAGGGAGAAGGTGGAGGGAGAAGGGGAAAGGGGAGGTGGAGGGGAAAGGGGGAGGGGGGGGGGAAGAGGAGGAGGGGGAAGGAGGTGGAGGAGGGGGAGGAGGTGGAGGAGGGGAAAGCGGAGGAGGTAAGGGTGGAGGTGGAGGAGGAGGATGAGAAGGGGAAATTGGGGTAAATTGGGGTAACGAAGAAAGCGGGAGATAAGCAGGGAGAAGAGACAGTAGATAGTGATAAAGATAGTGAGACAGAACAAACAAAACGAATAGAAAAACGTATTGATGCTTATAAAAAAATGGAAAACAAAAGGGAAGTGGAAAAAAAAAAAAAAACAAACATTTATTGCGAAATGGAATAAGGGAAATGTGTGAGAAACTGCAGATCCGGGTTGTTACCATGGCAACATCTCAGACGATACTGAATAAATATTTTGATGTAATGTCAACTTTATGGTCGGCAAATTGATGATATTAATAACTCTGCGTTTAGAATTTGTTGTGAATATGTACACTTATCGTTCTATATTATATATATATATATATATATATATATATATATATATATATATATATATATATATATATATATATATATATATATATATGGTATGGTGTGTGTGTGTGTGTGGTTGTGTGTGTGTGTGTGTGTGTGTGTGTGTGTGTGTGTGTGTGCATGCATACGTAGATACATGCATAAATTATACATACAAGTACGCATACATACATGCATACATACATGCACACATACATACATACATACATACATACACGCATATGCACATATGCACACACTCTCTCTCTCTCTCTCTCTCTCTTTCTCTTTCTCTCTCTCTCTCTCTCTCTCTCTCTCTCTCTCTCTCTCTCTCTCTCTCTCTCTCTCTCTCTCTCTCTCTCTCTCTCTCTCTCTCTCTCTCTCTCTCTCTCTCTCTCTCACACACACACACAAATACATATATATGTACACATATTGTAACTACACTGGACACGTTAATCCTGCCATTCCTCAACCTCCTCACATACTTAACGACGAAAGATAACAAACTTCTTACGAAAGACAAATTAGTTTCAAAGAAAAAAAAAATCGAACGAGAAAAAAAAAAGACAAAGAAAAAAAAAAGCCAGTTAATCAAAGTGTCCCTGCATCCCCCTGCCCCCCTGCCCTTCCCCCCTACCCCTGCCCTATTCCTCCCCCACCTCCACCCCCTCCCTGCTTCCCCTCCTGCAGCCAATAGATCGTCTCGGATCTTCGGGCGCGGTTTCAGAGGCAGCGGGTAGGAAGGAGGGAAGGTAGGAGGGAAGAAGGGAAGGGGAAAGGGGGATTAGAAGATGGGAAAAAGGAGGGAAGTGGAAAGGAAGGGAAGGAGGGAATGGAGGATGGAAGGGAGAGAGGGAAGGGAGGGATGGAAGGGAAAAAGGGAAGGGGGAGGGAGGGAGGGAAGGGAAAGGGGAAAGAGGAAGGAGGGAAGAGAATGGGAGGGAGGGATGGGAGGGGAAAGAAGGGAGGGAGAGGGGAGAGAGAGAGAGAGAGAGAGAGAGAGAGAGAGAGAGAGAGAGAGAGAGAGAGAGAGAGAGAGAGAAGAGAAGAGAGAGAGAGAGAGAGAGAGAGAGAGAGAGAGAGAAAGAAGAAGAGAGAGAGAGAAAGAAAGAGAGAGAAAAAGAAAGGAAAGAAAGAAAAGAAAAAGAGAGAGAGCAGGTAGGACAGAGAGAATGAGAGAGAGACAAGAAAGAGGAGGGAGAGGAGGGAGAGGAGGAGGGGGAGGAGGGGAGGGAGAGGGGGAGGGATGGGACTCGCGGCAGGAAAGGGGTGGAAGGAGAGGCGGGGAGGGGGAGGGGAATGATCACCAAATGAACATCCTCAAATCTTGACTTTTATTTTCTTTACAAGAATACACGTTTCTGCCCCCCCCCCTCCCCCCCCCCCTCTACCTGTCACCCTCCACTCACGTCAACACACGCACGCACATATAACACGCGCATACGCACAAACACGCAGCACACGCGCACACACAGCCTCTCCTTATGCCCCTCCCCCCCCTCCTACTTTTAATTACCAAGCTTGAAGAGGCTTTAATCAACCGGCTCTTTAACGGAGAGCAGGAGGGGGGAGGGGCAGGGT
>NW_020871856.1:247229-254718 GCF_003789085.1 Penaeus vannamei
TTATTGATTTGTATGTTTGTTTATTGTGATATTGAGCCGTTGCGCTGCTGCCCCGCCAGAGCCACACGGTTTATGAGTGAAATTGGAGTTGCGTGAGTAAACAATAAAAGCAAATTTTGAATTATGTGTGTTTGTTTGTGTGTGTGTGCGTGTGTGTGTGTGTGTGTGTGTTGTGTGTGTGTGCGTGTGTGTGTGTGTGTGTGTATGTGTGTGTGTGTGTGTGCGTGTGTGTATGTGTGTGTGTGTGTGTGTGTGTGTGTGTGTATGTGTGTGATGTATGTGTGTGTATATTTGGCATCGTTCGTAATCCGTGGCAAATCCCAAGCAACGGAGAGGCAACAACACTCGCTCGAACCCCACGCCGACGGACACGACTCGGCGGGGCGCGGGCGGGGAAGAAAGGTGGGCGCGACGGGCGTGCAGACGGGCGAGAAGGACGCCTCTTTATGAGCAAGACGCTCGAGTTACCATTGGGGGCGGGGACGGGGGGGGGGGGGGGGCTTTTTAATCGACGTGACGCCCTGTAACAGCTGCGAGGGAATTTCCACGAAGGAAAAATACATACACACATACCAGCCCGAACTGTGTTTACATACGTCAACACGCCTGAAGCCTCTTTTTATAACCTCTAGGCTTTTTTTTATTCCTTCGGCGGCACTTTGGGAGAGTCAGGTGCCAGTCGCCGCTGATTCATTGGCGTGAAGCGGCGATGATCGGCTGTACCGTTTACTTTTTTTTTCTTCTTCTTTTTCTTTTAAGTCGACCGTCTTTCTCGTTTTCTACGACTGGTTAAAAAGCGGGACACCTATTTTTAGAAAATATATATTTTAATCTTTTTCTTTTTTAATTTCTCTTTTGATTTTTTTTTTTTTAGTTATGCCGGTGCGATATTACACAACGATAGTACACAAAAATTTTTTTTCGAAAAATTTCTTTAAACCTTTTCTTTTTTAATTTCTCTTTTGATCATTTTTTTCCGACGAGTTATGCCGATGCGATATCATCATATAGCGATAGTACACATAAACCATAAAAAACACAGACATAAACCTAACCCAACGCATCCATTACAGAAAGTACCCCCAGAAACGGAGCACCATAGCATACTAACAACAATAATAACACATATCACTTTCCCTGATTTTCTCTTTCCTCCTACCTCCCTATTTCTCCCTCCTTCCCTTCCTTTTCCATTCAGGACCCGGATATAATTATTTAATAATAATAATAATCCTGAATATGAATGGGAGAATTATAGTGCAAATACTAGACAAACTAATAAATATTTTTAATTTCTGATATTTTTTTTCGTCAAACTAAATTTCCGTCGACTGAAGACAGCGATTGAGGGAGAGAGATACAGGCGCTTATTAACGCTTACAATTATTGATATCAATTAGTATTAGCGTATAATTAACGCTTACAATTATTGATATTAATTAATATTAACGTAGAATTAACGCTTACAATTATTAGTATTTATTTACTGGTGAGAAAGAGATATTTTTGTATGATGTTTGGGGTCTTGAGAAGAAAAGAATTGGGTGGTTTGGAGGGGAAACAAAAATGATTTGGGAAGAATAGTTACTGGGAAAATAAAAGGTAATATTGCTCTGTGTGTGTGTGTGTGTGTGTGTGTGTGTGTGTGTGTGTGTGTGTGTGTGTGTGTGTGTGTGTGTGTGTGTGTGTGTGTGTGTGTGTGTGTGTGTGTGTGTGTGTGTGTGTGAGTGAGTGTGTGTGTGAGTGTGAGTGAGTGTGGTGTGTGAGTCAGTGAGTGTGTGAGTGAGTGTGAGTGTGTGTGTGTGTGTCTGAGTGTGTGTGTGCGTATTGTATATACTTTTCTCATTTAATTCTAGGTTTACATACCCTCCCGCACACATAAAGACCGACCTTGCTTTTAAATGGTGATGGAAAAGCGAAGTTAAGTTTCCTCTTCCGACTTCTTGAAGAAAGAGAACCATTACCTCCGACATGCCATTGCCAGGTGGGGGGGGGGGCTGATCAGTTTCCTGTCTTCTTTTATGAGTCTTGCTTTCCAGACTTTCCAACAAACACACATACTACACACTCACTCACTCATTTATTTTTAATTCACTCAGACACACACACACACACTCACTCATTCGTTCATTCATTCATTCCCTTACTCACTCACTCACTCACTCAAACACACACTCATTCATTCATTCATTCACTCACTCACACACACACTCTCTCTCTTTCTCTCACTCTCACACACACACACTAAACAAACAGACAAACGTAAAGAAAGATAACCGAACAGAAAGATATCACAACCCCCCAAAAAAAAAATCATTCATATGTCTATTTGCGTAAACAAGTGAATAGCCTTGGGGAACCATAGGATTGGGCTGTCTGTAAAAGGCCCTGGAATATGCATTAGGGTCGAAACCTTTTATACATAGCACTTCGGAGATTAAACTTTTCAGAAGGTTTGTAAACACGGTTATGGAGAGTTCATATGATGGCCTATATGGATTTTTGCCGTATGGGTTTCGTGTATGTATTTTTTCCCACGGCTCGGTCTGCCTCTCTTTTATACATAAAGGGTGGTTTTTTAAACATTCGCTTCTCTCTCTCTCTGGCATTCTCTCTTTCTTTCTGGCTTTCTCTCTCTCTCTTTCTGTTATTCTTTCTGGCTCTCTCTCTCTCTCTCTGTTATTCTCCTCTTCTCTCTCTCTCTCTCTCTCTCTCTCTCTCTCTCTCTCTCTCTCTCTCTCTCTCTCTCTCTCTCTCTCTCTCTCTCTCTCTCTCTTCTCTCTCTCTCTCTATACACCTTTTTCCCTTTTCCTTTTCTTTATCCCCTTTTCTCTTTCTCTTTTTCTAACATAGCATTCTGTTTTGTAATTATCATTCATCACTACTGATTTATCAACTGGTTTTACGGTATTAAATGTACGATGAATGTTTGAAAGGATATTTACATAGTCCTCCATAGAAAAGGCAAAGAAAATGTATATTGATTCAAAACAACATAACTTTATTTTGGTATTTCTGTAACTACTTTATTATAAGACATATTAATAATAAAAATACATTAGCAAAATAGTGCGTAGTACTTTTTTCAAATGTGAAAACTTTTAAGAATTATTACAACATACATTTCTCTAATTTAATCTATTCCAAACAGCTGAATTACACCATACCGCATAGAAAAATAGAGATATAAAGAAGAAGAAAAAAATAATACACCCCACGTAATTTAAAAGAAAAGAGTCGAAAGATTTGCGAGACGAAACAAAGAGGATTTCATTCCGTCCGCCTTCGATATTTATGTCTATCGAGTAGATTGCTCTCCTCTGGGTCCGCAGTCGTTCTGGTTTAAAGGGGGTAGACTAGCAGTAGTGGAGGTAGTTACTTGTTAAAGACCACCTTTGAGTTATTAAAAGGTTAGTATAGGTAAATGTAATAAGCGAACCTAAGAAGTGATAATAGTAATAAATAAAAAATAGACAAATGAATATTAAAATAATGATACAAAGTAGATCATTTTCTTTTTTTTTGTAGACAAAAAAGTATAAAAATCAAGACACGTCTTCGGAGCAGTCACAAAAAGGGAAGCTGAGGTTTCTGCGTGAAAATCTCTCCAGAAAAATAAAAGAAAATGAGAATAATGAAAAGAAATAAAAAGATACAATCAAATCGCCTGGACGAACAATATTCCTGTTCCATTTCTTACTGCCAATCAATGTGTCCAGAGCAGCCTTTTCGCTTAAGGCTACTGATGTTTTCCGAACAGAAATTAAAGAGAAATAAGGATAATAATAAATAAACTATTTCATGAACATCCACCGTGCAAGTGCATTTTGCGAGATGAGATCTATCAACACATTTTGTCAACTTTTGTCTAAGATTGATTGCTACAGTAAAAGTAATACGAGATAGTCTCCCAGCTTCCACCTGCTTTTCTCTCTCTAATTCTCTTTTTCTCTATTATGATAAGAAGCATTCAGCATTTGTGTTTGTCTTTTTGTCTGGATGTATATGCCCATGCTTGTAAGTATTTATAAAGATAGTATGTACATACAATATACACTTTTACATAATACGTACATACATTCCTATATATATTATATATATATATATATATATATATATATATATATATATATAATATATATATATATATATATATATATATATATATTATATATATATATATATAATATATATATATATATATATATATATATATATATATATATATAATATATATATATATATATATATATATATATGTATATATTATATATATATATATATCAACTAGTTCTTACGTTGTGTTCGTGTTAGTGTGAATGTGTGTGTGTGTGTGTGTGTGTGTGTGTGTGTGTGTGTGTGTGTGTGTGTGTGTGTGTGTGTGTGTGTGTGTGTGTTGTGTGTGAGAGAGAGAGAGAGCGTGCGCACGTGCGCGCGCGTGCATATGGTGTGTGGATACAGATATATATAATAAAACATAACTACTGATCAATACCTAAAAATGTAGCTGAATCCCGTTTTTCTCCCTCACAATCACAGCTCTAGATAAGGTAGCATTTCTGCATCAATGTATAATTAATCAGATTGTTCTCCAGAAATGTACCAATTGGATCGTTAGGTATGGCCGGCGATAATGAGGCAATTTGTTTACAACAGGTGAACCAGGCAACGCCATTAGGGTCGGGTAATCAGGTCGTTTGTTTAGTATAGTCGTTAGGTAAGGAGCGGAGGAGGGAAAGGGGGGGGGGGAGTGTGGATTTACAGAAGGGCGTGACGGTTTTGTGTCTGTCTGTCTGTGTGCGTGTGTGTAGATAGAAAATAGTGCATTTTCGACTATTTAAAGGAATTAACTTTGAAAAATTGTGTAGGCCTATAGATAGAAGTAAAATCTTTTGGACTCTTTAAAGGAATGAGCTTTCAAAGTGTGTGTATAGATAGAAAAATAATAATCATGGACTCTTTAGAGAATGACCTTTCAAGTGTAGATACAAAAACAACAACAACAACAACAACAACTGTGGACTCTTTGAAGGAATAAACATTCAAAGTGTGTGCATAGATACAAAAAGAAAAAAGAAAAAAAAAAATTGTGGACTTTAATTAAAGGAATAAACTTTTAAAGTGTGTGTAGGCCTATAGATGAAAGTAAAATCTTTTTGGACTCTTTAAAGGAATGAGCTTTCAAAGTGTGTGTATAGATAAATGTAGATTCTTAAAAGGATAAACTTTCAAGATGTTGGTAACGGTTATTGTGGAAACTTTAGGCCTGTGTGTGGTCTTCCTTCGTCTCAAGGTCAGGTTAATGAAATTACTTTTTTTTTTACTTTGTATTTAATGGGCTCGTTTGTAAATGATAGAATCGTTGCGCGTAGGGTATTGAGAGTAATATTTGTATTAGATATTATATTATATATAAATATATATATATAATATATTATATATGTGTGTGTGTGTGTGTGTGTGTGTGTGTGTGTGTGTGTGTGTGGTGTGTATTATGATCTTTTCTTTATCTTTCATCTACCTTCAGTACATTATTCTCTCTCTCTCTTATCTCTCTCGTCCTCACTCATTTTCTCTTCTCTCCCTCTTCTCTCCTTTCTCTCCCCTCTTCCTATGTACTATCCCCCTCCAATCTTCTCTCTCCCTCCCTCTTTCTCTACCCTTTCCATTCCTCTTCTCCCTCTCCCTCTCCCCTTCTTCCTCCCTCCCCTCCTCCTCATTCCTCCCTCCTCTCCCCTTCCTCTTCCCTCTCCTCCCTCCTCTCCCTCCCTCCTTCCTCTCCTCCCTCCTCCCCTCTCCTCCCTCCCTCCCTTCCCTCCCTTCCTCCCCTCCCTCCCTCCCTCCCTCTCCCGCCCTCTCCCCTCCCCTAAATAATCCTTTTCATCATCCTAATAGGACAAGGCGCAAGGGAAAGGACACACGAGTCCAAGAATTAATTTAGAATATTAATATCCACACAGAGAAAACATTCGTCAAAAATCCACACTCCCTTGTCTTTTTTTTTTCTTTTTTTTTCTTTTTCTTTTTGTCTTTTCAGTGTTGGTAAAATTGTTGAAGAATTGTTCTTTTTCTCTCTCTCTTTTATTTTCGTTTTCAATTTACTTCTATTTATTTGTTTGTTTGTTTTTCTTTTACGGGTCTTGGGGGGGGGGGGAGGTGCATGTTAATTAGGTATTTGGGAAAAAATCAGGAATTTTGTTTCGTTGGTTATTTTTGCCTATTTTATCGGCATATTTTTAGTCGCGTCTTAATTAGTTGCGGAGTAGAAGAAAAAAAGAAGAGCCAAATCAAATTAAATAAATAAATACCAACTACGAGAAACATGCCTCTCGAGACCCCCGTTTTCTCCAGAAGTTAAAGAAAAAAAAAAGAGAAAAAAAAAGAAACGGAGGGGGGACTATAAAGAATTCAACTCACAATCTCCATCATGGTGACCAACTTTGTTCGGGGGATGCTTTAATTGGCCCGCGTATGGCGCTGAATACTGAATCTTGGAGCCACATCCTACGAAATTATTATCCCGCACCTCGCTGTCGTCGCCATCACCCCCCACCCTCCCCTTCGCCATCCCTCTTTTTCCCCTTTTCCTTGTTTCCTCCTTTTTTAGTTTTTTCTTTTTTTTATTTCTTTCGTTTTTTTCGCTTTATGGTGTCTGTCTGTCTATCTCTCTTGTTCTGTCTGTCCTTTCTCTCTCTTTCTCATTTTTTTTTTCCTTTTCTCTCTCTCTCTCTCTCTCTCTCTCTCTCTCCTCTCTCTCTCTATCTGCTCGCTTCTCGTCTCTCTCTCTCTCTCCTCTTCTCTCTCTCATCTCCTTGCCCCTCCTTCCTCCTCCTCCTCTCCTCCTCGTGCGCATCGTGGCTTTTTTCCCCCTCACTCGTTGCCTAAAATACTCATGCAGACCTTCCATAGTCCATTCCCTCTTCTTTTCCCTCTTATACTTCCTTGCCACCAATGTCTTTTTCCTGCTTCCTGCTACGTTCGCTTGCCAGCCTCTTTCTTCTTGTGTTAGCGGTAGAGGTTATAAGCTGTCGTAGAGGGCTGCCTCCTCCTCGCACCTCTTTCCTGTCCTCCTCCACCTATTTCTCTCGTTCCTCAAAGCCAACTTCCTTCATACTCTTCCTTCCCCTCTTCCTCCACTCTTCTCCTCCTCCTCCCTCAAACTCTTCCTTCGATCCCCTCGAGGTCCACCTCTCTCTTACCCTCCTTCAAACCACTTCCTTCACGTCTTTTTTCTTCCTCTTCCTCCTCCTCCACCTCTTCTTCCTCTTCCTTCCACCTCTGTCTTCCTCCACTCCTCCTCTTCCTCACCTCTTCCTCCTACCGTCTTCCCCCCCCCCCCCCTGGGGGGCACTCTGCCCGGCTTCCATCGGGGGAGGAGGGAAAG
Organism: Penaeus vannamei; assembly: GCF_003789085.1. NCBI lineage: Eukaryota > Metazoa > Arthropoda > Malacostraca > Decapoda > Penaeidae > Penaeus > Penaeus vannamei. Next base: position 254,614 of record NW_020871856.1, read on the forward strand.
TAAATAAGTGTCTGGAAAAGAATGTAGAAAACCGCAAGACAGCTGATAGATTTTATGGAGATTGATTTTCCGTTCCTTTTAGCTCGTGGGCGGAGGGTGTGGGGG
>NW_020871858.1:19073-31427 GCF_003789085.1 Penaeus vannamei
CTCTCTCTCTCTCTCTCTCTCTCTCTCTCTCTCTCTCTCTCTCTCTCTCTCTCTCTCTCTCTCTCTCTCTCTCTCTCTCTCCTCTCTCCCCTCTCTCCCCCTCTCTCCCCTCTCTCCCTCTCTCCCCTCCCCTCCCCCTCCCCCTCCCCCTCCCCCTCCCCCTCTCTACTATCCTATCTATATATCCGCGAATGTGTTAATCAGTCATTGAGTTTCTCAATCAATCTTTACCTATCCATCTGCCAATATATCCGTCAGTGAATGAATGTGTCATCGAGGGCCGAGGTCTAAGCCACCTCCCTGCACTAGCGTTAGGGACACGGACTTCGAGGAGACTGTGCAAGAGTGTAGAATAAGTGAAAATACCTGATGTACATGTTGCATTGATTGAATAGGTAAATGAATAAATAAATAAAGAAATAAGGATGTCGGCCACAGGCATTGGCGAGGTCGGGGCCAATGAAAGGTATTCTGAAGTATACATACTATATTTCACAACACATCTTAAAATAGAGGCAGAAAAAATGAATGAATTGATCAATCTCTCAACCAAAATATATCCTCTTCTCCCTCTCCCCTTCCCCTACCTCCCCTCCTCCCCTTCCTCCCCTTCCTTCCTCCCTCTTCCCCCCCTCTTTGTGCTGTGTAGTGCATTGGTGAACGTGCTGGTCTTGCAGTCTTGCTGACCTGCGTTCGATCCTGCGCGCTACCAGTGGATGGTAACCCCGGCCATTCCTTGCACACAGGGGGAGATTTAGAAGGCAAAATAAAAGAAAAACAGACAGTATATCACAGCAAAGAATATCCACTAAAAAAAACAGACAGTATATCCCAGCAAAGAATATCCACTGTAACAGACGGAATTGAAACCAGACCCCTAAAAATCTCTAAATCGCCCCACAGCTTCACCATGAAGGACTGGGACTCCTTCAACTACCACTACCGCGCCGACCGCCAGGCTCAGACGTTCCTCAGCAACTACGACTTCGGCGATGTGGTCGTGGCAGAGCTCAGCGGGAATTCGACGGCCATTTGGGGGATCTCGCCGCCCGCGCAGGTAGGGGAGAAGGGTGGCGGGGAGGGGTGATGGGGGCGTGGAGAGGGTGGGTGAGTGGGGGGGAGTAAAGGGAGGGGTATTGTTCAAAGGTGTGGAGAAGGGACGTAGAAAAGAGTGGGGATGGAGTGCTATGTTTGTGGGTGTGTGTGTGTGTGTGTGTGTGTATGTATGTATGTATGTATATGTGTGTGTGTGTGTGTGTGTGTGTGTGTGTGTGTGTGTGTGTGTGTGTGTGTGTGTGTGTGTGTGTGTGATGTGTGTGTGTGTGTGTGTGTGTTGTGTGTGTGCGTGCGTGCGTGCGTGCGTGCGTGCGTGTGCGTGCGTGCGTGTGTGTACGTGTATAACCATACACCACCACGACTGTGTGAACATGAGTGAATGTACTATGGTCTTTATATATATGTATATACTAAGATCTATATACGCCAGACACATCCTACTTTTCCATTTTCCTCCATACCCTCTTCCGCCATCATCTGATCCCCCTCTGCTTCCCTCCATCATCCATTTACCCTGCTCCCTTCATCATTTAATTCCCTCCTTTCCTTCTCTCTCTTCCTTCACCATCTAATCCCCTCCCTCCCCCCCCAGCAGCATTTTATCAACGACCTGTCTCCCTCCCTCACCCTACCTTCTCCGCTCTCTCCCTCTACCTCCTCCACCGTCTAATCTCCTCCCCCTCAGCGGAGTCTGTTTAGTGTCTTGCTTTCCTTCTCTCTCCTTCATCTATCCCCTCTCCCCCTCACTCCACCTCACTCCATCTAATTCCCTCTCTCTCATTTAATTCACTCCTTTTCCCCCCCACCACCCTAATGACCTCCCTCTCCCTCCCTCCAACCTCCTCCACCTCCCTCCCTCCAACCTGCCTCCACCTCCCTTCAACATCTAATTCCCTCTTCCTCCTTCCCTCCCTCCCTCCCTCCCTCCCTCCCTCCCTCCCTCCCTCCCTCTTCCTCTCTCCACCTCCCTCCATCTCCCTCCACCATCTAACCCCTCTAACCCCCTCCCTCCCTTCACCTCCCTTCCCCCTTTCACCTCCCTTCACCTCCCTCCCTCCCCTTTCACCTCCCTCCCCCCTCTAACCTCCCCTTCACCTCCCTCCCCCCTCTAACCCTCCCTTCACCTCCCTCCCCTCCCCTCCCCTCCCCTTCACCTCCATTCACCTCCCTCCCTCTAACCCCTCTCCCTCCCTCCCTCCCCCTCTAAACCCCTCTCCCTCCCCCTCTAAACCCCTCTCCCTCCTCCCCCTCTAAACCCCTTTCCCTCCCTCCCTCCCCCTCTAACCCCCTCTCCGTGGCTCTCCCCAGCGGCGTCTGATCAGCGACCTGCAGAGCCACCACCCGATCCGCCTCAAAATGCGGTGGAGCGTCAAGCGGCCGTCCAAGTCCCCGGATGTGGCGTCCGAATGCAAGGACGAGACGGAGATCCAGCTCAAGGCGTTCGAAGGTGCGTTAGATTTTTTTTTTTTCTTCTTTTTTTGTTGGTGTTTTTTTTTTTGGTATTTTCTTCGTTGGTGTTGTTGTTGATGTTTTGTTGTGGTGATGTTTTTGTTTTTGTTGTTAGTCTTTTTTTTTGCAGATGTTCATTTTCTTGGCAGTAGTTTTTTTGTTGTTGTTTGCAGTGTTGCCATTATTGGTGGTGTCAATTTCCCTGTTGTAGTGATGGTGTTTTTTTTGCTCTTGTTGGTGTCATTGGTGTTGGTGTAATTATGTTAAGTCATCATAAAGATCATCTCTCTTTGTGAAAGAAGTAAAAAAAAAAGACAAATTGATTAATAAAACGCATTTATAGAATATTTTATTTTATTTTATTTTTCAAAGAGGAAAAGACCTCCCAAAATATAACATAGATGATGCATTTACGAGATATGATTATCTCTTACACTACTATATATATATGTATATATATGTGTGTATGTGTGTGTTTCCTATCTTTTCTTTATAATTTTCTTTCTTTTTTCTTCTCTTTTCTTTCTCTAAGTTGCTCGGAAGACAATCATAAAAAACAAAAACTATAAATCATCTTATATCCTAAACGTACTTTTTTCTCTACTCTTTTCTTTAGAGATAACCAAGAAAGCAAAAAAAAAAGACCAAATCCAACCCTCTTTTCCTCTCACAGGGAGCGAGCGGAACCCCGTCAGAGAGAAACTGGTGAGGATCCTCGAGGGCGAGCTGGACGCGAACCCCGTGCTCATCGAGAACCTCCTGCCGAAGTTCCTGAAGGTGACCAACAAGGGGCAGGCTCTCTACGTGCCCCAGCTGGAAGGTGAGGGGGGTGGGGAAGGTGGTGGTGGTGGTGGGGGGGTTATGGGGAAAGGGGCTTGGGGAGGGTAAGGGAGGGAGGGAGAGAAGGGTAGAGAGAGAGAGAGAGGGGTTGGGAGGGAGAGAGGGAAGGAGAAGGAAAGGTAGAGAGAGAGGGGTTGGGAGGGAGAGAGGGAAGGAGAAGGAAAGGTAGAGAGAGAGGGGTTTTGAGAGAGAGGGTTGGGAGGAGAGAGGGAAGGAGAAGGAAAGGTAGGGACTGAGAGGGGTTGGGAGGGAGGGAGAAGGAAACGTAGGGAGAGAGAGGGGTTGGGAGGAAGGGAGGGAAGGAGATTGACAGGGGAAAGGGGGTACGGGGAAGGGGGCTCTAGGAGGGTTAAAGACGGAAGGAGGGGTGGAGAGGGAACAAGGGGGGGGGGAGGGAGAGATGAACAGGGAATGGGGGGAGAAAAAGAGTGGGGAGGGAGGGAGAAGGAGAAATAAGGATAGGAGAGGGAGAAGAGGAGATAGAGGTGAGGTTTAGAGGGGAAAAGGGGAATGGGAGGGGAGGGAGAAATGGGAAGGGAAAAGGGAGAGGATAGACTGAGGATGGGGGAGGGAATGAGAAAGAAGGAGAGGGAGAGGGAGAGGGAGAGAGAGAGAGTCGATGATAAGATAAAAAAGGCGATAATGCCAATAAAAAAAATCAAATCCACATAATTGTTCACTCCTTTTCCTATGTTTTCGTCTTAAAAGAAAATTAAAAGATAGAAATACAAAAGCAAAAGGAAAAGAGAATATCTAAACCACATTTTCCCGACTCCCCCTTCTCTCCATCGCTCCTTCAATCAGTAGAAAAGAGAATAAAAAGATGGGAATATAAATGAATTACAAAAAAAAAAAAAATCTAAATGCCATTTTTTTCTGACTCACTTCTGCTCTCCATCGCTCCTCCAATCAATAGCAAAAAAAAAAAAAGAATAAAAACAAAAACAAATGAAATAGGAAAATCTAATCCCCCATTTTTTTCTCCAATCAATAGCCAAGAAAATAGAATAAAAAAAATACAAATGAAATACGCATATCTAATCCCCCATTTTTTTCCTTCCCTTCCCTTCCCCCCATCCCTCCCCCCTCCTCTCCCCTCTCTCCTCCCTCCTCCCCTCCCTCTCCCCTCTCTCCTCCCACCTCCCACCTCCCTCCTCCCTCCTCCCTCCCCCTCCCCTTCCCCTCCCTCCCTCCCTCCCTCCCTCCCTCCCTCCCTCCCCTCTCGCTCCTCTCCCCACATCCCCTCCCCTCCCCTCCAACCACTTCCCCCCTCTAACCCCCTCGACCCTAACAGACAAGAAAAAGGGCTTCGTCGACCTCCGGCTCACCCTCCAGTCCGACGGCTTCGGGAACCTCTCCTCGACGCAGGAGTGGTGGGAGGTGGAGGAGGAGTGCAAGCACTTCACCTGGCTGCCGCGGGGGAGCGAATGCCGCTTCCTCACCATCTACACGTTCAACGACAAGGCCTTTCCGGAGGGGCTGAGCTTCATCTCCGGGGGCGGGTGAGAGGGGCGCAGCTCGCTTGGTTTTTTGTTTTTTGTTTTTTTGTTTGTTTTCTGTTTTGAGTTCTTTGTTATTTGTTCTTTCTTTCTCTTTTTTCTTTTGGTTTTTCTTAATCTTTATGTTCTCTTTTTTTCTTTTGTCTTTTCTTTTCTTAGCTCTTTATTATTTCTTTCTCTTCTTTTTCTTAGCTCTTTATTATTTCTTTCTCTTCTTTTTTTTCTGTTTTTTAGTTCTTTGTTCTTTCTTTCTCTCTTTTTCTTTTGGTTTTTCTTTTTCTTAGTTTTTGTTTCTTTTTTCTTTATGTCTTTTCTTTCTTAGTTCTTTGTCATTCTTTCTCTTTTTTCTTTTTTTTCTTAGTTCTTTGTTCTTTTTTTCTTTCTTCCTCTTTTTTTTCTTTTTTTTTCTCTTTCTTTTTTGTTCGTTCTTCTTTTTATTTGTTTTTTTTTATTATATTTTCTGTTGATAGGTTCAGGGGAAAGAAATTAGGAATTATTTTAGCTTAACTTGTGATTTATTTTGTAGGTATTGGTAGATATGTTTTTTTTTTTAATTATAGTAATAGATATATAAACAAAATAAATATGAAAAGGGGAGTAAGTATTTTAAGCTCATTTGAATTGAAATAAAATCAGTTGCATTTTATTTAGTATTTTATGGCATTATTATTATTATTAGTAGTAGTAGTAGTAGTAGTATTAGTATTATTATTTTTATTATTATTATTGTTATTATTATTATTGTTATTATTATTATTGTTATTATTATTATTATTATTATTATTATTATATTATTATTATTATTATTGTTTATTATTATTATATTTATTATTATTATTATTATTATTTATTGTTATTATTATTATTATTATTATTATTATTATTATTATTATTATTATATTATTATATTATTATTATTATTATTATTATTATTTATTATTATTATTATTATTATTATTATTATTATTATTATTATTATTATTATTATCTGTAGTAGTAGTATAGTAGTGTTAGTGGTATTATTGTTTTTGTTATTATTGTCATTATTGATATTACCATTGTTATCATACATATTATTACTTTTGTTACTGCTATTATTATTACTGGTATTGTCATTGCAATAATTTGTTTCATATTCTTATTATTTTTTTCTGAATCTTGACAGACTGGCAATCTTTTACCAATAGATAATTAACTTTGTCTATTTAACAAATACTCATTCGTTCGATTATATTCCATACCAACTTATCAAAGCTAAGGTGCCGTCACACAAGCACTTTTTCCGTCAATTTTTTGACAATCTTCTGAAATTTTGTCCATTTTTGAGCGAATTGTCGATTTTCCAGTCAGACGATAATGATCGTTTCCGTCTGAAAACCTTTCCGTCAACTCTTTCAGCCAAGCAAAGTCAAATCAAGAGCTATATTCGAGAATGTTTGTATTTATGGTAAATAAGATTGTCCAAAAATTGACGGAAAAAGTGTCGATTTCCCTCTTAACGTCATATGGCACTGGGTTATGCCTCGATTTTCGCTCTTAACATAATGTAACACTGCTTTATGCCTCGATTTTCGCTCTTAACATAATATAACACTGATTTATGCCTCGATTTTCGCTCTTAACATAATATGACACTGATTTATGCCTCGATTTTCCCCCTTAACATAATATGACACTGATTTCTGCCTCGATTTTCGCTCTTAACATAATATGACACTGAATGATTTTCTGCCTCGATTTTCCCCCTTAACATAATATGACACTGATTTCTGCCTCGATTTTCCCCCTTAACATAATATGACACTGATTTCTGCCTCGATTTTCCCCCTTAACATAATATGACACTGATTTCTGCCTCGATTTTCGCTCTTAACATAATACGACACTGATTTATGCCTCGATTTTCGCTCTTAACATAATATAACACTGATTTACACATCCTATAACGTCTTACAACATCTTACAACCTCAATATGACACCGGTTTACACATCTCACAACCTCTTACAACCTCTTGCAGGATCGTGGGCATGTACACGACCCTGGTGCTGGTGGCGGGCAAGATGCTGCGTGGGTACTTCGCTGGCTCGGCCCTCAAGATCATGTTCGATGACATGCCCAACGTTGATCGGATCATGCAGGTGAGAGGGCGGTCTTAAAGGGGTGGTTCGTTATAGCGAGTGTTCGCGTCTGGAGCGAGAGTAGAGTGGGGAGTTTTTTTTTGTTTTTTCTCTCTTTCTTTCTTTCTTTTTTTCTTTTCTTCTTCTTTCTTCTTTTTCTTTTTTTCTTTTCTTTTCTTTTCTTGATGATTGTTCTTTTGGGTTGTGCATTTTCAGGGGTTTTGTGGTGTTTAAGGCGTGGTTTTATCAGGGGTTTTGTGGTGTTTAAGGTGTGGTTTTATCAGGGGTTTTGTGTTATTTAAGGTGTGGTTTTATCAGGGGTTTTGTGGTGTTTAAGGTGTGGTTTTATGCTTTGCTTTGGTGGTCGCGTTATTCGTTTACGGAGAGGTTACCTTAGTGTACCTGAGGCCAAGACGCATCACCTGCATTATATAACCGAGAGTTTATTGCCGCCTCCTCTGTTTCTGTTTATATGTTTATTCATCTGTTTATTGATTGATCAGCCAGGCTTATCCATCTATATACCTATGTATGTTTGTATGTATGTATCTATCTATGTGTCTGTCCCTAAGAGATCCAAAATTCAGCCATATTCCCCTTTCTCTCAATTCTCTCCTTTCTCTTTCTCTCTCTCGACTTTCTCAGTTCTCGCAACCATTTCTTTTATCGCTCACTCTCTTTCTCTCTACTCATTTCTCCCAAACTTTCTCTTTTATCTCTCCGCCTTACACTGTCTCCCATTTTCATCAACTTTCTCCTTTCTCTCTCCCTTTTCTCAACTCTCTCATTTCCTTCAACTTCCTCCTTTCTCTCTCTTTTTCTCAATTCTCCTCGATTCCTCCCCCACTTCTCTCAACTCTTTCCTTTCTCTCTCCGTCTCTCACTCCCATTTCCTCAACTCTCTCCTTTCTCTCCTCCATTCCTCCCGAACTCTCTCCTTTCTCTCTCCATCGGTCAACTCTCTCCCATGTCTCCTTCCACCTCTCAACTCTCTCCCATTTCTCCCAAACTTTCTCTTTTCTCTCTATCCATCTTTCTCTGTCTCCCATTACCCTCAACTCTCTCCTTTCTCTCCCTCCCTTATCTCAATTCTCCCCGATTCCTCCCCCTCTTCTCTCAACTCTTTCTTTTCTCTCTCCGTCTCTTACTCCCATTTCCTCAACTCTCTCCTTTCCTCCATTCCTCCCAAACTCTCTCCTTTCTCTCTCCATCCCTCATCTCTCTCCCATTTCTCCCTCCACCTCTCAACTCTCTCCCATGTCTCCCAAACTTTCTCTTTTCTCTCTCCATCTTTCACTGTCTCCCATTACCCTCAACTCTCTCCTTTCTCTCTCCCTTTTCTCAATTCTCCCCGATCCTCCCCCACCTTCTCTCAACTCTTTCTTTTCTCTCTCCGTCTCTTACTCCCATTTCCTCAACTCTCTCCTTTCCTCCATTCCTCCCAAACTCTCTCCTTTCTCTCTCCATCCCTCATCTCTCTCCCATTTCTCCCTCCACCTCTCAACTCTCTCCCATGTCTCCCAAACTTTCTCTTTTCTCTCTCCATCTTTCACTGTCTCCCATTACCTTCAACTCTCTCCTTTCTCTCTCTCCCTTTTCTCAATTCTCCCCGATTCCTCCCCCACTTCTCTCAACTCTTTCTTTTCTCACTCTCTCCCCTTTCTCTCCCCCCCAACAGCTGTGCCTCGACATCTACCTCGTGCGGGAGAGCCGAGAGCTGGAGTTGGAGGAGGACCTGTTCGCCAAGCTGGTGTTCCTCTTCCGCTCCCCCGAGACACTGATCAAGTGGACGAGGCCGGAGGAGGAGGAGACTCCGGAGGGCGAGGAAGGGGACCCGCAGCTGGAGTGAAGGAGGAAGAGAGAGAGGAAGAGAAGAAGCAGGAGAAGGAAGAGAGATGAAGGGGACCCGGAGCTGGAGTGAAGGAGGAAGAGAGAGAAGAAGGGGACCCGCAGCTGGAGTGAAGGAGGAAGAGAGAGAGGAAAGGAAGAAGCAGGAGTGAAGAAGGAAGAGAGAGGTGAAGGGGCTCCGGAGCTGGAGTGAAGAAGGAAGACAGAGAAAAAGGGAAGAAGCAGGAGTGAAGAAGGAAGAGAAGTGGAAGGGGCTCCCGAGCTGGAGTGAAGGAGGAAGAGAGAGAGGAACGGAAGAAGCAGGAGAAGGAAGAGAGATGAAGGGGACCCGCAGCTGGAGTGAAGAAGGAAGAGAGAGAAGAAGGGAACTCACAGCTGGAGTGAAGAAGGAAGAAAGAGAGGAAGGGAAGAAGCAGGAGAAGGAAGAGAGATGAAGGGGACCCACAGCTGGAGTGAAGAAGGAATAGAGAGAGGAAAGGAAGAAGCAGGAGTGAAGAAGGAAGAGAGAGAGGAAGGGAAGAAGCAGGAGAGGGAGGCGGCGATAATGTTTACCTTATCTGAAAGCATTGACATTGGGATTAGATACTCTTACTAACAGGAGAGTGAATGAGTGAGTAAGTAAAATGAGTGATGAGTGAGTGTGAGTGAGTGAGTGAGTGAGTGAGTGAGTGAGTGGAGTGTGTGAGTGAGTGAGTGAGTGTGAGTGAGTGTGAGTGTGTGAGTGAGTGTGTGAGTGTGAGTGAGTGTGTGTGTGTGAGTGAGTGAGTGAGTGAGTGTGAGTGTGTGAGTGATGAGTGAGTGTGTGAGTGAGTGAGTGTGTGAGTGAGTGAGTGAGTGAGTGTGTGAGTGAGTGAGTGTGTGAGTGAGTGAGTGAGTGAGTGTGTGAGTGAGTGAGTGTGTGAGTGAGTGAGTGAGTGTGTGAGTGAGTGAGTGAGTGTGTGAGTGAGTAAGTGTGTGAGTGAGTGTGAGTGAGTGAGTGAGTGAGTGTGTGTGTGTGTGTGTGTGTGTGTGTGTGTGTGTGTGTGTGTGTGTGTGTGAGTGTGTGTGTGTGTGTGAGTGTGTGTGTGAGTGTGTGTGTGAGTGTGTGTGAGTGTGTGTGTGTGTGTGTGTGTGTGTGTGTGTGTGTGTGTGTGTGTGTGTGTGTGTGTGTGTGTGTTGTGTGTGTGTGTGTGTGTGTGTGTGTGTTAAGAGAGAGAGAGTGAGAGTGAGAGTGAGAGCGAGAGAGAGAGAGAGTGAGTGAAAAAGAGTGAGTGAGTGAGTGAGTGAGTGAGTGAGAGAGAGAGAGTGAGAGAGTGAGTGAAGGATGTATAGATAGAGATGGATAGATAAAGAGAGAGAAGGAAGAGAGAGAGAGGGAGAGGGAGAGAGAATGAACGATATATAGATAGATGTAGAGAGAGGGAGGGGGGAAGAGAGAGAAGATAGGTAGAGAAGAATAGATGGATAGATAGAGAGAGAAGATAGGTAGATAAAGATAGAAGGATAGATAAAGAGAGAGAGACAGATGAATAGATGGAGAGAGAGAAGGATAGGTAGAGAAAGATAGATGGATAGATAAAGAGAGAGTAAACAGAAGAGAGAAATACTGTTTAATTGTGAGAAATGTTAGAAGAAAAAGTGAAACGGAAATAAATGAAAACATTATTAGCAAAATATTTTGAAACTGAACTGATAACGGAAACTGAAAGGAAATGAACAACGTTTCCAGATATTTGCAGTGCAACAATGGGAAGATGTATCACCCACGTTGTCCGATTTCATGACCACGAGCGAAATGTCAGAGCATATTTTACACATTTAATGACTTTGGCTTTGGATTTGAAAGTTTATAGAATGGAAATCGTTCGTCAACAATTTTTGTATTGATTCTTTAAAAGAAACAAGATCGTTAAGGTAGACAAATGCGCGTAGTTTATAGCAGCATTTTAATCCAGGTGTCCTTGCACAGATTCGGAGGTGGATTTTGGCGAGCATATGCGAACCAAGATGTCTTGCTTCAGGTTGGACTGGAGAGTGATCAGCAAATACCCATTTTAACACAAATCATTCTATTTCTAACGTTATTTTTCATTCGCCGTGAGGAGCGAACTCGTGCAATAAAGTGAAATAAGTGGCAATAAAACGAGCAAGTATTCTTGGAGCAAGAACGTCGAAAAAGTCATGAGAGAAAAGAAAAAAAATTATGATGTTGCAGGCTTAGAATCTGCGCGATGCAAGGCACTGAACCAAACGCACAAAGACCGAATATATTGAGGCGAGTGGCTCCTCCTTCGGGTAGCATTGGTGGACTGTCCGTTCGTCTTCGTGGACTTTTGACAGAATTCATCATCTTCAAGCTAGATTCGTGATTTGAGTATGAGAGACATAATACATAAGCATATATATGTATATTTATATATATATAGTTATGTATGTGTGCACGCATGTATATATTCGTTGAGATAGATGAATTCGCAACCACACAATGCATTTCAGGATATGGTCATCTCCCTCACTTTGGATTCTCACTTGATTCTGGGTTGTAGATATAGAGTTGTACGTGTCAGACTCACTGGAGTTATTGGATAAATATCGTATTAATATAAGTAAGGATCATAGGTATCTACTTTTCAGCGACAACTTCCCAAACTCTTCGAAAACGTCAGTTTCTCTTGCGCAATTTCAAAATACGAATAGGGCTGCTCTTGCAAAAGAAACTGTCAGGCTTTGTAGTGATGCAATTGATCTGTGTTTTATTTATTTATTTTGTTCGTTTTCTTTGTGCTGTTTCAGCTACTAAGAGAGTGTTTTATATGGGTCTTTATCTGTGGAAAATTACACCTCGTCGACTTCATTTCAGTTCAACCGTTGACTTCATTTTATTCTGAACGTCGACTTCATTTCAGTTCAAACATCGACTTCGTTTGAATTCAAACGGCGAATTTATTAGTTTAACAGTTGACTTAAATTCAACATCAATTATTTCGCATTTATGGGGAAAATAACACATCTTCCGTGTTAATATCTTGGTCATATCAAAATAAAACAGCTTTTAAACCATGTATTTTTTAAAAGATGGAATTACCATTCATATTCAAGCTCAGGGAATGTTTCTTTAAAGATCTTACACGAATACTGTATCAGAATTGTATTTGTACTTAATTTTTGTTTCCATTTTCCATGTTGAATATATTTTGTATTTTTTTTTTTTATAAAGATTCAAACCAAACGTTACTTCTTCAATACACTATAATGTGCTGCACTTTTTTCACGAAATACTTATTATGATTCACTATTAAATAATTCACGGATCCCATATCTGTTAAGAGTCGGTAAAAGGATAAACAATTATTAGACTAAATACTTAATAGACTAAAGACTTAACCTTAAATTTAATCATCTGATAAGCAGTTTGATAATGACTGTAATTTTCTGTAGATATAAGAGCTGCTAGTCGAAAGAATCACCAAGATGCCTTGTATTTTACGAGATTCATTTTCTAAATGCTGAAGAGATGGTCTACGCAATATAATTCACAGGTCCATGTTTTTTCTAAATGCTGAA
>NW_020871858.1:31527-39027 GCF_003789085.1 Penaeus vannamei
CTCCCTCCTCCCTTCCCCTTCCCCTCCCTCCCTCCCTCTCCCTCCCTCCCTCCCTCCCTCTCGCTCCTCTCCCCAATCCTCCCCTCTCCTCTCCAACCACTTCCCCCTCTAACCGCCCTCGACCCTAACAGACAAGAAAAGGGCTTTGTCGACCTCCGGCTCACCCTCCAGTCCGACGGCTTCGGGAACCTCTCCTCGACGCAGGAGTGGTGGAGGTGGAGGAGGAGTGCAAGCACTTCACCTGGCTGCCGGGGGGAGCGAGTGCCGCTTCCTCACATCTACACGTTCAACGACAAGGCCTTTCCGGAGGGGCTGGAAGCTTCATCTCCGGGGGGCGGGTGAGAGGGGCGCAGCTCGCTTGGTTTTTTGTTTTTTGTTTTTTTTGTTTGTTTTCTGTTTTGAGTTTTTGTTATTTGTTCTTTCTTTCTTCTTTTTTTCTTTTGGTTTTTCTTAATCAGTTTATGTTCTTTCTCTTTTTTCTTTTGTCTTTTCTTTTTCTTAGCTCTTTATTATTTCTTTCTCTTCTTTTTCTTAGCTCTTTATTATTTCTTTCTCTTCTTTTTTTTCTGTTTTTTAGTTCTTTGTTCTTTCTTTCTCTCTTTTTCTTTTGGTTTTTCTTTTTCTTAGTTTTTGTTCTTTCTCTTTTTTCTTTATGTCTTTTCTTTTTCTTAGTTCTTTGTCATTTCTTTCTCTTTTTTCTTTTTTTTCTTAGTTCTTTGTTCTTTTTTTCTTTCTTCCTCTTTTTTTTTTTTTTTTTCTCTTTCTTTTTGTTCGTTCTCTTTTATTTGTTTTTTTATTATATTTTCTGTTGATAGGTTCAGGGGAAAGAAATTAGGAATTATTTTAGCTTAACTTGTGATTTATTTTGTAGGTATTGGTAGATATGTTTTTTTTTTTAATTATAGTAATAGATATATAAACAAAATAAATATGAAAAGGGGAGTAAGTATTTTAAGCTCATTTGAATTGAAATAAAATCAGTTGCATTTTATTTAGTATTTTATGGCATTATTATTATTATTAGTAGTAGTAGTAGTAGTAGTATTAGTATTAATATTATTATTGTTATTATTATTATTGTTATTATTATTATTGTTATTATTATTATTGTTATTATTATTATTGTTATTATTATTATTGTTATTATTATTATTATTATTATTATTATTGTTATTATTATTGTTATTATTGTTATTATTATTATTATTATTATTATTGTTATTATTATTATTATTATTATTATTATTATTATTATTATTATTATCATTGTTATTATTATTATTATTATTATTATTATTATTATTATTATTATTATTATTATTATTATTATTATTATTATTATTATTATTATTATTATTATTATCTGTAGTAGTAGTATAGTAGTGTTAGTGGTATTATTGTTTTTGTTATTATTGTCATTATTGATATTACCATTGTTATCATACATATTATTACTTTTGTTACTGCTATTATTATTACTGGTATTGTCATTGCAATAATTTGTTTCATATTCTTATTATTTTTTTCTGAATCTTGACAGACTGGCAATCTTTTACCAATAGATAATTAACTTTGTCTATTTAACAAATACTCATTCGTTCGATTATATTCCATACCAACTTATCAAAGCTAAGGTGCCGTCACACAAGCACTTTTTCCGTCAATTTTTTGACAATCTTCTGAAATTTTGTCCATTTTTGAGCGAATTGTCGATTTTCCAGTCAGACGATAATGATCGTTTCCGTCTGAAAACCTTTCCGTCAACTCTTTCAGCCAAGCAAAGTCAAATCAAGAGCTATATTCGAGAATGTTGTATTTATGGTAAATAAGATTGTCCAAAAATTGACGGAAAAAGTGTCGATTTCCCTCTTAACGTCATATGGCACTGGGTTATGCCTCGATTTTCGCTCTTAACATAATGTAACACTGCTTTATGCCTCGATTTCGCTCTTAACATAATATAACACTGATTTATGCCTCGATTTTCGCTCTTAACATATTATGACACTGATTTATGCCTCGATTTTCCCCCTTAACATAATATGACACTGATTTCTGCCTCGATTTTCCTCCTTAACATAATATGACACTGATTTCTGCCTCGATTTTCCCCCTTAACATAATATGACACTGATTTCTGCCTCGATTTTCCCCCTTAACATAATATGACACTGATTTCTGCCTCGATTTTCCCCCTTAACATAATATGACACTGATTTCTGCCTCGATTTTCCTCCTTAACATAATATGACACTGATTTCTGCCTCGATTTTCGCTCTTAACATAATACGACACTGAATTATGCCTCGATTTTCGCTCTTAACATAATATAACACTGATTTACACATCCTATAACGTCTTACAACATCTTACAACCTCAATATGACACCGGTTTACACATCTCACAACCTCTTACAACCTCTTGCAGGATCGTGGGCATGTACACGACCCTGGTGCTGGTGGCGGGCAAGATGCTGCGTGGGTACTTCGCTGGCTCGGCCCTCAAGATCATGTTCGATGACATGCCCAACGTTGATCGGATCATGCAGGTGAGAGGGCGGTCTTAAAGGGGTGGTTCGTTATAGCGAGTGTTCGCGTCAGGAGCGAGAGTAGAGTGGGGAGTTTTTTTTGTTTTTTTCTCTCTTTCTTTCTTTCTTTCTTTTTTCTTTTCTTCTTCTTCTTCTTTTTCTTTTCTTTTCTTTTCTTTTCTTTTCTTGATGATTGTTCTTTTGGGTTGTGCATTTTCAGGGGTTTTGTGGTGTTTAAGGCGTGGTTTTATCAGGGGTTTTGTGGTGTTTAAGGTGTGGTTTTATCAGGGGTTTTGTGTTATTTAAGGTGTGGTTTTATCAGGGGTTTTGTGGTGTTTAAGGTGTGGTTTTATGCTTTGCTTTGGTGGTCGCGTTATTCGTTTACGGAGAGGTTACCTTAGTGTACCTGAGGCCAAGACGCATCACCTGCATTATATAACGAGAGTTTATTGCCGCCTCCTCTGTTTCTGTTTATATGTTTATTCATCTGTTTATTGATTGATCAGCCAGGCTTATCCATCTATATACCTATGTATGTTTGTATGTATGTATCTATCTATGTGTCTGTCCCTAAGAGATCCAAAATTCAGCCATATTCCCCTTTCTCTCAATTCTCTCCTTTCTCTTTCTCTCTCTCGACTTTCTCAGTTCTCGCAACCATTTCTTTTATCGCTCACTCTCTTTCTCTCTACTCATTTCTCCCAAACTTTCTCTTTTATCTCTCCGCCTTACACTGTCTCCCATTTTCATCAACTTTCTCCTTTCTCTCTCCCTTTTCTCAACTCTCTCATTTCCTTCAACTTCCTCCTTTTCTCTCTTTTCTCAATTCTCCTCGATTCCTCCCCCACTTCTCTCAACTCTTTCCTTTCTCTCTCCGTCTCTCACTCCCATTTCCTCAACTCTCTCCTTTCTCTCCTCCATTCCTCCCGAACTCTCTCCTTTCTCTCTCCATCGTCAACTCTCTCCCATGTCTCCTTCCACCTCTCAACTCTCTCCCATTTCTCCCAACTTTCTCTTTTCTCTCTATCCATCTTTCTCTGTCTCCATTACCCTCAACTCTCTCCTTTCTCTCCCTCCCTTATCTCAATTCTCCCCGATTCCTCCCCTCTTCTCTCAACTCTTTCTTTTCTCTCTCCGTCTCTTACTCCCATTTCCTCAACTCTCTCCTTTCCTCCATTCCTCCAAACTCTCTCCTTTCTCTCTCCATCCCTCATCTCTCTCCCATTTCTCCCTCCACCTCTCAACTCTCTCCATGTCTCCCAAACTTTCTCTTTTCTCTCTCCATCTTTCACTGTCTCCCATTACCCTCAACTCTCTCCTTTCTCTCTCCCTTTTCTCAATTCTCCCCGATTCCTCCCCCACTTCTCTCAACTCTTTCTTTTCTCTCTCCGTCTCTTACTCCCATTTCCTCAACTCTCTCCTTTCCTCCATTCCTCCCAAACTCCTCCTTTCTCTCTCCATCCCTCATCTCTCTCCCATTTCTCCCTCCACCTTCTCAACTCTCTCCCATGGTCTCCCAAACTTTCTCTTTCTCTCTCCATCTTTCACTGTCTCCCATTACCTTCAACTCTCTCCTTTCTCTCTCTCCCTTTCTCAATTCTCCCCGATTCCTCCCCCACTTCTCTCAACTCTTTCTTTTCTCACTCTCTCCCCTTTCTCTCCCCCCAACAGCTGTGCCTCGACATCTACCTCGTGCGGGAGAGCCGAGAGCTGGAGTTGGAGGAGGACCTGTTCGCCAAGCTGGTGTTCCTCTTCCGCTCCCCGAGACACTGATCAAGTGGACGAGGCCGGAGGAGGAGGAGACTCCGGAGGGCGAGGAAGGGGACCCGCAGCTGGAGTGAAGGAGGAAGAGAGAGAGGAAGAGAAGAAGCAGGAGAAGGAAGAGAGATGAAGGGGACCCGGAGCTGGAGTGAAGGAGGAAGAGAGAGAAGAAGGGGACCCGCAGCTGGAGTGAAGGAGGAAGAGAGAGAGGAAAGGAAGAAGCAGGAGTGAAGAAGGAAGAGAGAGGTGAAGGGGCTCCGGAGCTGGAGTGAAGAAGGAAGACAGAGAAAAAGGGAAGAAGCAGGAGTGAAGAAGGAAGAGAAGTGGAAGGGGCTCCCGAGCTGGAGTAAGGAGGAAAGAGAGAGAGGAACGGAAGAAGCAGGAGAAGGAAGAGAGATGAAGGGGACCCGCAGCTGGAGTGAAGAAGGAAGAGAGAGAAGAAGGGAACTCACAGCTGGAGTGAAGAAGGAAGAAAGAGAGGAAGGGAAGAAGCAGGAGAAGGAAGAGAGATGAAGGGGACCCACAGCTGGAGTGAAGAAGGAATAGAGAGAGGAAAGGAAGAAGCAGGAGTGAAGAAGGAAGAGAGAGAGGAAGGGAAGAAGCAGGAGAAGGAAGAGGCGATAATGTTTACCTTATCTGAAAGCATTGACATTGGGATTAGATACTCTTACTAACAGGAGAGTGAATGAGTGAGTAAGTAAATGGATGAGTGAGTGAGTGAGTGTGTGAGTGAGTGAGTGTGTGAGTGAGTGAGTGAGTGTGTGAGTGAGTGAGTGAGTGTGAGTGAGTGTGTGAGTGTGTGAGTGAGTGTGTGAGTGTGAGTGAGTGTGTGTGTGAAGTGAGTGAGTGTGTGAGTGAGTGAGTGAGTGTGTGAGTGATGATGAGTGTGTGGAGTGATGAGTGAGTGTGTGAGTGAGTGAGTGTGTGAGTGAGTGAGTGAGTGAGTGTGTGAGTGAGTGAGTGTGTGAGTGAGTGAGTGAGTGAGTGTGTGAGTGAGTGAGTGTGTGAGTGAGTGAGTGTGTGAGTGAGTGAGTGAGTGTGTGAGTGAGTAAGTGTGTGAGTGAGTGAGTGAGTGAGTGAAGTGAGTGAGTGTGTGTGTGTGTGTGTGTGTGTGTGTGGTGTGTGTGTGTGAGTGTGTGTGTGAGTGTGTGTGTGTGTGAGTGTGTGTGTAGTGTGTGTGTGAGTGTGTGTGTGAGTGTGTGTGTGTGTGTGTGTGTGTGTGGTGTGTGTGTGTTGTGTGTGTGTGTGTGTGTGTGTGTGTGTGTGTTGTGTGTGTGTGTGTGTGTGTGTGTGTGTGTTAGAGAGAGAGAGAGTGAGAGTGAGAGTGAGAGTGAGCGAGAATGAGAGAGAGTGAGAAAGAGTGAGTGAGTGAGAAAGAGTGAGTGAGTGAGTGAGTGAGAAAGAGTGAGTGAGTGAGAGAGAGAGTGAGTGAGTGAGTGAAGGAGTATAGATAGAGATGGATAGATAAAGAGAGAGAAGGAAGAGAGAGAGGGAGAGGAGAGAGAATGAACGATATATAGATAGATGTAGAGAGAGGGAGGGGGGAAGAGAGAGAGAAGGATAGGTAGAGAAGAATAGATGGATAGATAGAGAGAGAAGATAGGTAGATAAAGATAGAAGGATAGATAAAGAGAGAGAGACAGATGAATAGATGGAGAGAGAGAAGGATAGGTAGAGAAAGATAGATGGATAGATAAAGAGAGAGTAAACAGAAGAGAGAAATACTGTTTAATTGTGAGAAATGTTAGAAGAAAAAGTGAAACGGAAATAAATGAAAACATTATTAGCAAAATATTTGAAACTGAACTGATAACGGAAACTGAAAGGAAATGAACAACGTTTCCAGATATTTGCAGTGCAACAATGGGAAGATGTATCACCCACGTTGTCCGATTTCATGACCACGAGCGAAATGTCAGAGCATATTTTACACATTTAATGACTTTGGCTTTGGATTTGAAAGTTTATAGAATGGAAATCGTTCGTCAACAATTTTTGTATTGATTCTTTAAAGAAACAAGATCGTTAAGGTAGACAAATGCGTGTAGTTTATAGCAGCATTTTAATCCAGGTGTCCTTGCACAGATTCGGAGGTGGATTTTGGCGAGCATATGCGAACCAAGATGTCTTGCTTCAGGTTGGACTGGAGAGTGATCAGCAAATACCCATTTTAACACAAATCATTCTATTTCTAACGTTATTTTTCATTCGCCGTGAGGAGCGAACTCGTGCAATAAAGTGAAATAAGTGGCAATAAAACGAGCAAGTATTCTTGGAGCAAGAACGTCGAAAAAAGTCATGAGAGAAAAGAAAAAAAATTATGATGTTGCAGGCTTGGAATCTGCGCGATGCAAGGCACTGAACCAAACGCACAAAGACCGAATATATTGAGGCGAGTGGCTCCTCCTTCGGGTAGCATTGGTGGACTGTCCGTTCGTCTTCGTGGACTCTGACAGAATTCATCATCTTCAAGCTAGATTCGTGATTTGAGTATGAGAGACATAATACATAAGCATATATATGTATATTTATATATATATAGTTATGTATGTGTGCACGCATGTATATATTCGTTGAGATAGATGAATTCGCAACCACACAATGCATTTCAGGATATGGTCATCTCCCTCACTTTGGATTCTCACTTGATTCTGGGTTGTAGATATAGAGTTGTACGTGTCAGACTCACTGGAGTTATTGGATAAATATCGTATTAATATAAGTAAGGATCATAGGTATCTACTTTTCAGCGACAACTTCCCAAACTCTTCGAAAACGTCAGTTTCTCTTGCGCAATTTCAAAATACGAATAGGGCTGCTCTTGCAAAAGAAACTGTCAGGCTTTGTAGTGATGCAATTGATCTGTGTTTTATTTATTTAATTTGTTCGTTTTCTTTGTGCAGTTTCAGCTACTAAGAGAGTGTTTTATATGGGTCTTTATCTGGGGAAAATTACACTTCGTCGACTTCATTTCACTTCAACCGTTGACTTCATATTATTCTGAACGTCGACTTCATTTCAGTTCAACCATCGACTTCATTTGAATTCAAACGGCGAATTTATCAGTTTGACAGTCGACTTAAATTCAACATCAATTATTTCGCATTTATGGGAAAGATACATCTTTCGTGTTAATATCTTGGTCAAATCAAAATAAAACAGCTTTTAAACCATGTATTTTTTAAAAGATGGAATTACCATTCATATTCAA
>NW_020871858.1:62920-65420 GCF_003789085.1 Penaeus vannamei
GAGAGAGAGACGAGAGAGAGAGAAAGAAAGAATAAGCGAAGAGAGAGGGAGAGTATATATGTGTGTCTCATGGCCTAGTTTTCGCGCTTTTTCGGGACGTTTTTAGTCCGAAATTGGTGGGAAATTATCGCGGATCTGGTGTATTGTTATCTTTGTCCTGGAACGAAATTATTAGATTTTTTACCATTATTTTTACCATTGTTATTGTTATTATTATGAGTGTTACTATTATTATTAATCATTATTATTAATATTATTTATCATCATTTTTATTATCATCATATCTTTTTTATTATCATTTCATATCTATTTATTATCATTATTATCATATCATTTAATATTATTATCAATCTTTATTTATCATTCATTCTTATCATTATATTTTTATTATCATTATTATTCACTCTTTATGTATTTTGCAGCCCTATTCATTTTATTATTAACCATCATTATANAGCCAAACAAGCAAGCAAGCAAGAAGCAAGCAAGAAAGAAAGAAAGAGAGAGAGAGCGCGCACAAAATGCATGACCACCGCGCGCCGAGTACAAAACCCCGATCCGTCATGGGCGCCGTACAATTATCGACCCCGATTAATCAACTGCTGGTTCTCGGCCGCTATCTCGCATACGCAACGAAAACCGCCATTCTCCTTATATGGTCGGTTCTGCAGCGTTTCGGGGCGTGCGTAAAAGAAAGGAATTTACGTAAAGGGGTGAGGGGTGGGGTTGGGGGTCGAGGGGGAGGGGAAGGGGTGGGGGAGGGGAGGCGGGGTTCCGTTTTCTGTTTCGCTTTTTTCGTTTTCTTTGAGGTATCGTTTTTATTGTTGTTGTTTTTTTCTTAATTATTGGATTGTTTTTTATGACTGTGATTATTATTTTTTTCGTTTTCTCATTTCGTTTTGTCTCATCTTTCATTAATATCGTCATTATTATTTTCACATTGTCATTTTAATCATTATCATCATTATCATTATCATTACTATGCATTATAATCATTATTACTAAACTTTATCATTATTTTTTGTCTTTTTTACTATTATCATCATTAGTACAATACATTCTAATTACCATTACTAAGCTTTATAATTATCTATTTTTTTGTCTTTTTTTACTATCATTACCTAATGTTTGGTAACTACGAATCAGCTGCCAATTACAAAAGACAGAGGACTAATTAACCCAAAACGCAATGACGTCATCGATCTACATTAACAGACACGCCTTTCTCTCCCCGAATCTTCCCTTCTCTCCCCTCTTTCTCTTCCTTCGTCTCCCTTCTCTTTCTCTCTTTCTCTTCCTTCGTTCTCCCTTCTCTCCTCTCTTTCTCTTCCTTCGTTCTCCCTTCTCTCCCCTCTTTCTCTTCCTTCGTTCCTTCGTCTTCTTCTCGTTCCTTCGTTCTCCCTTCTTCTTTCTCTTCCTTCCTCCCTCTCTCCTCTCTTTCTCTCCTCGTTTCTTCTCTCCTCTCTTTCTCTTCCTTCGTTCTCCTCTCTCCTCTCTTTCTCTTCCTTCGTTCTCCCTCTCTTCTCTCTTTCTCTTCCTTCATCTCCTCTCTTCCCCCCTCTCCCTTTCCCTCCCACGCTCCACGCCTCTCTCCGTCTCTACCAATTTGCTTCTCCCTCACTCCCTTCCTTCCTCCCTCCTCCCAGGTTCCTCCCCCCCCTCCCTGCCCATCTCCCTTCCTCCTCCCTCCCTCTCCTCCCCGGTTTCTTCCCCTCCTCTCCCTCCCTTCCTCCCCCCTCTCCCCTCTCCTCCCCGGTTTCTCCCCTCCTCTCCCTCCCTTCCTCCCCCCTCTCCCTCTCCTCCCGGTTTCTTCCCCTCCTCTCCCTCCCTTCCTCCCCCTTCTCCCTCTCCTCCCATGTTTCTTCCCCCTCCTCTCCCCCCTTCCCCCTCTCCCTCCTCTCCCTCTCCCTCTCCCTGCCCATCTTCCTCCCCCTCCTCTCTCCTTTCCTCCCCCTCTTCTCCCACATTCCCCCTCCCCTCCTCCCTCCTTTCCTTCCCCCTCTTTCTCAAACATCCCCTCCCTCCCTCCCTCCCACTCTCCTTCCCCCTCCCCCCACCCAAAACCAAAAACAAAAACAAAACAAAATACCAGCTTAAAAAAAATTAACGACTTTAACCCTCGCATTCATAAAAAAAAAAAAAAAAAAAACATCATTCATACGCATCCCGGACCCCGAGCGCTGCGTATCGCGTATAGATAAGCCCTTCCGCCAGTCCGCGCGCCGCGCAGGTCCGCAGTCGACGGCCGTATAAGGAAGGGCGCGCTTTCGGACGCAAGACCGGCGGCGCCACGGACCAGGGTGGGGAGTGGGGTGAGGTGGGGGGAAGGGGGGGAGTGGGTTGGGGGAAGGAAGGGGCTGGGGGGAGTTTGGTTGGGGAAGGAAGGGGGTGGGGTAGTGGGGTTGGGGGAAGGAAGGGGTGGGGTGGGGGTGGGATGGGAAGGAAGGGGGTAGGGGTAGTGGGTTGGGGGAAGGAAAGGAGGTGGGGTTAGTGGGGTTGG
>NW_020871858.1:70420-108140 GCF_003789085.1 Penaeus vannamei
AGAAGGGAGAAAGAAAGAGGAGAGCAGAGGAAAAGAAGATAAAAGATGGAAGGAAAGGGATAAAAAGAATCAAGAGGAAGAGAGGACGGCAGAGAAAGGGGAGGGGTGAGAGGAAGAGGAGGGAGGAAGGGGGAGACTTCCAATAAAGGATAATAAAAAAAAAAATGTTGAAGGATATCTGATGAGACTAGACAATGACCGCGCTGCAATTTTCTTTTTAAATTCACTAAGACCCCCTCGAATTGCATGCAACATGCACGGAACAGGCATCAAACGGACGGCCGGCAAGAAAAAGATTGAAACGGCTTTGTGGAGCATCAAAGTGACTCTCGTCTCTCTCATCTCATCTCATTTCAACTCTCTCTCTCTCTCTCTCTTTCTTTCTCTCTTCTCTCTCTCTCTCTCTCTCTCTCTCTCTCTCTCTCTCTCTCTCTCTCTCTCTCTCTCTCTCTCTCTCTCTCTCTCTCTCTCTCTCTCTCTCTCCTTCATTCTCGTTTTCTTCCCTACTTCCTTCCCTTCACTCCCTCTTTCCCCCTTCCCTCTCCCTTACCCCTTTCCCCACCCTCTCTCCCTTTTCCACCATTCCCTCTCCCTTCTCCCTCCCTCTCTCCCCCCAACTTTCCACCCTCCCTTTCCCACCCCTCCCTTTTCCACCCATCCCCCCCCCCTTTCCCCTCTCCTCCCCCACCTTTCCCCTTCCTCCCCCTTTTCCACCCTTCCCTCCCCCCTTTCCCCCTTTTCCACCCTTCCCTCTCCCTCCCCCTCCTTCCCCACCTTTCCACCCTTCCCTCTCCCCTCCTCCTCCTCCATTCCACCCTCCCCTTTCCCACCCCTCCCTCTCCCTCCTTTCCACCCTTCCTCTCCCTCTCTCCCCCTCCATTCCACCCCCCCCTTCCTCTCCCCTTCCCCTCCATTCCACCCTTCCTTCTCCCTTTCCACCCCCTTCTCCCCTCTCCCCTCCATTCCACCCTCCATCTCGCCCCTAAATCCAAAATCTATTCAGATATTTCAACAATTGCTGGGGCATCGGATGATAAAATCGGCGGCCACTCTCCGCTCAAATACCTGCATCTCATTAACAGGAACCGACTGCAGTGTACGTTTTAAATGCGGATTCGCCCTTATAGGCTACAAAACACGGCGCGGTGTTTGAAGTTATATTTTGATGTTTTATTTATTTATTTTATTTATTATTTATTTATGGGCTTATATTTTGATGTTTTATTTATTTCTTTATTTCTTTATTTATTTATGGGGCTTATATTTTGATGTTTTATTTATTTTATATTTTTATTTATTTATGGGCTTATATTTTGATGTTTTATTTCTTTCTTTCTTTCTTTTATTTATTTATTTATTTATGGGGCTTATATTTTTGATGTTTTATTTATTATTTATTTATTATTTATTTTTTATTATGGGGCTTATATTTTGATATTTATTATATTTTGATGTTATTTATTCATTTATTGATTTATGGGGCTTATATTTTTGATGTTGTATTTCTTTCTTTATTTATATTATCTATTTATTTATTTATGGGGCATTTTTTTTAAGGGTTGGAAAATCGCGAAGGGAATCGTGTTCAGATATGTTATTCTGTTCCGGTTTGGTTTAATTATTCGTCTTTACTCATGACAAAGGGAACATCTGTTTACATATATGGAAAAAAAAACATAAGTAAGGATCTAAACCAATTCCTCCCTCCCCCCCATTAATGTAACAATAACATCCGAAAATCATGATCATTATTCTCATCATTACCATCAATCATCATGATCACAACCCGATCCGAATTCCAAAAACCGAAAACCAACCAAAAAAACAACTAAACAACCCCAAAACCAAACACAACAACAACCCAAATCCCTTAAAAAAACCACACTTCAAAACCAACCAACCCCAAAACCAAACACAACAACAACCCAAATCCCTCAAAAAAACACACAACCAAACCCAAAAAAAAAAAAAAAAAAAAAACACACTCCAAAGCATCAATTGAGAGAGAGCCCGCGCGACGTCCACCCCGTCCGACACCGAGGAGCGAACTGCGGCGCCCGCGATGTAAACAAAAGGCCTTTTAATCAGACAACGGACGGGGTGGGGAGGAGCGGGGATTGTGCTCACCTGTCCGACCCCATAACCTTACCTGACGGAGGCGAAGGGGTGGAGGGGTGGGGAGGGTGGGGGAGGAGGAGGAGGGGTGGAGGGGGGTGGGGAGTGAGTAAGAGGGAGGATAGGTGGGGGATAGAGGAGAGGGGTAGGAGGAAGTGGTGGAGGGGGGGGGGAGGATGGATAGAGGAGAGGAGGAGAGGTGGAGGAAGGGGTGAGGGATGGGGAAGGGATGGAGGAGAGGAGGCGGGGCGGGAGGAAGGGGGGAAGAGTGAGGGAGAGGAAGGATAGGATGGGGATAGAGGAGAGGGGTAGGAGGAAGGGGAGAAGAGTGAGGAAGAAGAAGGATAGGATGGGGGATACAGGAGAGGGGTAGGAGGAAGGGTTAGGAGTGAGGGAGAGGAAAGATAGCATGGGGGTGGAGAAGGTGGGATGGAGGAGTGGGAGGAGGGGTGGACGAGAGGAAGAGGATGGGGTGGAGATGGGGTATGGGTGGAGAAAAGGAGGGGGTGGAGTAAGCGTGGAGGAGGGAGGGAGGGTGGAAAGAGAGGGTAGGATTGAAGAAAGGAACGAAGAAAAGATAACAAAGAAAGAAAAAAACGAAAAACAAAAACAAAAGGAGCTAAAGACGAACTGAAACACTGAGGAAAAAATAGAGAAAAAACAGAAAAACAGAAAACAGAAAAAAAAAACAAAAAAACAGAAAGGAAAAATACATCCAGACATCCAGACAAACGGAAGACCCAGACACAACCCCCCCCCCCACATTAATGAGGGCGATCGGACCTTCTCGCAGGCCAGGTAATTGGCTGGTATCTCATTCCGTCTCATCTGATTGCGAAGGTAATTATGCATCGGCCTTTGTCTGAACTTTGCATGAGGATGTACAACGGAGCGGGGGATAAGGAGCGAAATGGATAAGAAGCTAAATAGGGAATGGGGAATGAGAAATGAGGAAAGGAAGGGGGAAGGGGGAAGGGGCAAGGAAAGTAGGGAATGGGGAGTGAAAATGAGGAACAGGGGGGAAGGGTAAGAAAAGTAGGGAATATAGGGGGGGAGGGTAAGGAAAGTAGGAATGGGAGAATGAGAAATGAGGAAAAAAAGGGGGGAGGGGGGAAGGGTAAGGAAAGTAGGGAATAAGAAATGAGAAAAAGGAGGGAGGGCAAGGAACGTAGAGAATGGGAAATGAGAAATGAGAGAAAAGAAGGGGAAGCAAGCAAACGGGAAATGAGAAATGAGAAAAAAGGAGAAGGAGGAAACCAAATAGGGAATGGGAAATGCGAAATGAGAGAAAAAAGGAGGGGTATGAAGTACACATTGCAACATGGCATCAACACAGCAACATAACCTCAACATCGCAACATAATTCCAAAACCTGCAACATAACACCAACACCACAGCATGATTCCAAACACTACAACATACCCTCAACACCACAACATCGCACCAAACACAACATAATTCCAAACACCACAACATACCCCCCCTCGAACACAGCTTTGACAACTACAGCACACACACCCAATCCCCTCCACCCCCACCCCATCCCCCCAACATTCCTCCACCGTCCGCTTTGCAATCTCCCTCATCATCATCATCATCATCACGGGCGACGCTATCTATCGACGCCATCTATCGCAAGCTCCGGGAAACGATAAAAGGGGGGGGGGTGTCACGTGATCACCGCATTGGGACGCCCCGCGAAGCCACGGACGTATCCAATCTGACGCGTGGATTGGGGGCGGATTGGGGAGGGGGGGGGGAGGGGAGGGGGAGGAGGAGGGGGAAGGGGAGGAGAAGGGGGAGTGGTGGTAGAGAGGGGGGAGGAGAGGAAGTGGGGAGGGAGGGGGAAGGGAAAGGGGAAGGAAGAATTGAGGGGGGGGGGAGGGAGAAGAGGAAAGAGGGGGACAATGCAAAAGAAAATACGAGGAAAATAAAAAAAAAGATGATAAAAACGAAGAGGAACAGAAAAAAAAAATAAAAGAAGAGGAAGAAGAACAACAACCTATAAAAAGGAAGAAGGAAGAGGAGAACGAGGAGGCATGAGGACTAGCAAAGGGGCGAGACGGACTGAGACAACCCTTCTTCACCTCCCCCACCCCCCACCGCCCCCCGCTCCCAATAACCCGCCCCGGCGCCCCGTGCCTGCAGATTGATACAAGGACCTCCTGCCATGCAATTCACCCACCCCCCCTCCCTCCCCCCCTTCCCCCCCTCTCCCCTCCCCCTTTTGCCCAAATACCCTCTCTCGAAAATCGGATCCGAGGGAGAAAAAGGATCAAATGGCAACAGCGGGTCATTGTCATAACTCCCTCCCTTCCTCCCTCCCTCATTTCGTCTCTTTCGCTCCTGTCTCTCTCTTCTCTGTCTGTCCGTCTATCTGTCTGTCTCTGTCTGTCTGTCTGTCTGTCTGTCTGTCTGTCTGTCTGTCTGTCTCGTCTCTCTCTCTCTCTCCTCTCCTCCCTTTCCTATCCTCCCTTCTTACCTCTAGCCCTCCTTCCTCCTTCCTCCGTCTTCCCTCCACCTTTTCTACCTCTCACCCTTTCTCCATTCCCCCATCTTCCTCCTTCTCTCTACCTCCTCCCTTCCTCAACCCCTTATCCTCCCTTCCTCCAAACCTCACCTTCTCTCTCTTAATCCCTCACTTCCCCAACCCCCCACCACCCAACCCCCACCCCTTCCCCTCCCGCTGTGCTTGCCAGGCCACGCACGCGTCTCCCCCCCTCCCCCCTCCTTCCTGCCCCCTCCCCCCCCCCCCTTCGCCTACTTAGGGTACGGTGAGTGGGGACTGTGCTTGCAGGGGAGGGAGGGTGGGTGGGTGGGTGGGGGGTGGGGGGGTGAAAGGAACTTGAGTGACGTGCTGTTTAATCGACAGAAAAATGTTTACACAAGCACGCACGCATTCATGAGCGCACACACAAACACACACACACACATAAACACACACACTTGCATACACACACGATACACACACAGCGCACACGCACACATAAACACACACATAGATATACTGCATTACACACACGATACACACACACACACACACACACACACACACACACACACACACACACACACACACACACACACACACACACACACACACCAACACACACACACGAGACTCCAACAGCGACTGACAAACAGGATCTCATTGGGGCTTCCAAAAGAGGTGGGTTTTCGGCAGGAGAGCGAAGGGCTGGAGGAGTGGAAGGATAAAGAATGGATAAAAGGGATGGATGGAGAGAAGGATAAAGGATAGATGAAGGAGAGAAGGATAAAGGATAAAGAATGGATAAAAGGGATGAATAGAGAGAAGGATAATGGATAGATGAAGGAGAGAAGGATAAAGGATAAAGAATGGATAAAAGGGATGAATAGAGAGAAGGATAAAGGATAGAGGAAGGAGAGAAGGATAAAGGATAAAGAATGGATAAAAGGGAAGGATAAGGATATGGATAGAAGATGGAGAGGAAGGATAATGGATAGAAGAAGGATAGAAGGATAAAGGATAGAAGATGAAAAGAAGAATAAATGATAGAAGATGGAAAGAAGAATAAATGATAGAGGATGGAAAGAAGGATATAGGATAGAAGATGGAAAGAAGGATAAAGGATAGAGGATAGAGGGTTGAAGGGTGGATGGATGGAGAAAAACAGAGGGAGCCAAAGGAGGAAAGGATAAAGAAGAGAGGATGCAGAGATAAGAGGAAGAATAGAAGGACTCAAAGGATAAGAGGAGAGGACGAAAGGACAGACGGAGAAAAGGATAAATGGATAAAGAGAGGAAAGAATAAAAAATGATGTAGTGAAGCATAGACATTCTCTGTTCTATCACCTCCCCCATTCTTTTAGTCTAAAACAATGCAAAGGAAAGAAGAAAAAATAATAAATATAAAAAATAAAAATAAGAAAATAGGGGGGGTCGCTGATCTCTAAAAGAATGATAAAATAATAATAATAATAATAATAATAATAATAATAATAATAATAATAATAATAATAATAATAATAATAATAATAATAATAATAATAATAATAATAATAATATAATAATAATAATAATAATAATAATAATAATAATAATAATAATAATAATAATAATAATAATAAATAACAACAATAATAATAATAATATAATAACAATAATAAAGAAAATGGGGGTGAGAGGGGGGGGGGGAATCGTCGAGTATTTCGGTCTTTAAAAACTCACCGACCGGACCGGACCGAAGACCGAAGACCCCGGATGTGATGGAAACTTACCTGAAAAAGAGAAAGAAAATTAATTAATACATTTATTATGATCGAAAACTAATTGCGCAACGAGTATATTAATAAGAAAATGAGGGGAGGGGAGTGATGGAGAGGAGAGAGAAAAAGAAGAGAGGGACAGGGGAAGAAGAGAAAAAGAAAGGGAGAGGGAGAAGGGAAAATAGAGGGAAAGGCGAAAACAGGAAAGAGAGAGGAGGGAGAGGGAGAGAGAGAGAGAGAGAGAGAGAGAGAGAGAGAGAGAGAGAGAGAGAGAGAGAGAGAGAGAGAGAGAGAGAGAGAGAGAGAGAGAGAGAGAGAGAGAGAGAAGAGAGAGACAGAAGAGAAAAACAGAAACAGAAAAAAAGAAAAGAGAAAGAAAGACAGAAGAGAGAAAAAAAAGAGAGAAAGAAAGGAGAAGAGAGAAGAGAGAGTCAATCACAAGAACAATAGAGGCGCGACACTTCCTCACAACCCGTGCGACAGCGACCACCCGACGTCGTCCTTGGCGCTCACATTCCTCACAACAATGGATTTCAAGGATGGCATTCGATACCTTCCCAAAATGTTAACGAAATAAAGCCATATATATTTTCTATATAATATATATACATACACGTTCGATCGTTTTATTGCGAAACCTTTGAAGTATTAAATATCAAAGAAAAAAAATAAGAATAAGAAAAAAAATATTGATACGCAAACTAAAAAATTAAGGTTTAAAAAAATCTAAACAACAATTCCTTATAAACCTAAATCTCTCAATCCTTTCACTCCACAAAAAAAAAAAAAAAAATAAACAGAAACAATAGACAACACACAAAAAACCGCCCCCCCAAAAAAAAAAAAAAAAAAAAAACAGAGAGAGAAAGCGAGAGAGTCGAAAAACAAATCCCGTTTGTGACAATTTGATCCCCTAAAGCCGTGTCTGATTCGCCTATAAACTCTCGAAAGACTGGACACTCGAGGAGGTTCGGATCCTCCCGGTTGTGACATGTGGCTGGGTCCCTGGACGTTAGAGGGAGGGGTAGGGGGGGTAGGGGGGCGGGAGGAGGAGGTGTATGGAGGGAAAGGGGAGGGGGAGGGAGGGGGCTATGAGGAAAGGGAAGGGTTGGTAAACGACGGGGAGGGCGTAGGGGAAGGGGAGGGTGGGGGGGAGGGAAAGGGAGTGTATGAGGGAAGGGGAGGGGGGGGGAGGGGGAGGGAGGGTGTATGCGGGAGGGGTTGGGGGAGGGGGGAAGGGAGGGTGTAGGGGGAAAGGGAGGGTTATGGAAGAAGGGGGAGGGGAGGAGGGTGCACTAGGGGAAAGAGGGAGGGGCTATTATGTAAGGAGGGGAGGGGCGAAGATGTATTGGAAAAGGGGGGAAGAGGGTGAATGGATGGATAAGAGAGAAGGTGGATAGGGGAAGGGAAGGAGTGAATGGAGAAGAAGAGGAGGGGGATACAAGGAGGGAAAAGAGAAGACCAAATCGAGGGGAAGAGGGGGAGATATATCGGAAAAGTGAAGGGAAAAGGAGGGAGGATGTATTGGGGAAAGGGAGGAGCGAACTGAGAAGAGGGACATATAGGGAATGGATAATACATAGGGGGAGAGGGAAAGTAAGAGGATAGATACCTGGAAGGCCGGAGGGAATGGAGGGATGCGGATGGAGGATGGAGGGTGAGGGATGGAGGGATAGAAGGGATGGAGGGGTGAGATAGAGGATGAGGGATGGAAGGATGAGGATGAGGGATTGGAAGGGGGAGGAGGCCGGAGGAGGAGGGGAGAGGTGAGGGATGGAGGGATGGAGGGGAGGTGGGGTGGGAGGAGGAGGAGGGGGAAAGGGGGGGTCGAACGCGACATAAAACAGGATTGGAGACAGGCAGAGGAAAAACAAACAATCACTCGTAGCGAGATTAGATCTATGGGAGAAGAAAGGAGAGAGAGAGAGAGAGAGAAGAGCGAGAGAGCGAGAGAGAGAGAGAGAGAGAGAGAGAGAGAGAGAGAGAGGAAGAGAGAGAGAGATGAGAGCAGAGTAGAGAGAAGTAAATATTGAGATGAAAGAGGAGCAAGTAGGAGATGAAGAAAGAGGAGAAGCGGGGAGAAGAAGAAGAGAGAAAGAGTAAAAGGAAGGGGGAGCAGAGGAAGACTAGATGAAGAAAGCAGAATAATAATAAGAAGAAGAAGAAAAAGAAAGAAGAAAAAATCAAAAACAAAAAAGAACAAAACGAATCAGAAAAGCAAAAAATTTCAACAAAAAGACATAAAAAAACAAGACAAGAAAAGAGGAAGGAAGAAGGCGGAGACAAAAGCGAACAATACCCATACCCAGGACACCATATTGACACCTTGATGCCCCGCGGATTCCATGCCCACTGACGCCCACATATATAACAATCCTCAACCAAGGAGACTCAAGGACGCAGTAAAATATATATATTTTTTTGTGAAGAAAATAAAAAGGGGAAGTGAAGGATGAGGAAAGGGAAGGGAAGGATGAGGAGGGAAGATGAGGAAGAAGGAAGGGAGCAGGAAGAGGGAGAGAGGAAGATGAAGGGAGGGATGAGAAGAGGGGAGTGAGGATGAGGAAGAGGGAAGTGGGAAATGAGGAAGATGAAAAGGAAGGAAAGATGAGAAGGAAAGAGGGAAGATGAGAAGGCGGGAGAAATGAGAAAAGGGAGAATAAATAAACAGGAAAAATAAAAAACAAAGAGAAAATCAAAGAAAACGAGAAAAAAATCGAAAAAAATAATCCTAAGAGACTTTATCTCCCACAAACACGAAAAAAAAAAAAAATCCGAACGAACATTGAAATCCTTCTTAAAAAAAAAAAAAATAAATAACTAAATAAAATAACACCGGAATTCCTTCCCTTTCGCGAGATTCCCGCTCTCTCCTCCGACCCGAAGGACGAAGGCGCGTTAAGACATATGGGTATTTTCACCTCTATGACCCCCGGGAGACGCTAACAGTCAATCGCTTCGGTCGGTGCAAGAACGACCGCCGAGGATGGCCCTTCCGACACTCCCCCCCCTCCCACCCCTTCGCCTCTTTCCCTTCTCTCCTCTCCCTTCCCTCCTCTCCCTACCCCTCTCCCCCTCTCTCCCTCCCTCCTTCTTCTCTTCCCTTCTCTCTCTCTCCCCCTCCCCTTCCCCTCCCTCTCTCTCCCCTTCCCTCCTCTCTCCCTTCCCCCTCCTCTCCCCTACCCCTTCTCCTCCCTCTCTCCCTTCCTCCTCCCTCTCCCCTTCCCCTCCCTCTCTCCTCTCCCCTTCCCCTCCCTCTCCCTCTCCCTTCCTCTCTTCCCCTTCCCCTCTCCCCTCTCCCCTTCCCTCCCTCCGTTTCCCAAGATGGCCGTTCCGTCATTTCACCAACCCCCCCCCCCACACACACACACTCCCGAGTCTCCACACCCCTCCCCCCTCTTCTTTAATTTCTCCCCTTTCACTTTTCTCCCTCCCCAACCGAAATAAAATCCCATCCCCTATATCCATATCTACCATTCGACCCTTCTTCAACCCCCCCCATCCTAGTTTCTCCCCCCCAACTCTCCGCTCTTACCCCTTCCTCTCCCACCCTACCCCCGCCTCCTCCTTCCCCCAGCTTCCTCTCCCATCCTCCCCCCCTCCGCCTTCAGCTTCCCCTTCCCCACCTTTCTCTCCCACCCCTTCCCCCTTCTCCCCCACCCCTCCACCCACCTTCCTCTCCAACCCTCCATCTCCCACCCCCCCTCCTCCATATTTTTTTCTTTCATTCCGCCCCTCCCCCCCCCCCCGTTCTCTATGTGTTGAGGTTCGCCGGCGCGAAAAGGGAGGACCTTTTAACCTCTAACAACCTCGTTTGGCGCCCCCGGAGGAATGCAATGGGCTGAACTATTTGGGCAAAGAGAGAGGAAGGAAATTTACGGTGAAGGCTGATGAAGGAAAAGAGACAGAGAGAGAGAGAGAAAAAAAAAAAGAAAAGAAAAAAGAAGGGAGAGAAAGAGAGGAGAAGAATGTTGAGAGGGGGGGAAAAAAAAATCTTGTGGGAAAGGCACTTCTATAGAATAACAAGGTGGGACGAAAAAGTATGTATAAATAATGGGAGATTTTGTCTTCAGAATCTGTTCTCCTTTCTCTCTATTCTCTCTTTCTCTAATCTCTCTCTCTGCTTTTACCTCACTTTTTCTTCCCTCTCCTCTCTCTCTCTCTCTCTCTCTCTCTCTCTCTCTCTCTCTCTCTCTCTCTCTCTCTCTCTCTCTCTCTCTCTCTCTCTCACTTCCACAAATTATGCCTTCATAATTCTTTAAACTTAATAAAATTATTCGATTTATCCTCTACCTGCCCTCCTCCCTCCCTCCCTCCCTCCCTCCCTCCTCCCTCCCTCCCCCTCCCTACCCCCACCCCCTCAAAAAAAAAAAAAAAAAAAAAAAAAAAAAAAAAAAAAAAAAAGAGGTTTAAATCCCACTTAAAGAGACACTTTCCCGCCCTTGCAAACGCCGATTTCGAAACAATGGTCAATAAAATCGGGGGGTTTTCGTGTCACGGGCGGAGGGTCACATAAAACCCGAGCTGGAGAGAACGCCCGGGTCAACAGATTTATTTCCCGCCCACAAATCTTTCATTGAAGACGTCTCTCTTTTTTTTTTTTTTTCATTTTCTATCTTTTTTTCTAGGAACCGACGAGACAGTTCAATTAAGACGTTTTTGTAACATCCTTCGTTTTTTTTTTTTTTTTTTTTTTTTACTTTTCAAGAAATTTATTGCTATTGTTTTTTTGTTTTTTTTTTGAGGGGGTGTGATTTTGGGAAAATGACTGACACTGACATGAATGTCACGTCAGAAGAATGACAAGAGGAGGTAGAGGAAGAAGAGGAGGAGGAGGAGGAGGAGGAAGAGCACGAGGTGGGATAAGGAAACAACCAATATGTCCCAAAATCGAGAGAAAAAAAAAAAAAATGAAGAAAAGAAAAATAATAAAAGAAAAGAAACGAAACCCACCAAAACAAGAATAAAACAAAAAACGGAATAAAGCTAAAAAAAAAAAAAAAAAATCTATCCCCTCTAAAAAAAAAAAGAAAAAAAAAATCCCATACGTATTCCCAGCCTAACAAAAATGACGTCACGCCCATCCCGCCCATCCCGCCCGCATCCACCTGGCGGGCTTGAGGGCTGGCCAAGATGACACGGACTTTGGAGGGATTCACGATGACGAAGATAAAAATAATAATAATGAATAATACCGATGATACGATCTTGAAAATAGTAGCAATTATGATAATCGTGATAATAATAATACCAATAATTCGAACTAAAATAAAGACAAGTATACACAGTCACATCATAACCACCACCAACAACAACTATTGCAATAAAAACAACAACAATAACATCATACAACAACAATAATATTCGCGAACGCAAACAAAAAACAACAACAACAACATCAACACAACAATAAAATTCGCGAACGCAAACAATAAAAACAACAACAACAACAATAAAATTCGCGAAAGCAAATTCAAAATCAAACAAAACCAACATATTCGCTATCTTTTGCAATCTCTCCCAAGGACGCGAGCAAAGAGAGATCAAACAACCTCGCACAAACAAAAATATGAAAACAAAAACAACACAAATCCATTGCTTTTGAATGCCAATCCCCGGATCCCGTTTTCTATGCGAGAGCCAACAGAAAACGGAAGCAAAAACAACATGGCGGACGAAAGTGATCTTTTAAAATTCACAAATATCAAAATGAAGATAATAATAATAATAACAATAATAATAGCAATAATAACAACAAATGAGGTAAAGAAGGATAATTAATTCTTAAATATGATCTCACTTATAAACATATTACGTGTAATTACTTAAAAAAAAATCGTCATATTAAGAGTAATCAAATATTTCAAGTCCTCTTATACTCCTCACTCTTCTTCCTCTCTCTCACACCGTCTGTCTCACACTCGCCTTTAAAATCTATTTTCTCCCTCTTTCTCTCTCGCTCTCTCTCGCTCCTTCTCCTCCCTCTCTCCCTTCCTTTATCAGCTCGAGTCTTCCCGGCGCAAAGAACGGCCCAGATCTTATCGTCGAAGTTACCAGCGATCTTATCCGTCCGTTTCCCTCTCCTCTCCCTTCTCCCTTCCCCCTCCTCTTCTTGTTTCGGTTTTCTTCCGCCCTTTCGCTTTCGCTATCTGGCTCTCGCTCTCATTCTGTCTTTGTCTCCCGTTCTCTCTCTCTCTCTCCTTCCGACTGCTCGTCTTCGTCTTGCTTCCTATCTCTTCTTCCTCCGCCTCCCCTACCTCTCTGCTTCTTCTTCTTCTTCCTATTCTATCATTTCCCCTCTTCTTTTTCTTCCTCCCCTGCTTCTGCTGCTTCTTCTCGTCCTTCCCTACTCCCCACCCCTTTTCTTTTCTTCTCTTCTCTTTTCTTCTTCTTTTCCTCCCCCTACCCCCACCCCCTTTTCTTCCTCTTCCTACCTCTCTTCCTCCTCCTCCTCCTCCCCCTTTCATCCACCGTCTCCCACTCCCTCAGCCAATATTTACGTGACGACACAAAACAATCTCCCAAGAACTTAAAAAAAAAAAAAAAAAAAAAAAAAAAAAAAAAAAAAAGACAGGAATACATTTTGCGATTCGCTTATTTGAATAAATTACGGGTGTTTGATGCAGTCTTGTGTTGATCGTCTGTCATGAGATGGAGAGAGAACTCCTTCCTCCTTTTTTACGTCTGTCTGTCTGTCTACCCCCCCCCTCTCTCTCTCTCTCTCTCTCTCTCTCTCTCTCTCTCTCTCTCTCTCTCTCTCTCTCTCTCTTTCTCTCTCTCTCTCTCTCTCTCTCTCTCTCTCTCTCCCTCTTTCACTCCACTCTTTCATACACATAACGCTCAAGGGAAGGGTGTGTGTGGTGGGGGGGGGGTATGATACGCTTCCCCTCCCCTACTTCCTTCCTTCCTTCCTTCCTACCTACCTACCTACCTACCTACCTACCTACCTACCTACCTACCTACCTACCACCACCTACCTACCTACCTACCTACCTACCTACCTACCTACCTACCTTACTTACCTACCAACCCACCCCAGCCCTTACCCCTTTAGCCTAACCCCCCCCCCGCCTCCCCCACCGATACGAAGCCCGATCTATGAGAAAATTCTTCTTCGGTGTAAAACTTTTCTTTTTCGGGGAAGGAAGAAGGGGTAGGGGGAAGGGGGGAGAAAGAGGAGGGGAGGAGGAGAGGGAAGGAGGAGGAGGAAGTGGGGAGTAGGAGGGAGGAGGAGGAGGTGAGGGGGCGGGGAGGAGGAGAAGGGGGAGGAGGAAGGAGAGAGGAGGGAGAAGGAAGGAGAGGAGGAGAGGAGGAAGAGGAGAGGAAAGGGAGAGGAAGGAAGGGAGAGGAGAGAGGAGAGAAGGAGAGGGGAGGAGGAGAAGGGGGGGGGGGGCTTTTAGGAGAGGAGGTAAAAGAAAATCTCTGATAAATATCTGTTAAGTTCGGAATTCAATGGCGGCCCTGCTAGGGCTTAGAGCTACTTTTTCAAAAGTTGTTTTTGCATTTCTTTCTCTTGGCGAGTTATAACCCCACCCCCCCCCACACCTCCCGCCCCCTCATCTACATAAAACCCCTCCTCCGCTCCTTTCTTATCCCTCCTTCCTCCTACTTCTCTCTACCCTCCATCGCTCTCAACCCATTACTCCTTCCCTCCATCCCTTTAACTCCCTCTCTTCACCCCCACCCTCTCAAACCCATACATCACCACCTCACAACCCCCTTCTTATCTTCCCACACCCTCAAACCCCCTTAACATCACCCCTCACAATCCCCTTACCCTTCCACCCTCTCAACCCACCTACCCTCCACCCATCAACCCTCCTCCCTCATTACCCCCCACCCTCTCAACCCCCTCCCCCCCCTTAACCCCCATTCTCTCCCCCCTCCCCCACCCTCACGAAAACCCCTCTTACCTTCCCATCCTCTAAACCCACCTATTCCCCTCCCCTTCACAAACCCCAACCCTATCAACCCCCTCTCCCTCTCCCCTCACCCCAACTCCACCCCCTACCCCCCCTCTAACCCTCCCCGTCTTCCTTTCCGATATTACGTGAACTTTCCGAGACTCAGGTGACGTGGATAACTTTGGACGCGGGCGGTTTTCGTCGCCTCTCTCGTCGCCTCGTCGCCTCGTCGCTCGTCGCCTCGTCGCCTCGTCGTCTTGTCCCGCTGAACACGAACTTCTTTGTGTGGATTGGGGGGTCTTTGGGGGCGTCTTTTGGATTGGGGGGTCTTGGCGGGGGGGTCTTGTGGATTGGGGGGTCTTAGGGGGTGCTGGAATTGGGGGGGTCTTGGGGTCTTGTGGGAATTGGGGGTCTTGGGTGGGGTCTTGTGGATTGGGGGGTCTTGTGGATTGGGGGTCTTGGGGTCTTGTGGATTGGGGGGTCTTGGGGTGGGGTCTTGTGGATTGGGGTCTGTGGATTGGGGGTTCTTGGGGGGGTCTGTAGGGTCTTTGGATTGGGGGTTCTTGGGGGGGTCTTGTAGGGTCTTGTGGATTTGGAGGTCTTGGGGTGGGTCTTGTGGATTGGGGGGGGGGTCTTTCTGTTTATCTGTCTGTCTGTCTGTTTGTTAGTCTAGTCTGTCGTGTGTCTTTTGGTTCCTTTCTGTCTGTCTGTCTTTATTTTCGTATGTCTGTCTTTCGATTCGTTTCTGTCTGTCTGTGTTTTTTGGTTAATTTCTATCTGTCTGTGTCTGTCAGTTCCTTTCCGCCTGTCTCTGTCTTTTCCTTCCTTGCCCTTTGTCTGTGCTTCCGCTTGTCTGACATCCTCTCTCTTTCCTCCATTCCTCCTTTCCTTCCTCCCTTCTTCCCTGCCTTCTCCTCGCCTCCCTCCCATCCCCCCCCCCCTTCCTCCTTCTCACTTCCTCTCGCCTCTTTGAGTAATTGTTCCATCCATTTTTATCCCATGAACAATTCCATTCTCTCGTCAGGATCCCCCGCTTGTGATCACCAAGCCCTCGCCGAGAGCCGTTCTAATTCCATTTTCCTTCCATGCTTATTCCATCAAACATCCTTTCCCCCTTCATTCCCTTCTACCTCTCTCCGTTTTTTCCCACTAACGCTCTCTTTCTCTGTGTCTTTTTTTTTCTTTTTCCCGTTCGTCTCTCAGTCACTATGTCTCTATCGCATGATTTCTCCACTCCCTTGCCTTTCTCCTCTTTCTGCTCGTTTCTCGCTCGGTTTCTCTCTACCACTCTCTTTCTCCTCCTCTCCCTCCTCGGTCCGTTATCCCAATTATTCTGCATTTTTCTGTCGGCATTTCCGTTCTCTGCATTTCCCTGATCTGATATAATTCTCCTTCATAACTAACTCTCTCTCTCTCTCCTCTCTCTCTCTCTCTCTCTCTCTCATCTCTCTCTCTCTCTCTCTCTCTCTCTTCTCTCTCTCTCTCTCTCTTCTTCTTCTCTCTTCTCTTCTCTCTTCTTCTTCTCTCTCTCGTACCCCCCTCCTCTGCATCTCATCTCTCTCTCTCTCTCTCATCTCAAATCTCTTTCTCTCATTCTCTCTCTATCCTCCTCCCTCTCTCTCAGCTTCCTCTCTCTCTCTCATCTCTCTCTCTCTCTCCTCCCTCTTCCCTCCCTTCCCTCCTTCCTTCCTCCTCTCTCTCCTCCCTCCTCCCTCCCTCTTCTCCCCCTCTCTCTCCTCCCTCCTCTCTCCTTCCCCCCTCCCTCCCTCCCTCCTCCTTCCCTCTCTCCTCTCCTCTCTCCTCCCTTCCT
Organism: Penaeus vannamei; assembly: GCF_003789085.1. Classification (NCBI taxonomy): domain Eukaryota; kingdom Metazoa; phylum Arthropoda; class Malacostraca; order Decapoda; family Penaeidae; genus Penaeus; species Penaeus vannamei. The sequence goes on from NW_020871858.1 coordinate 86,497, forward strand.
TTCGCCCTGCTCCTTTTCCGAATACTCTCCCAATCTACCGCCGCTCTTTTATCCTCTCCCCGTGTTCTTGCGTTAATTAACTTCCTTTCATTGTGTGAGAAGAAAGAGTAGGTAAGCGGAAGGGAGGGAGGAGGAGGAGGCAGGAGCCGCGAGAGAAAGAGAAAAGAGAAATAGAAGAACGGAGAAGGTGTGGAGGAGGAAGGAGGAGGAGTGGGGGAGGAGGAGGTAGGAACGAGAGGCGGAAGGAGGAGGAGGAGACGAGGAGGAGAGGGAGGAAAGTAGAGAATAGTATAGAGGAGAAAGTAGAGAAAGGAGGAGGAATAGAAAAGGAGAAGGATGGAGGAGGTTAGAGGAGGAGAGGAGGAGGTAGACGGAGGAGGAAGTAGGTGCAAGGAGGAGGAGGAAGGGGAAATAATTGGAGGAGCAAGTAGAGAAAGGAGGAATAGAAGAAGGAGAAGAAGATGGAGAGAAAGAGAGGTGGAGGAGAAAGAAGAGGAGGAATAGAAGAAGGAGAAGAAGATGGAGGAGGAGGGGAGGAGGAGGAGGAAGGAGCTAAGGAAGTTAGAGGTGGTGTGGGTGATGGAAGAGGGGGCAGAGGGCGGTAAAGTAAGGAGGAAGAGGAAGTAGGTGGGAGGAAGTGGTGGTGAAGGATGGGGGAATTTAGAGGAGGGAAGAGAGGAGGAGGAGAAAATAGGAGGAAGAAGAAGAGAGAAACGGAAAATAAGGCACTAAAACCCAAGATTCCCTCCCACACCTTCCTTCCATCTTCAACAAAACCCATCCCTCTACCCTCTACCCCTCACCCCTCTTCCCTCCTTCTTCCTCCCCCCACCACCGCCCCCACGAGAACCCTCCTGCAGCAGTGGAGTGAGGGCCTGATAACATCGACGGTTAACGGGCCAGACAGACTAGTCCACAGTCCCCGGCACCGTCAACAAGCTTCTGTATTTACCCTTTTTTTCCCCTCTCCGACAAGCACGTCTCAAAGGGGAAGCTTATCTGTTTCCTGTTTGGAAAGGTGATTTTTTTAAGCTCCCTCTTATTCCTCCTTTTTTTTTTTTTTTTTTTTGACGGAGAGCGGGTTTGGTTTGGTGGGAAAAACTTTTTTTTTTTTCCTAATCTCTCTCTCTCTCTTTCTTTCCTTCCCTCCCTCTCTCTCCTTCCTCCCTCTCTCTCCTTCCTCTCACCCTCCCTCCTCCCCTCCACCTTCTCCTCTCCACACCTCCTCAACCCTCTACCTCCCCTCCACCCTCCCACCTCCTCCCCCTCCTCACCCTCCACCCCTACCCCCCCCCCCTCCACCCTACCTCCCCTCAATTCCTTCTCCCCCCCCCCAAGACGAAGACAGCCACCCCCCGACCCCTGCTTTCCCCATCGCCGCCCTTGGTTAGGCATTGTCCCTTGTTCTCACTTCTAATGGGGGTCTAAGGGGCGTGTTCCCTCCTGTTGGTAGGTAGGTGTTGGCAGGTGGAAGTGCTGGCAGCCAGGTGTTGGGTGGGATCTTGTTGACGGCCTGATAGGAGGAGGTGACTGGAGGAGGTTATAGAAGGAGGTGACTGGAGGAGGTGATAGAAGGAGGTGACTGATGAGGAGGTGATAGAAGGGAGGAGGAGGTGATAGGAGGTGATAGAAGGATAGGAATAATAGGAGTAGGTGATAGGAGGTGATGATGGAGGAGTGATAGGAGGTGAGATGAGGAGGTGATAGGGATGGGGATAGTAGGGGTGATAGAAGGTGATTTGAGGTGATAGGAAGTGACTGGAGGAGGTGATAGGAGGGGGGTCCAGCCTCGGCTGTCTTCGCATACAAAGGATCGTTTTCGTTTTCTTTGGAAGAAGGAAAGGCGAGAAAGAAGATAAAAGGAAAGAATAAAGAAAAGAAAGAAAAAAAAAGAATCGAGAAAAAAATAAGAACAATTACTTTGTAGAAATCCGACTGGAATGGAAGCACAATAATAAAGATAATATCCATAAGAAAACTGATGCGAAGTACAAATCTGTCTTGATAAAAAAAAAAAAAAAATACATCTATAGATTTCTACCAATCGCCCAATCTCAACACCTCGAACAGGTTAATCCCTCCCAACGGATTTACGATATCACAAATCACTCCCCAATCATTCCTTCCCCCTCCTATTCTTCTTCCCTTTCCCCCCTCTTCTAACCCCTCGCTCCTTTCACACTCTCCCCCTTCTCTCCCTCTACCCCCTATCCTTCTAACTCTCCTCTTCCTCTCCTTCCCCCCACCCTACTTTCTCCCTATTTCCTTCCCCCTTCTCTCCTAACCCCCCCCTACCACCTCAGCCACATTCCCATCCTTCCATCCCCTCCTTCCTATCCCCCATTCACCCCTCCTCCCTACACTCCCCTCCACCTCCCAACCTCCAACCCCTCCCCACCCACCACCTTCCCCTCCACCCCAACCCCCCCTCCCCCATCCACCTCCGTTACACTCAGCTGTGATATTTCAGGAAGTGACAAGACGTGAGAAAAAAAAATATATATATACATAAATATATGACAATAACCCACCGACCGACGTGGAAACGCGGCCACACCAAGTGAACAAATTTACGGGGCTGTTCATTGTTCATTGGGGGGGAGGGGGGGAGGGTTTGGCTGTCACGGTATAGGCCTGCCTGGGTTGTTATTGTTGTTTCGAATACAAACAAAATTAGTGGCTTGTGAAAACCAAGGGTGTGGGAGTGTGGTTTGTGAAATGGATGGGTGTTTGTCACTGTGTGGATATTTCTGAAGGGCGAGTAGGTATCTGTATATATCGTGTGGATATATTTGTGTGGATATGTGGCGTGTGGATATATTTGCGTACGAAGATTGGGTATTCATATGCCTATAAGTGGATACTTCTGAAGGGCGAGTAGGTATCTGTATATGTCGAGTGGGTTTATATCGTGTGGATAGATTTGTGTGGATATATGGCGCGTGGATGGATTTGTGTATGAAGATAATGTATTCATATGCCTCTAAGTGGATATAACTGGATATTTACGAAGGGCGAGTAGGTATCTGTATATGTCGAGTGGGTTTATATCGTGTGGATAGATTTGTGTGGATATATGGGCGCGGATGGATTTGTGTATGAAGATAATGTATTCATATGCCTATAAGTGGATATAACTGGATATTTACGAAGGGCGAGTAGGAATCTGTATATGTCGAGTGGGTATATATCGTGTGGATATATTTGTGTATAAAGATTAGGTATTCATATACCTATAAGTGGATATAAGTGGATATTTCCGAAGCGCGAGTAGGTATTTGTATATAACGAATATATATTTATACAGAACGGGCAATGGGTATAAGTGTATGGCGTGTGGATACATTTAAGTACAAATAGTGGATATTTCCATCCGAAGAGAATATATCTGATAATGAGGATATATCTATGTACGAATAGTGGATATCTACATCCTAGGAAAAAGATATTTACATCAGATTAGTGGATAATTACCCAAGTTTGCGAAAATTCTTCCTAGTCTCCTTCCATTTTGCCGGCGTGGATTTTTAACTTTGGGAAATAGTGAAAACGGAAAGCGATGGCGTGCAGATCTCAACCCCGTTACTTACGTATTCATTCGTTTTATTTCTCCACTCGTGTCTGATTCCATTACCTGATCTTTTAAATCGCATCCATATTTTTCCTCACTTATTTTCTTTCCTTTTTCTGTTCTTCCTCCTCCTCCCTTCTTCTTTCCACTCTCTTTTTCCTCTCTCTTCTTCTTCCTACTCCTCCTCTTCTTCTTCCCTCCTCCTCCTCTTTCCCTCCTTCTCCTCCTCCTCCTCCTCTCTCTTCTTTCTCTTTTTCTTCTTCTTTCTTCTTCTTCTTCTTCTCTCCTCCTTCCTCCTCCTCCTCCTCCTCCTCCCCCTCTCCTTCTTCTCTCTCCTCCTCCTCTTCTTTATCTTCTTATCGCCCTCCATCTCATCCTCTTCCCATTCCGACACATCCTCTTAATCGCCCGCCTTTTCTCCTTGCAAGATCGTAATTCCCAAGAAGTAAATTAAGATCGTCTCTTTCCTCGTCCTTCAGCTCCTCCATCTCCCTTCTTCCCTTTCTCGCCCTCTTTATTCCCTCTCCCCTCTCTCCCTCCCTCCTCATCCTAGTTTCCCTCTCTAAACTAGAGAGGAGAGGAGAATAGAGAAGACGAGAGGAAAGAAGGAAGAACAAAAAGAAACAGATGGGAATCCCCCTTTCCCACTTTATTCGACTTAGACTCCCCTCCCCCCATCCCCCTTCCCTCCCCACCCCTTCCCCCCATCCCCCCTTCCCACAGCTTTCCCTCCCTCATCCTCCCTTCCCCTTCCCCTTCCCCCCTTCCCCCACACAGGTTTTCCCTCCCTCATCCTCCCTTCCCCTTCCCCTTCTCCCTCCCTCCCCCACAGGTTTCCCCTCAGATGCAGCGCCCCCTCTGGCCCCACACCATTTTTTATGATCCAGAGTAAATTTCCCAAAGCCAATCTTCCTCCCCCACCCCCACCCCTTCCCCCTCGCCTCCTGCCCCCCCCTCCCTCCAACCATCTCCACCCCGCCTCAATTCCTTATTTCTCTCTTTTTTCCCATCAAGAGAAGAGAAGAGAAAAGAAAAGAAAAAAAAAGAAAAAAAGAGAAGATAAAAGAAGAAGCAAACAAAGCAAAAAAACAAACAAAAAAAAAAAAAAACGAAAGAGAGAGAGAGACAAAGAAAAAGGAAAAAGAAAAGAGAGAGAGAGAAAGCGGTCTCCCGAGCAGATTTCCTCCCCGCCCGATTCTTTACGCCCTCTTCATAACGCGTGGCAACAATATAGAGGATAATTCAGCGGTCTTCAACTGAAATAAAACCTCCTTCGTAACAAGGAGGGAGAGAGGGAGAGAAAGGGAGAGAAAGGGAGGGATTGAGGGAGGGAGGGAGGGAGGGAGGGAGGAGCGAGGGTGGGAGAGAAGGAGGAGGAAGTAAGGAGGGAAAGAGGAAAGGGGGAGGAAGGGAGGGAGGGAGGGAGGGAGAGGTTTGGAATACGAGGGACGAAGGAATCAGGAAGGGGGAGAAATGAGAGGGAGACGGAGGGAGGATGGGAGGGAGGGAGGGAGAGAAAGAGAGACTGGGTAGAATAGGAGGAAGAGGGGGGAGAGTTGGGGAAAGAAGGAAGCAGGGAAAAAAATAGGGAGGGATGAAGGGGAAACGAATCAGAGAGAGGGAGAGAAGGGGAGGAGGGAGTGACCAAAGAAGTAAAAAAAAAAAAAAAAAGGAAAAAAAAAAAAAAACAGGAGGGGTGGAGGGAGAAGCAGAAAGGGAAAGACAGGAGGAAGGAAGGAAGGAGAGACGGGAAAAATACCTTCCGACGCCGTTTTCGTAAGTCACGACGATAGAATCAGAGGAGGAGAAACAGCAGAAGGCGTGTAATTCATCCTCAGAAGAGAAGGGGGAGAAGTGGGGGAGGGAGAAGGGGGGAGGGGGAGGGGCAGCACTCTCTTCCCTCTCCCTTCCTTCCTCTCTTCCTCTTTTCTTTTATCCAACCCTTTGCCATTTATTTCCTCCGTGTATTTGCGTTCTGCTTTTATCGGACTAATTATTGGATTTTCCCTTCATCCCTTTATCCTTATTTTTCCTTTTCGTGGATTTGCTTTATACTTTAGACTCATGTCCTGAAACTTCCACTTACTGAACCTGCCACGCACTTACACAGACATTAACACTTAAACTGACACTATCACTTCCACTGACATTGCCAATTACACTGCCACTACCACTTACACTATAACTTACACTGTCATAGTCCACCCATAGCCACAGCCCTTATCCCACCCTTGCCAACCCCTGGCACTCCCACCCTTGCCCAACCCCTGGCACTCACCCCCCTTGCCAACCCCTGCCACGCTCCGCCCCTCGCCCTGTCGCCAACCCCACCCCCTGCCCGACCCCTGCCACGCCCCCTTCCCCCCACGCCCTTTGTTCGGGCCGTAATGAGGGGCGCCGCGCCGGCCGCCTCTCTTTGGCTTCCCTTTAATTTCCGTTTTCGCCCCTGACGCCTTTCTCGGTTTCTTTTGTCGCTTTCGGGAGAGGTTTCTTCTGACAGCGCCCCTCCTGGGTACCCTCCTCCCCTTCTCCCCTCTCCTGGGTACTCCCTACCCCTTTCCCCCGGCTCTAAGGTCTCCCCTTTCTCCCTCTTCCCCTCCCCCTTTCCCCTCTCTTAGACATCCCCTCTCCCTTTCACCCCTCTCCTAAATCCTCCCTCATCTCCCCCTCTCCCCCTCCTCCCATCCCTCTCCCCTCTTTTCCCCTTTCCCAATCTAGATCCCCCCATCTCCACCCCACCCTCCTCCACAAAGGGAAAAAGAGATTGGAAACCATCTCTGTTCCTGTCGTAATTTCCTTTGGATGTAAGGTGATGATGATGATAGTGATGGTGATTGTGATGGCGATGATGATGATTTAAGATGATGATAATGACAGTGATGGCGAAGATGATGAATGATGACGATGATGATGATTGATAAGATAATGATAGTGATGGCGAAGATGATGATGAATGTGATGACGATGATGATGATTGATAATGATAATGATAGTGATGGCGAAGATGATGATGATAATTGTGAAAATGATGATAATAATAATAATGAAGACGGTGTTAATGGCTGTGAGATAGCAAAAGAAGACGAAGGAGAATATACGGATATAAAGTGATGATGATGATGATGACTGTGATGATGATGGTGATGACTGTGATAATAATAATGATGACGATGGTGTTAATGGTAGTGAGACAAGCGAAAGACGTCGAAAAAGAAGAAGAAAAGAAGAAGAAAAAAGAAGAAAAGAAGACGAAAAAGAAGAAGAAAAAAGAAAAGAGGACGAAAAAGAAGAAGAACAAATAGAAAGACGGAAAGAAAGAAAGAAAGAAAGAAAAAAAAAGAAAAAAACGATCTCGCAGAAGACGTCACCAACATGTCCGAGACACGTTCGCGGTTCCCATCCCTTTCCGAAAAGACTCCTCCCGACGTCTCAAGTTGCTCAAGACATCCCCGGCCGCCCTTGTGTAATCTTGCATTTGAATCTCTTACTCCCAAATTAAGAGTAAATAGAAAAGAAAAATAAGCTTAATTCCTTTTTTTATTTTTTCTTATGCTGTCCTTTCGTAAAATTATTTTAGGTCTTTTTTTATTTTATTTTTCTTATGTTGTCCTCTCGTAAAATCATTTTAGTTCTTTTTTTTATTTTATTTTTCTTATGTTGTCCTATCTTAAGATTATCTTAGTTCCTCTTTAATTCATTTTTCTTATGCTGTCCTATCTTAAAATTATTTTAGTTCCTTTTTAATTCTCTTTTCTTATGCTGTCCTATCTCGAGTCATGAACATACTTTTCATAATCAATTCATTTTCCTTGAAGTTTCCCCTTCATAAAAACAAAGAAACGAATAAACACAAACAAAAAAATCAAGCAAAAAAAAAAAAAAAAAAAAAAGGGAATAAGAGGACAAACAGATAAAAAAGACATTACCGCCCCTTCCCCCCCAAAAATGCACTTGGCTCACATCATCACCAACCCTCTGAGGGACACATGACACCATCACCACCATCATCATCAGCTGGTCGATCGCACCATTAACTATCGCTAAATAACCGTCGGCATCCACACCACATTGGGGGCAAGAAGGGCACGCCGGGACGCCTCTCATCACCCGTCAACCATCATCACAATATCATAAAAATCTATAAATTTTGGGATTGCAGTGATGGCCGATCTACCATTCCCATAGACTGCCGTAAATTTAGCATCACGCTAGACAGCATAACATCCCCTTTACTATCACCACACCATCCACCACAAATCCACCATCGCCTCCACCATACCCTCCAGCACCAACCATCACCACAAATCCACATCCCTTTCCCTACCATCCACCATCCCCTCCACCATGACCCTCCCACCACAAATCCACATACCCCTTCCCTACCATCCCCCACCACACCATCCACCATAACCCTCCCACCACAGATCCACCATCCCCTTCCCTACCATCCACCCACCACCACCTTCACCGCAAATCCACCATCCCTTTCCCTACATCTCCCCACCACACATCCACCATAACCCTTCCACCACAGATCCACCAACACTCCTATCCTACCATCCACCACCACACCATAAATCCACCACAGATCCACCATCCCCAGCACCACACAAGCACGGTCGGCCCCCCCCTTCCCTCCCCCCTCCCCCCTCCCCCCCTCCTAGATCCCCCGCGAGCGAAGGCCGCCGCTCTATTCCGCGCGCTCGTGGTAATTGAAACGAATGATCCGCCTCGCCTCTCCTTTTCCCTCTCCTCTCTCCTCTCTCTTGATCTTATTTTTTCCCTTTCTTTCTTTCTTTCTTTCTCTATCTAATTCTTATGTTCCCTTCTCTCCTTCTCTCTATCTTTCTCTTCCCTCTCCTCTCTCCTCTCTCTCTTGATCTATTCTTTCCCTTTCCTTTCTTTCTTTTCTTCTTCTCTCTCATATTTCTTATCTCTCCTTCTCTCTTCCTTTTCCCCTCTCCTCTCTCCTCTCTCTTGATCTTATTCTTTCTCTTTCTTCTTTCTTTTCTCTGTTCTTAATCTCTCCTTCAATCTCGCTTCTCTCCTTTTCCCCTCTCCTCTCTCCCTCTCTCTTGATCTTATTCTTTCCCTTCTTTCTTTCTTTCTTTCATTGTCTTCTCCATTTCTTAATCTCTCCTCCTCTCTCTCTTTTCTCTCCTTTCCCCTTCTCTCTCTCTCTCTTTTCCCCTCTCTTTCTCTCTCTCTCTCTCTCTTCTCTCTCCTCTCTCTCTCTCTCTCCTCTCTCTCTCTCTCTCTCTCTCTCTCTCTCTCGCTCTCTCTCTCCTCTCCCTCACACCCTTTATCCCTCCTCCTCCACCCCGGCCTGGTCTCTGGCATCCACCCAGCTGGAAAACACACGAAGGGGGGGGGGGAAAGGAAAGTGGATAGGAGAGAAGGCGGGAGGATAAAGATGAGGATGATGGAGAGTGAAAAGAAGATTAGGTAAAAGAACGGCAATAAAACTGAACAGAAGAAAGAGCAGGAAAGGAAACAAAAAAGAACGAGAGAGAGAGGGAGAGAGAGAGAGAGAGAGAGAGGAGAGAGAGAGAAGAGAGAGAGAGAGAGAGAGAGAGAGAGAGAGAGAAAGAAAGAAAGAAAGAAAGAAAGAAGAAAGAAAGAGAAAGAAAAGAAGAGAGAAGAGTGATTCCAAGATCCATAAGAGCTGTTACCTCCCCTCTCCTCCTCCCCCCTCCCTCCCTCCCCTCTCCCTCCCCCCCCCCCCCCCCCGATGATGACTCGCCAAATGAGAGTCCGTCAGAGTCAGAATCCAGCCTTGGGTCGATCTGTCTCTCCTCCTCGCCTCCTTCTTCTTCCTTCCTCCTCCTCATGCGGTCGGATGGAGAGCCAAAGAGGAGGAAGAGGAAGAGGGAGAAGGAGAGGGAGGGAGAGGGAAGAGAGAGAGAGAAAAGAGAAGAGAGAGAGAGAGAAGAAGAGAGAGAGAGAGAGAGAGAAGAGAGAGAGAGAGAGAGAGAAGAGAGAGAGAGAGAGGAGAGAGGGAGGGAGAGAGGGAGGGAGGGAGGGAGGGAGGGAGAGAGAGAGGAGAGGAAAGAGAGAGAGAGTGAAAGAAGGGAGGGAGGGAGAGAGCAAGAGAGAGAGAGAGAGAGAAAATGAAATGAGACTAATAAAGACAAAAAATAAATCCAAAAAACGTAAACAAAAGAGGGTAAAAAAAAAGACCACACACCCTCTCCCTCCCCCCAAACCCAACCTCAACCTCCCCCTCACCCCTCCACCCCCCTCCTATCCCCCACTCCCCCTACCCTCACCCCCCCCCCCCCAACCCCAACCGCATGCGCCACCGGTTCCCGAACTGGATTTATAAGATCCTAACCTCCCGCCATTCATCCTTCTCAGGCAGCGGCGGCGTGGAAAGGGAACCGCCGAGAGGACTTCAAGAGGCTCGAGACATCCTTGGTTTCCACGAGGTTAATCTTGGGGGTCCTTGCCGGGGGGGGGGGGTCCTTGTGGGGGGGGGGGGTCCTTCGGGGGTGGAGGGATCCTTTGGAGTCCTCGGGTAGGAGAGGGTTGGTGGTGGAGGTGGAGGAGTGGTGTTGGTGATGTGGCTGGAGGGAGGTGAGGAGTGCGTGAGAAATGGGGGGGGGGGGGGGGCGTTGGTGTTTTGTGTAATGTTTATTTGTTTGTTAAACAATTATTTCAATGTTGTGATAGTACTGTGTGCGCGCGCGCGCGTGTTTGTGTATGTGTATGTGCACGCGTGCGTGCGTGTGTGCGTCTTTCTCTCTCTCTTTCTTGCTTTCTTCCTTTCTTTCTTTCTTTCTCTCTCTCTCTTTCCCCAAACAACCATGTGAACGCCATCAAGTTAACAAGCACGTAACTACAACCCGCAGGTGAGAAAGACGAAAAAAAAATCTTGCTCCTAACTGGCAATCAACGTCACAACAGGAGAAGCAAATGCTGTAGTTCCGCTCATCTTCATTTTTCAACATGCACATAATTGCGCCGCTGCATTTCAATCCGAAAAGAACACTGTAACGACTGCAACGAAAAGGGAGAGGGGTGGGGGAGGTGAGGAGAGAGGGAAGAGGGAGAGAGGGAGAGAAGGAGGGAAAGGGAGGAAGGAGAGAGGGAGAGAGGTCCCGAGAGGGGAATGTGGGAGGGGGGAAGAGAAAGGGAGAAAGAGGGAGTGAGGAAGGGGAAGGAGGGTGGGGAGAAAAGGATAAAAGAGAAGAACAAAGGAAGGGAAGATGGTGGGGATGGGAGAGAAGCGAAGAGCAGGAACAAGAAGAAGAAGAAAAAGAAAAAGAAGAAGGTGGTGAAGGGAGAGAAGAAGAAGAAGGTGGGGAAAGAAGAAGAAGAAGAAGAAGAAAAAGGAGAAGAACAAGAGAAGAAAAAGAAAAAGAAGTGGGGAAGAAGAAGGTGGGAAGGAGAAGAAGAAGAAGAAAGAGAAGAAGAAGGAGGTGGTGGTGGGGCGAAGAGGAGAACATTTTCTCATGCATTTTTCATGCTGATAATCACGTGAATGGAACTCACGCCGCTTTCCTCATTGGNGAGAGAGAGAGAGAAGAGAGAGAGAGCGAGAGAGAGAGAGAGAGAGATAGAGAAGGAAGGAGGAGAGAGAGAGAGAGAGAGAGAAAGGAGAGAAGAGAAGAAAAAGAAGAGAAAAGAGAAGAGAAGAAGAGAGATAAGAAGAGAAAGAGGAAGGTAGAGAGAGAGAGGAGAGAGAGAGAAGGAAGAAGGAGAGGAGATGAGAGAGAGATGAGAGAGGAGAGAGAGAAGAGAGAGGAGAGGGAGGAGAGGATAGACGAGAGCCCCGTAAGTGAGTCGAACAGGGCGTCTGATGAGCGTACTGAAGGGACCTCCCAGAGTACACAGCATCATAACAGATGACGACCGTGGGTTCCAGTATGACTCTCTTGCCTTTCTGTTTCTTTTTTTCTTCCTTTCTTTTTATCTCCCTCGTTTTTTCTTCTTCTCTCTTTTTTTTTTTCTCGTTTCTTCTCTCTCCTCTCTCATTCTTTGTTTTCAGGGCTTTCTTCTTCTCCCCCCTCCCTCCCTCCCTCTCCCCTCTCCTCCTCCCTCTCTCCTCTCTCCTCTCTCTCTCTTCTCTCTCTCTCTCTCTCTCTCTTCTCTCTCTCTTCTCTCTCTCTCTCTGCTCTCTCTCTGCAAAAGCAACGTTCGAAAGCCACAACGAAAACAAAAGCAAAATACTAAACGAAAAGCAAAAACGAAAGAAAAGAACTAAATTAAACAAACAGACAAAAAAAAGAAAAAAAATCGAATTCAGGCCATAAACGCTGATGGACTCATTATCCGGGTAATGAACCTACGAAGAGAGTGAACGATAAATTATGTGATGCGATAAAAAAGAAATAAAAAAAATATAATTGAACCGTAAAGGGAAGAGAAGAACTAGTGATCAGCTAATGTCCCTTTGATGTACATGACTGAACTAGGATATTGTTGATTTTGTAAAAAAAAAAAGAAAAAAAGAAAGAAAGAAAGAAAGAAAGAAAGAAAGAAAGAAAGAAAAGGAGAAAAGAAGAAAGAAAGAAAGAAAGAAAGAAAGAAAGAAAGAAAAAGTTAATTACGTTTGTTACAACGGAACGGTATGTTTTCTACGTATATGATATACTAGAGTGAGGGTAAGGAGGTAGGTGTATATATACATACACATAGATAGAAACACGTACATACTGATGGGTAGATATGCCAACACACAAACATACAAATATATAGATATACAAATACAAATACAAATTACAGATATACAAATATATAGAAACACGTACATACTGATGGGTAGATATACGCACACACAAACATACAAATATACAAACATACACTCACATCCACACAAACGTAAACACACTGATTGTACAGATATATATGATATGATTTCTTGGAAAATTATTTGAATCACGTTTTCTCTTTAGATTCTTTTATGTCGCTTTGTTTGGAGCAATAATAATAAAAGGAAAAGGAGAGAGAGAAGGAAGAAGGAGGAGAAGGAAGGAGAAGGAGAGGAAGGAGAAGAAGAAGAAAAAGAGGAAGAGAGAAGAGAGGGGGAGAAGAGAAGAGGAAGAAGGAGAAGAAGAAGAGGTTGAGGGTGATGAAGAAGAAAAGAAAAGAGGAGAAGAAAGAACAAGAGGAGGAGAAGGAGAATAAGAAAAGAAGAGGAAGAAGAAGGAGAAAAGAGGAGAAGAAAAAGGAAAATGAAGAAGGGGAATAAGAAAAAGAAGAAGAAAAAAATAAGAATAGGAAGAAGCAGAAGAAGAAGAGAAAAAAGAAAAATGAAAAACAAAAGCGTGAGATATTAATGGTCACAGGATACCTAAGGTAAATCGGGCATTTCCGGGCAACACGCTAAACAGAAGTGGACTTTATTATGCTATGAAACAGGAACATAAAAAAGGTAATTGAAATGCGACAACCTTCCCTTAGAGTTGTGAAGTGACGGGAGTATCAAATGGATTTAGTTGTTATCATCAAGTCTTTTTTTTTTAACGTTTTGTCAACAGGAGAGATAAAGACAAAAATAAACATCATAGTCTATTGTCTGCTTTCTCGCGAACTCCAGTTTCCTCTTATGCGCTGTTGTCGGAAAATAAATGTCTCTTTTTTTCATTTTTTTTTCGTTTTTATTCTAACATTTCATGGAAAGAGAACCGGATGGAATGTTTATTTCATATTTCCTTCAGCAGAAAGGAATTGTGTTATGCCTCATTATCTATTCTCTGAAGTATGTATATTCGTAAACATGGAAATCTCCATTGTTATACGTGGATTAAAGCATATTTGTATAAAGAGTCACATACACGCATACCCATTTAAATTCACAAAGTACTCACAAACGTACAAAAAAACATACATATACATATAAACACGCGGAATCGCACGCACGCAACGCACATACAGACAGACAACAAACACACACAAACACAATCACACACATACATTCACTCACTCACTCTTTCTGTCTGTCTGTCTGTCTCTTTCTCTCTCTCTCACACACACTCACTCTCTCTGTCTGTTTCTGTCTCTGTCTCTGTCTGTCTGTCTGTCTCTGTCTCTCTCTCTCTCTCTCTCACACACACACACACACACACACACACACACAAAAAAAAAAAAAAAAACGCATGTCTCACACGCACAGGGCCTTGCTTCTTGTATTCAAAGGACACACGCAAATAATAATACACAAATACGCCTTGAGGCAATTTTCATGTTATGAAATGTAAATTGCTGCATTTCCAAAAGCCAATTTTGTTGCCCAGATGGAAAAGAGTGAGAGGGAGGTGGGAGGATGAGGGAGAGAGTGAGGGAGATGAGGGGAAGGGATTGGGTGAAGGGGAGGGTAAGAGAAAGTAAGAGGAGAGAGGCGAGAGAGGGAAAGAGGCGGAGGGTAAGGAGGGAGAGGGAGAGGATGAGGGAGATGAGGGAAGGGATTGGGTGAGGGCGGGGGAGGGTAAGAGAAAGTAAGAGGGAGAAGAGGCGAGAGAGGGAAAGAAAGGCGGAGGGTGAAGAGGGAGAGGGAGAGAAGAAGGAGGGAGATGAGACAGAAAAAAGAGGGAGATGAGGCAAAAAAGAGGGAATTGAAGGAGACAGAGAGGGATAGAAGAGAGAGGGAGAGAGGAGAAAAAAGAGAGATAAAAGAAAGAAGAGAGAACAAAAAGGGAGATGAGGCAGAAAAAAGAGAGATAGGGATAGAAGAAAGGATGAAGCAAAAAGAGGGAGATGAAGGAGAGAGGGAAGAGAAGAAAGAGGGATATGAAGCAGAAAAAGAGGGAGAAGGAGAAAGAGAGGTAGAGAAGAAAGAGGGGAAGAAAGCTAGAGAAGGAGAGGGGAAATTAAAGAAAGAAAGGTGATTGATAAGAGAGAGAAAAAAGAGAGGATACAAAATTATGTTAATAATATTGATGGCAATATAGATAATGATGATATTAGTATTAATATGGATATTGATATTAATTTCGTGATAATGATGATGGTGATAGTGAATTAATAATAACATAAACGATAGTGATAACAATGACAAGTATCTACAATAAGATCAATCAAAATAATGTTAGTAATGACACAAATAAAGGTAATTACCCTAATGACAAGAATAATGGTAATTATCCTAATGACACGAATAAAGGTAATTACCCTAATGACACGAATAATGGCAATCATCCTAATGACACGAAAAGTGGTAATTACCCTAATGACACGAATAATGGTAATCCTTTCGTGATAATTGACGGTGATAGTGAAATACCGCTAATAACGCAAATGATAATGATAACACGTATCAAACATGTTCTTCAGCCAGCGTCTTAATGCCACCCCGATTCCTCACGCCTCTTGACCTCTGACCTTTCCCCTCTTTAAATCCCTCAGGCCAAACTTGGGGACCTGTGCTGCTAAGGTAAATTCATGTTAATAACCTAAAAAAAAAAAAAAAAAAAAACTTGCGCTCGATGACAACTCCGCCCAAAATGCATAGTTGTTTTGGGTTCTTTGGAAAGCTAGAGTAAGAAGTTAGGGACGTGTAAACTTTGGGATAAAAATGAAAAAAAAAAAAAATCTTGGCTTTTCTTTTTCTTTTTGTGTATCTGTCTCGTCTGTCTGTTCTCTCTCACTCTGTCTGTCTGTCTGAATCAGTCTCTGTCTGTCTGTCTGTATTTTCTCTCTCTCTCTGTCTGTCTGAATCAGTCTCTGTCTCTGTCTGTGTCTATCTGTCTGTCTGTCTCTCTTTCTGTCTCTGTCTCTCTCTGTCTGTCTGTCTCTCTCCCCCCATACGAATTTCGCAAGATTCACCTTTTGATCTCCGCCCTCGCATGGTTCATTTACAAGGAATATGTAAACAGTTATTAATATATATATTTTTTTTCTGTGGCTCCTCCTACAAGCATTGATATTACTTTGATTTAGTTTTATTCTCTGTTTAATTCTCTTTCCGTCTCTTTCTCTCCTCCTTCTCTTCCTCCCTATTCCCTTCTCTTTCCATCCCCCTCTCCCTCTCTTTTTTTCTCTCTCTCTTCCTAGAGTCTGTCTGTCTTTGTGTCTATATGAGTGCCTATCTGTCTACCAGTCTGTCTGTATGTCTATCTGTCAGTCAGTCAGTCTGTTCTATTTGTCTATCTTCCTCATTCTTCCCCCCCTCTCTCTCCCTCTCCCTCTTCTCCCTTTCTCCCTCACCAGAAATCTACACTAGTTTCCCCCACAACCCAAGCCAACTGGTGTCCTTCCATTGTTCATCAACGCAGAAAAATGTAAACAACGATTTCCAAATATTGTATTCTGTGACATTCTGTTTTTATTCTATTTTCTTTTTCCTTGACGTTTTCATTTCTTGCATTTCTTAAGTCCTTTTTTTCT
The DNA here is from genome assembly GCF_003789085.1 of Penaeus vannamei. NCBI lineage: Eukaryota > Metazoa > Arthropoda > Malacostraca > Decapoda > Penaeidae > Penaeus > Penaeus vannamei. Next base: position 102,395 of record NW_020871858.1, read on the forward strand.
CTCTCGCTTTCTCTTTCTTTCGGCTTTTTGTTGTGTTTTATGTGTTTTTCTCCTAGCCTGTTCCTCTGTTCTTTTAATTGATTTTGACTGTCTGCTCTGTCTGTCTGTGTTTCTCTTTCTCCTTTCTGTCTCTCTCTTTTTCTCCGCTTCCAACCCAAGCTGCAACAAATGTTTCCTCCCTTCCTCCTCCCCTTCTCTCTCTCCCGCTGTCTACACGCAATATTCGCCCCCTCCCTGCCCCCTCGTTTCTGACATCGTTCAAATATTCCGCTTAACGTCCCCTTCTCTTCATTTCTCTCCTTTCCTCCTCTTCTCCCTTCCGTTTTGTCTCTCTTCTTCCCTCCACTTCTCCCCTTCCTTCTGTCTCTCCTCTCCCCTTCCTTTTCTCTCTCCTCTCCCCTCTCTTTCACCCCTTCTTTCCTACCCTCTCCCCTCCCATGTTTACAATTCCTATTCATTTGTTTATCTATCATTCCTTCCCTCCCCTGATATTCATGAAATCAACGAAAGACACAAAAAAGTGTTTTTCTTCTTCTTCCTCTTACTACTATCATCATCATTATTAATATTATAATCATTTAACGTGTTTTTCACTAGCCCTTTGCATATCCTTTCAGACCTTGTTGACAGCGACGTTGTGTGTCTTTGTTTTGTGTCGTTAACTTTGAAATTTTAACTAGAATAACTTGACCTTTCAGATTGCAACATTTTACGCGGAGATATTGCGTGCGAGACAAAACGTGGCCAAAGATGTTGACTAAAAGATTGCTTTACACTATCATAAGTAAAGAAATTATGCTTGGGTATCAGTTCATCCACACAGAACAGGACAACAAATACACATAAAATAAGAAAGTTTCATACAGGACAACAAATACACATAAAATAAGAAAGTTCATCCACACAGAACAGGACAACAAATGTTCATACACATAAAATAAGAAAGTTCATCCACACAGAACAGGACAACAAATGTTCATACACATAAAATAAAAAAGTTCATCCACACAGAACAGGACAAAAATACAACATAAAATAAGAAAATCATCCACACAGAACAGGACAAACAAATACACATAAAATAAGAAAGTTTATCCACACAGAACAGGACAACAAATACACAAAAATAAGAAAGTTCATCCACACAGAACAGGACAACAAAATACACATAAAATAAGAAATTTCATCCACACAGAACAGGACAACAAATACACATAAAATAAGAAAGTTCATCCACACAGAACAGGACAACAGATACACATAAAATAAGAAAGTTCATCACAAAGAAACAGGACAACAAAATACACATAAAATAAGAAAGTTCATCCACACAGAACAGGACAACAAATACACATAAAATAAGAAAGTTCATCCACACAGAACAGGACAACAAATACACAAGTTCATCCACACAGAACAGGACAACAAATACACATAAAATAAGAAAGTTCATCCACACAGAACAGACAGCAAATACACATAAAAGAAAGTTCATCCACACAGAACAGATCACAATACACATAAAATAAGAAAGTTCATCCACACAGAACAGGACAACAATTACACATAAAATAAGAAAGTCATTCCACACAGAACAGGACAACAAATACACATAAAATAAGAAAGTTCATCCACACAGACAGACAACACACAGGTCATCCACACAACAGGACAACAAATACACATAAAATAAGAAAGTTCATCCACCACAGAACAGGACAAAATACACATAAAATAAGAAAGTCATCCACACAGAACAGGACAACAAATGTTCATAAAATAAGAAAGTTCATCCACACAGAACAGGCCAACAAATACACATAAAATAAGAAAGTTCATCCACACAGAACAGGACAACAAATACACATAAAATAAGAAATTTCATCCACACAAACAGGACAACAAATACACATAAAACAAGAAAGTTCATCCACACAGAACAGGACAACAAATGTTCAACACATAAATAAGAAAGTTCCATCCACACAGAACAGGACAACAAATGTTAACACATAAAACAAGAAAGTTCATCCACACAGAACAGGACAACAAATACACATAAAATAAGAAGTTCATCCACACAGAACAGGAACAACAAATACACACAGGTCATCCACACAGAACAGGACAACAAATACACAAGAATAAGAAAGTCATCCACACAGAACAGGACAACAAATACACACATGAATAAGAAAGTTCATCCACACAGAACAGGACAACAAATGTTCATAAAATAAGAAAGTTCATCCACACAGAACAGGCCAACAAATACACATAAAAATAAGAAAGTTCATCCACACAGAACAGACCAACAAATACACATTAAAATAAGAAAGTTCATCCACACAGAACAGACAACAAATACACATTAAATAAGAAAGGTCATCCACACAGAACAGGGACACAAATACACATAAAATAAGAAAGTTCATCCACACAGAACAGGACAACAAATACACATAAAATAAGAAAGTTCATCCACACAGAACAGGACAACAAATACACATAAAACAAGAAAGTTCATCCACACAGAACAGGACACACAAAATACACATAAAATAAGAAAGTTCATCCACACAGAACAGGACAACAAACATCACATAAATAAGAAAGTTCATCCACACAGAACAGGACAACAAATACACATAAAATAAGAAAGTTTCATCCACACAGAACAGGAACAAATACACATAAAATAAGAAAAGTTCATCCACACAGAACAGGACAACAAATACACATAAATAAGAAAAGTTCATCCACACAGAACAGGACAACAAATACACATAAAATAAGAAAGGTCATCCACACAGAACAGGACAACAAACACACATAGAATAAGAAAGTTCATTCACACAGAACAGGACAACAAATACACATAAAATAAGAAAGTTCATCCACACAGAACAGGACAACAAATACACATAAAATAAGAAAGTTCATCCACACAGAACAGGACAAAACAAATTACACATAAAATAAGAAAGTCATACAAATACACATAAATAAGAAAGTTTCATCCACACAGAACAGGACAACAAATACACATAGAAATAAAAAGTTCATCCACACAGAACAGGACAACAAATACACAAAATAAGAAAGGTCATCCACCACAGAACAGGACAACAATACACATAAAATAAGAAATTTTCATCCACACAGAACAGGACAACAAATACACATAGAATAAGAAAGTTCATCCACACTGAACAGGACAACAAACATACAATAAAATAAGAAAGTTCATCCACACAGAACAGGAGAACAAATACACATAGAAATAAAAAGTTCATCCACACAGAACAGGACAACAAATACACATAAAAATGAAAAAGTTCATCCACACAGAACAGGACAACAAATACACATAAAATAAGAAAGTTCATCCACAACAGGAACAGGACAACAAATACACATAGAATAAGAAAGTTCATCCACACTGAACAGGACAACAAATGTTCATACACATAAAATAAGAAAGTTCATCCACACAGAACAGGACAACAAATACACATAAAATAAGAAAGTTCATCCACACAGAACAGGACAAGAAATACACATAAAATGAAAAGTTCATCCACACAGAACAGGACAACAAATACACATAAAATAAGAAAGTTCATCCACACAGAACAGGACAACAAATACACATAAAATAAGAAAGTTCATCCACACAGAACAGGACAACAAATACACATAAAATCCATCCACAAACAGGACAACAAATGTTCAACACATAAAATAAGAAAGTTCATCCACACAGAACAGGACAACAAATACACATAAAATAAGAAAGTTCATCCACACAGAACAGGACAACAAATGTTCATACACATAAAATAAGAAAGTTCATCCACACAGAACAGGACAACAAATACACATAAAATAAGAAATTCATCCACACAGAACAGGACAACAAATGTTCATACACATAAAATAAGAAAGTTCATCCACACAGAACAGGACAACAAATACACATAAAAAAAGAAAGTTCATCCACACAGAACAGGACAACAAATACACATAAAATAAGAAAGTTCATCCACACAGAACAGGACAGCAAATGTCCATACACATAAAATAAGAAAGTTGCTCTTCGTATATACCACAATATGACAGAAATTGTTGCGACAGAGAATACTTTAGTAACTGCTTATATGACAATAACGCATCGCACTCGTATTTGTAACCGCGGTTGCGTGTAATCTCATTTTTAGTCTTTTCTGTTGTATTTCGTTCATCCTGTTTGTTTCGTGTTACTCTACACTTTTTTTACTTTTTTCTTCTTGTTTTAATTATTTCGTGTCTTTTAGTCATCTCTTGTTTTCTTCTCTCTCTCTCATCCTACTGTTTATCTTTTTTTTTTTCTTTTCCTCCTCATTTTCTTCCCTCTGTCACCTCTGATATCTCTCTCTCTCTATTTTTCTATGTTTATCTATCTTTCTCTCTATCTAATCTCTATCCACTTCCCTTTTTTCTTTTTTCCTTCTCCCTTTCCCTGTTTTTATGTCTGTCTGTTTGTCTATCCATCTCCCTCTCACTCTCCTCCCCCCTCTCTCTCCTTTATTTTTTTCTTACTCTCTTCCTCCCTCCTTCTTTTCCCCTATCTCCCCTCTACCTTTCATCTCTCCCTCTCCCTTCGCCTACATTTTCTTCTGGAGTATTAGTTTGAGGCAATTAATGAAGACAAGAAAAGTCCGTATATTTATCATTATTATTTTTTGAAAGAGGAAGTTCAAAGTTAACAAACCCGGACTTTTTCCAACTTAGCTTGAAATGATTAAAGAAGTCCTGTGTGTTTTTTAAACTTTATTTACTCGAATATTTCATATTTTTTGTTGAAGTATATAAGAAAAGAAGAGAAGGAAGGGGGGAAGGAAGGAGAGGAGGAGAGAGAGGTAGAAGGAGTGGAGGGAGGATAGGAAGAGGAGAGAGAAGTAGGAGTTACGAAAGGAGAGAACGAAGGAAAGGAAGAAAAATCCGAAAGGAAAGAGAGAGAGAGGAAGGAGGAATGAAGACGAGGAAGATGGTGAGGCAGAAAATGAAGAGATAGAAGAGGGTAGAGAGGGATAGAGAAAAGAAGTAGAAGAGGAGGAGGAAAGCAGAACAGAAAGAGGAAGAAGATGAAGAAGAGAAAGGAAGGAATATATAAGGAGGAGAGGAGGAGGAAGAAAAAAAGGGAAGAGGAGACAGAAGTAAGGAATGGAGGAAAGAATGAAGAAAAAGAAAGGAGTGAAGAAAGGAGGTGAATGGCAGGAGGAAAAGGGGGGAAAGATAAGAGGGAGAAGGTAAACAAAAAAGGGAAAGAGAAGGAAAAGACGAAAAGAAAGGAGAGGAAGAAGATGCGGAAGGATGATTAAGATAAATACCAGAGAAGGAAAGAAAGAAAGGAAATGAAGTAGAAGAAAAAAAAAAAAAATCAAGAACAACACGAAGGAGAAGAGAGAGAGATAAAAGGACTAGCACCCGAAGGAACCGAAAGTTACAAACGCGTCTAAAATATTTTTCTAAGACAGATAATTTTGATGATGAGAAAAGTATGATTTGATATCCGAGTTTGAAAGAAAACGAAGAAACAATACTAATTACCCATAAATAATATTATTCCTCTTACTACTATCATCATCATTATTAATATTATTATCATTTAACGTGTTTTTCATAAATAATAATAATAAATAATAATAATAATAAATAATAATAATAAATAATGTTTTTTTTCATAAATAATACTATTTTACCC
>NW_020871858.1:113588-141088 GCF_003789085.1 Penaeus vannamei
TCCCCCATCCCACCCTCCACCCATCCCTTCCCTCCTCCCTCCCACCCTCCCTCCCTCCCCTCCCTCCCTCCCTCCCTCCACCCATCCCACCCTCCACCCATCCCATCCCTCCCTCCCCTCCCCCCTCCCTCCCTCCTCCCTCCTCCCTCCACCCATCCCACCCTCCACCCATCCCACCCTCCCTCCCTCCCTCCCTCCCTCCATTCCCCTATCCATCATTTTTTCTAAGCATAAGTACACATACCATACTATTCGTCACGGCCTTTGAACGCTGTCAAACTACATGTTCCGAAGGTCGCTTTTCCCATGCCCTACATTTTGCCAGGCGATCGAAACCTGTCACATTGAAATTATTGTTCTTTTTCAACTTGTCTTTCCCGAAATTAGGCCTAATAAGTGTTATTTGTTTTAGGGACATAACGAATGAATTTTTTCTGAAGGGTATTTTTTTTAGTTATTTTTTTAGTTATTGTTGTTATTATGATTCTTGTTATTATAACTGTTATCATCGTTCACATAATTGTTATTATCATTAATATAATTATTATCACTATCATATTTATCATTATAATTGATATTGTTATTGTTATCATTATCATTATTACTCATGTTAATATCATTATCAATATCTTTATCATAATTATTGTTTTATTATTATCATTATCATTTTTATCACCATTATTATTGTTATCATTTTCATCATCATTATTATTTTCATTATTATCATTATCATCATTATTCTCATTGTCATCATTATAATCCTAATCATCATATCTTTGCACATTATCAATTAGAGCAGCAAACCCGACAAATATAATGAATGGAAGAGCCTCTGTTATTCTGATAAAATATTCAAGGCTATTGATGATTACCAACAAGAGAGAGAGAGAGAGAGAGAGAGAGAGAGAGAGAGAGAGAGAGAGAGAGAGAGAGAGAGAGAGAGAGAGAGAGAGAGAGAGAGAGAGAGAAGAGAAGAAGAGAGAAGAGAGAGAGAAGACAGAAAAAAGAAAGAAAGAGAGAGAGAGAGAAAATAGAAAGAGAAAGAGAAATACAGAGAGAAAGAGAGAGAGAGAGAGAGAGAGAGAGAGAGAGAGAGAGAGAGAGAGAGAGAGAGAGAGAGGAGAGAGAGAAGAGAGAAAGAGAGAGAGAGAGAAAGAGAGCGAAAAAGAAAAGAAAGAAAGAAAGAAAGAGAGACAGAGACAAATATAGAGAGAGAAATAGAAAGAGAAAGAGAAATAAAGTTGAGCAGCAAGTGTACACTTCACGCTCATGTCACGTGACTGAACAAAACATAGCTTTGCGTGACTAAAGATTTTCTTTTTTTTCTAAACAGAGGAAGACGGAAGAGGAGGAGGAAGAAGAATAAAAGAGGAAAGACTGGAAAGGACGATGAAAGATGAGAAGAAGGAGGAAGAATAAGAGAGGAGGGAGAGGAGAAGAAAATGAAAAAGGAGGAAGAGGAAGAGGAAGAATAAGGGAGAAGAGAGAGAAGAGAAAGAGGAAAGGGGCCAAGGAGGAGGAGGAAGAATAAGAGAGGAGAGAGAGGAGAGGAAGACGAAAGAGGAGAAGGAAGAAGAACAAAGGAGGAAAGAGAGGAGAAAAAGAAAGAAGGAGAGAAGGAAAGAAGAGAAGGAGGAAGAAGAATAAAGAAGGAGAAAGAGAGAAGGAGAAGGAGGAGAAGAAGAAAGGAGATACCTGGAGCGAAGAAGGGAGGAAGAGAAGGAGAAAGGGGGAAGGAGAAAAGAGGAGACGAATAGGGCGAGAAAGAGAAAGAAAGAACACGCAGGAGAGACAAAGTAAGAGAATGAAAAGAAAGAAAGGTTACTTGTACAAGAAAATAAAAATAAATAAAGAAGAGGCAGAAAGTATGAAAGAAAGAGAAAATACCCAAAAGAACACGTGACACAGAACACGTGACATCTACCTGTGGATATTTCTAGTATTCTATATCAGAACATATTATTTTTTACTTTTTTTTTTTTTTTTGAGTTCTCCGTCGTTGTTCACACGCAACCACATAGTTTCAATACGTCGACCTATGACTGTATATTTCAGTCAATTAATCTATAAAGCTTAGATTTTCAATAATCAAAAATGATAATGGTAAATAAATGAATAATGATAATGAATTAATCGATAATAATTGCCGATTTTGTTATTTTTGATAATTTGTGATTTTTGACTAGATTTCAGTCAATTAATCTATAAAGCTTAGATTTTCAATAATCGAAAATATAATAGATATATAAATAATGATAATGAATGAATTGATAATTGTCACTTCCTTTTGTTTTTTTATAATTAGTTTGTGATTTTTGACGCAGATCTCAGTCAGTTAATAGATTTTCAACATTCGAAAATGATAATAGATAAATAAATAAATAATGATAATGAATTAATTAATAATTATCACTTCCTTTTCCATTGTTTTTTATAATCAGTTTGTGACTTTTGACGTAGATTCCAGTCAATTAATCTTTAAGGCTTAGTTTTTCAACAATCGAAAATATAATAGATATATAAATAATGATAATGAATGAATTAATAATAATTGTCACTTCCTTTTGTTTTTTTAATGATTAGTTTTTGATTTTTGACGCAGATCTCAGTCAATTAATAGATTTTCAACAATCGAAAATGATAATAGATAAATGAATAAATAATGATAATGAATTAATTAATAATACTTGTAATTTCATTTTGCTTTTTTTATAATCAGTTTGTGATTATTGACGTAGATTTTCAGTCAATTAATCTTTAAGGCTTAGATTTTCAACAATCGAAAGTGATAATAGATAAATAAATAGTGATAATGAATAAATGAATAATAATTATCACTTCCTTTTGTTTTTTTATAATTAGTTTTTGATTATTGACGTAGATTTCAGTCAATTAATTTTTAAGGCTTAGATTTTCAACAGTCAAGAAAGATAATAAATAAATAAATAGTGATAATGAATAAATGAATAATAATTATCACTTCCTTTTGTTTTGTTTTTTTGATAATTAGTTTGTGAATTTTTACTGTAGATTTCAGTCAGTTAATCTTAGGTTTTCAACAGTCAAGAAAGATAATAAGTAAATAAATAAATAAATAGTGATAAGGCATAAATGAATAATGCTTATCATTTCATTTTTTTTTTTTTTTTATACTTTGTGATCTTTGACTATCAAGTTAATCAAGATAATCGCTTCATCTAATCTTTATGCTTTTAGTTTGTGACGTAAATTTCGTCAATTAAGATAAAAGTAAAGGCATCTATTTTTTTTCTCTCTGATAAACTTGTTTCTATGCAAAATTATGCAAATAACACTCCTGATAATATTCTTTTTCGCATATAAAGATTGCCATTGCAACTATCAAGGCAAACGGACGCGCGCAAACGTTCGCCTAAATCCACCTCGCGTGTTTACAGTCTCTATGCGAACGGCTTATAAAAACGTGTTGGCGGGAAATCCGGTCGTGACGTCATAAACCCTCTTTAACTCTTTTTTTCGCACTTTATCTTGTCTGTTTCATGCTATGGCGATTCACTGTTCAAAAAAAAAGAAAAAAAAAAAGAAAAAGAAGAAAAAAATGTCCCCATGATCGCTTTCGGCGCTTAGAAACATACGAAAGAGAAATCAGCTGTTTTTCTTTTTTTCTATTTTTGGAGTGGTGGGTGTGGGAGGGGGGGGGGGTTGGTTTTGTAAAGGGAAATTAACGATTTATCATATTTTTGTTTGATTTTTGGTGGAGGTGTGTGGAAGGGGGGGAGGGCTTCATAATAGCCTTATTAGTGGTTGATTTGGACCTGTTCATATTAGGAATTACTTGGATTTTTTTCCCCCGTGTAATAAGCCCTTTCTGTCTGTCTGTCTGTCTGTCTCTCTCTCTTTCTCTCTTCTCTCTCTCTCTCTCTCTCTCTCTCTCTCTCTCTCTCTCTCTCTCTCTCTCTCTCTCTCTCTCTCTTCTCATTCTCTCTCTCTCTCTCTCATTCTCTCTCTCTCTCTCTCTCTTCTCTCTCTCTCTCTCTCTCTCTCTCTCTCTCTCTCTCTCTCTCTTCTCTCTCTCTCTCTCTCTCTCTCTCTCTTCTCTCTCTCTCTCTCTCTCTCTCTCTTCTCCTGTACACCTCAAATTATTTTCCTAACCATCTATCAACGACCAATTTTCTCTCTCTCCCATTCGTTCTTTCTTCCTCCTCTCCCACCTCCTCTTTCCTCTCCTCTTACTCTCCTCCTCCTCCTCCTTTCCCTTCTTGTCTATCTCTTCTTCCTTCCCTCCTCTCTTTTTTCACCTTCTTCCTCCTCCTTTCTCTCATTCTACCTTTTCCACCTCTACCTCTTTCTCCGTCCTCCTCCTCTTCTCCCTTCCCTTCCTCCTCTACTTCCTTCTCTGCCACCTCCTCTTCTCCTCTCCTCTTCCCCCTCCTCCTCCTCCTTTCCCGCCCTCCTCCTCCACCTCCTTCCTCCTTTCCCTCATCCTCCCCCTCTACCTCTTCCTCCTCCTCCTCTCCTCCTCCACCCCCTACTTCCTCCCCTCCACCCCCGTACCTCCCCTTCCACCCCTCCCCCTCTTCTCCCTCTACCCCCCTCCTCCACCTCCCCCGCCTCCCCACCCCTCCTCCTTTCCCCTCTTCCACCTCTACCTCCCCCGCTCCCCCTTTCCCCCTCCCTCTCTACCCCCTTCCTTCCCCTCCTCCACCTCCCTCCTCCTCTCTACTCTCCCTCCTCCCTCGCCCTTCTTCCCCTTCCCTCCCCTCACCCCCTCCCCCACCCCTCCTCCTTTCCCCTCTTCCACCTCTACCTTCCCCGCTCCCCTTTCCCCCTCCCTCTCTACCCCCTTCCCCTCCTCCACCTCCCCTCCTCCTCTACCTCTCCTCCTCCCTCGCCCTTCTTCCCCCTTCCCTCCCCTCCCCTCACCCCCCTCCCCCTCTACCCCCCTCTCCCCTCACCCCCCCTCCACCTCTACCCCGCCCTTCCTCCTCCTCCCTCCCTCTTCCTTCTCCCTCCCCCTCTACCTTCCCCACCCCCACCCCTCCTCCTCCTTTCCCCGTCCCCCTCCTCTCCCTCTACCCCCCCCCCACCCCTCCCCCCACCACCTCCTCTTCCTCCACCCCCTCCACCTCTATCCCCCACCCCTACTTCTCCCCTCTACCCCCCTCCTTTTCCTCCTTTCCCCTCTACCTCCTCCTTCCCCCTCCCCACCCTCCCCCCCTCCTCCTCCTTCCCCCTCTACCTCCCCACCCCTCCTCTCCCCACCCCCCTCCCCCTGCTCCCCTTCCCCCTCCCCTCTTCCCCCACCCATCCTGCAGACAACATGGCCTGCAAGATGCACGGTGGAGATCTTCCTCCAGCAGACGACTTCGAGGATGCAGATGCACCCCCAATTACAGGGCCTCGTATGCTTGCCTGCTTCGCCTAATGATCGTGCTGTGCAAAACTGGTGTAGGTGAGAGAGAGGTGGAGAGAGGGAGAGGGAGAAGGGTGAGAGAGAGGTGGGGGAGGAGGGAGGGGGAGAGGGGGAGAGGTGGAGAGGTAGGGGGGAGGGGAGGTGGAGGGAGGGAGAGGTGTAGGGTGGAGAGAGGGGAGAGGTGGGAGAGGTGGAGAGGGGGGGAGGATGAAGGGGAGGTGGAGGGAGGGGGAGAGGTGGAGAGAGAGGGAGGGAGGTGGAGAGGTGGAGAGGGAGGTAGGGGGGAGAGGTGGAGAGGGGAGAGGGGAGAGGTGGAGAGAGAGGAAGGGGAGGTGGAGGGAGAGGTGGTGAGAGGAGAGGGGAGGGGGAGAGAAAGGGGAGAGGGAGGGAGGGAGGGAGGGGGAGAGGTGGAGGGGAGGGGAGAGGGGAGGAGAAAGGGAGAGGAGGGGAGAGGGAGGAAAGATTGAGGGTGGAGAGGTGAGAGAGAGAGAGAAAGAGAGAAAAAAAGAAAGAGAGAAGAGAGAGAGAGTGAGAGAGACAGAGACCGAGACAGAGACAGAGAAACAGAGAGAGAAGAAAAAATAGAAACACACACAAACAGACAGACAAACAGAACCACCTTTTACTCTTCCACTCATCAAACTGTTGAATACATCTTTTATCTGGTCAATTAATCCTCTTAAAAAAACGGAGATCTATTTACATATCAATGAATGGTTAAGTTTCAGGCAATGACAACCGATATGTTAAACAAGGCGAAAGTAGTCCGCTTATCAGTTTGCTTCACATGGCGTTTATTCTATTTTTTTCTTCTTCTTCTTCAGTCATTTATTTATTTATTCATTTATTTATTTTTTTGTTGGTTTATATCCATTTGTTTTTGTTTTGTTATTGATGTTGTTGTCTATATATCGATCTTCATGATATAAATCTTTCTTTCTCTCTCTTTCTCTGTCTACCGCTCTCTCCTCTCTGATTCTATCTATCTATCTATCTATCTTTCTTTCTCTCTCTCTCTCTCTCTCTCTCTCTCTCTCTCTCTCTCTCTCTCTCTCTCTCTCTCTCTCTCTCTCTCTCTCTCTCTCTCTCTCTCTCTCTCTCTCTCATCTCTCTCTCCTCTCTCTCTCTCTCTCTCTCCCTCCCTCCTCTCTCTCTCTCTCTCTCTCTCTTCTCTCTCTCTCTCTCTCTCTCTCCTCTCTCTCTCTCTCTCTCTCTCTCTCTCTCTCTCTCACGCAAACAAATATCTCCGCATCCATCGCCAGCGCTAAGAGGTGCCTGGAGATAACAGCGTGAGAAATAACATCTAATTCAGCCCCGTAAATTCACTTCCTTTCTTCCCTCTCCTCCCTCCCTCTCCTCCCTTCCTCCCCTTCCTCCTGCCTCCTTTCGTCTCCTCCTCTCCTCCTCCCCTTCCTCCCTCTCCTCCTTCTCCTCCTCCCCTGCCTCCCTTCCTCCTTCTCCTCCTCCCTTTCCTCCCCTTCCTCCCTCTCCTCCTCCCCTTCCTCCCTTCCTCCTGCCTCCTTTCGTCTCCTCTCTCTCCTCCTCCCCTTCCTCCCCCTCCCCCCTCCCCCCCCTCCGTCTCCTCCTCTATCTCCTCTCTTCCTCCTTCTCTTCTACGTCCTCTCCCTCACACTCCCTCACCCCCTCCGCCCTGACCTTGACAGTCGGGAAGCGGGGAGATAGAAAGAAAGGAAAAAAAAAGAGTTTTATTCCACTAATGAAGCGAAAGGAAGGAAAAATGGTAATGACATGATTATGTCGCGTCTAATTGTCCCTGCCACCTCCCCCTACCCCTCCCACCCCTCCCCTTCCCCCCTTTCCATCACTCTATAGTCCAAATTTGTTAACAGAACTACCTGCTGTCCTAACAACACGACTTGCGCCGAGCTTAATGGGCTTTTAAAGAGGGTTGAGATGTTGGGTAATTAGCCCTGCTTTACCTCGACCTTCCCCTCATCTCCTTCTCCTCCTCTCCCCTCTCCCCCATACCGGTACACCTCTCCTCACCTCTCCTCATCTCTCCTTATATATTTTTCTTGGGTCTCCCCTCACCGAGTTTTCTCTTTCTCTTTCATTCATGGTTTCTTAGGCTTGTTTCATTCATCTTTTTCTTTTCTTTTCGTTTAGGTTTCCTTACCCTTCTCTCGTTTTTCTTTCTGTTCTCTTTTATTCCCGTTTCTGTGCCTTTCTCTCATCCATCCACTTCTNATTAATATCATTATTATTATTATTATCATTATTATAATTATTATTATATTATTATTATTATTATTATTATTATTATATTATATCATTATATTATATAATGCTAATAATATAATAATGATAATAACAATAATAGTAATATAATAATAATAATAATGATAATAGTAATAATAATAATAGTAAAATAATAATAATAATAATAATAAAATAAATAATAAATAATAAATAAATAATAATAATATTAATTATCATTATTATCATTATTACTGTTGTTATTATTACTACAGTAATTAGTAGTGGTATATTATTAATTATTATTATATTATTATTATTATTATTATTATTATATATTATATCATTATACTTATTATCATTATCATTATTATCATTATTATTATTTATTGTATTATTATTATTATATATTACTACTATTATTATTATCCTCAATTATCATTATTATTATCATTGTACATTATATTATCATTATCATATCATTATAACATTATCATCATATTATTCTTAGGGGTTGAAAATAATAAATCTTACTGGCAAAAGTGATTTCTTAAGGCTGCACATGAGCTGCCATGGCAATGACAATGATGATAATAATTATTGTAATATCATCCATAATAATAATGATGATAAAAGTAATAGTAAATGATAATAATCGTGAGAAATGATAATAATAAACAAGTAGTAATAATAATGATAATAAAGACATAATCATGATGATTATCTCTACATCAACAAGATAATGACAATGAAAATTATAATAAGAATATAATTATTATAATGATAAGAATTATAATAAAAATGAGAATGATAATAATAATGATTAGAATGATAATGATTAAGGATGATAAGAATAATGATGATAATAACAATATTATATAATAACAACAATAATAATTATGATAATAAACAACAACAATAATTAATAAAATGTTAATTAAAAACAATAAGAATACTGATTAATAATGATTAATGATGATAAAGATGATCATAACAAAAGCAATAATCACAAGCTGAATCAGCCACCAACCAAACCCAAGAAAAGAAAGGAAAAAAGAAAGAAAAAAGAAAAAGGAAAAAAGAAACAAGAAGAAACAAAATAAAAAAAGAAGAGAAAAGAGAAACGAGAAAGAAAAAAAATAAAAAAAAAAAACAAAGAAAAAAAAAAAAAACGAAAACACGAAAAAAAAAAGAAAAAAAAAAAGGAAAAAGAAAGAAAAATATTGACCTTTACGAAAGGCACGAAAGAAAAAAAAAAAAAAAAAAAAAGAAAAAAAAAGAAGGGTAAAAATTGACCTTCAAACCCATGCCTTCCCATGGTCCTTCAGCTGAGCCCTCCTTCTGCTTCTCCTGAGGAGGGTTTTGAAAAGGGCCCTCCTCCTGACACCCGCTGGAGAATGAGCTCATGTTTCTCAGTCGTCACAACAGTACCTTGGTTTGCTGTGACCTTTGGGAGGGCACAGGAGGGGAGGGATAAGGAAGGGGGGAGGTGGGAGGGAGAAGAAAGGGGAAGGGGGGGAAGGGGAGGGGGAAAAGTGAGGGAGGGGAGGGGAGGGAGGAGGAGGGGGGAAGGGAGGGGAAGGAGGGGGGTGAGAGAAGTGGATGGGGGAAAGAGGGACGGCATGAGGGGGATTAAGAGGGAAGGAGGAAGGAGGAAGTAGGGTGGGAGAAGAAAGGGGAAAGAAGGGAGAGGCGAGAAGAGAGGAAGAGAGAAGGGAAAAAAAAGAAAAAGAAGGACAGGGAGAGGACAGAAGAGGAGAGAGGAGCGGAGGATAACAGGCGAGAAGAGACGGAGGAGAGAGGGGAAAGAAAGAAAAAGATGAGAGAGAGAGAGAAACAGAGGAGGAGAGCGAGAGATTGAGGAAGGAGGAGGAGGAGAAAGGAGAGGTGGGAATGGGATGAGAGAGAGAGAAAGCGAGATGAGTTTCAGCAGAGCAGGACCGAGAAGGAGCGGAGGGAGAGAGAGGAAGACGACGGCGGGACGAGAGAAGATGAGAAGCGAGGGGAGGAGGAGGGAAGAGAGTGGCGTGGGGGGACGATCGACGGAGGGAAGGGGGACGTTAGAGAGAGAGAGGAAGGAGGGAAGGGGAGGAGAGGAGGAGAGAGAGCGGAGAGCCGAGCGGAGGAGAGGGGAGAGAGTAGAGAGGAGGTCGGAGAGGGAGGAGAGGGGAGGAGAAGGAGGAGGAGAGCTAGAGAGAGAGTGAGGATGAGAGGCACAAGAGGGGAGAGAAGAGAGAAGGAGGAGAGGAAAGACGGGGAAGAGGAAGGGAAGAAGTTGAGGGATGAGAGGGAAGAGAGAGGAGGCGAGAGAGAAGAGAGAGCTCCGGAGCAGAGAGGACCGAGGAGAAGGAGAGAGTAGGAGGGCGGAGAGGGAAGGAGGGGCAGAGAGAGAGGGAGGAGAGAGAGAGGCGATAGAGAGACCGTAGAGAGAGACGTGAGGCGAGGGAGAGGGTGAGAGAGAGAGCGGAGAGGGAGGACGAGGGGAGGAAACGCGAGGAGAGGAGGGAGGAGAGAGAGGAAGAGGAGAAGAAGAGAGAGAGAAGAGGAGAGGAAGGAGATGAGAGAGAGAGATAAGAGGGGAAGGAGATGAACGAGGAAGAGGAGGAGAGAGAGGAGAGAGGGAGGAGAAGATGAGGACGAGGCGGAGAGAGAGTAGAGAGGAGGGCGGGGAGAGAAGAGAGAGAGAGAGACGAGAAAATTTCTGTCCACAACAAACAGATATGGATAAATTATCTAGATATAAACAAAGCCATACCATACATAGACATAAAATATAGCTATAGATATGTAACACAGATCCAACGAATATATATCTACAGGATATATGAATACAAATAAAACATGTAAGAAATATAAAGAAACATAATAGATTTCTCCACGATATATAAACACGAAAGATTAATCGTAAATATTTCGCGACACCAATTCCTAGTTGAAAAATTTTCCACTTCCGTATTTATTAAAAGGATTTAAGAGACGAGTGAAAAAAATAACGAACACCATAACGAAACAAGCTGTGTGATGGATTGTCTCCTTAATAGGAATATCACGTGACCCGCAATGTGGATTTTTTTTTTTCACCGTAAAAGGTCAAATTTGTCGATGAAAGACTGATATGTTAGGTCGACTTGGGGTTAGTGGGGAGGGTTTGGGGGTGGGGGAGGTCAATTAATATAGGGAAAGGAGAAATTGATATGGGGAAAGAGGTGATGTTTTGTATGATTGTTGTGGGAAAATGAGTTAGTTGAAAATGAATGGAATGAGGTGATAATTGGTGGGATAAGATGAAAGTGAGTGGAATGAAATGGAATGAGGTAAGATGACGTAAAATTAAGATGAAATTGATTATATAATTGAAATAATGTTGACCGATTCTAAACAAAATAAGGTTAAAATGACCAAGGAGAAGAGCGGAGAGCAAAGTTTTAGCAAAATTTGTATAACATACTTTTAAAAAAGAACTGACATTCATAGAACTAGATATAAGATATTATTCGTAATAAAAAATATCCTTATAAAAAAAAATATTTCATAAAATCCCGTAATAATATAAGACAAAGGATAGGTCTTGGAAATCGACAAGAATTATCTAGTTTATTGTAAAGATTCACACATCAAATAGCAAATCCCTGAGCAACCCCAAATCATAATTCAGTTGGAAATATCAAAACCATTTCTCTTTACGCAAATACGGATTAACAACGGCAGGCGCGGTGTATCTCCGTTTTGTCTCTCCTCTCCTAGTCAGTTTACGCAGTGGAGGTATTTTTATAAGGCTTCGCGGTGGCCAATTTTTTTCCCCCCCCCCCCTTCACAAACAATTCTACGCCCGCACCTTGAAGGAAATATCTTTTATGAGTTGTTGTTGTTTTTTTGTGTTTTATAAGAGTCGAGTTAGCCATCCCACCGCCCGCCCCTACCCTCTCACCCCCCCACCCCCCACCCCACGCCCTTCCTCTAGGCTTTATTTTCTTTTTAGCTTTGTCTTCTGTTACCTCATGTCCTTGAAGTTCTGTTTTGTGTCTGTTTTATGTCTGTCTGGCTTGGTCTCTGTCTATTTCTCTTTGTTTGCTTTGATCTTCTGTCTCTCGTCTTTTAAGTTTAGTGTCTGTTTATGTTCGTCTGCCCTGTCTCCTGTCTATCGTTTTGCTAATACTTTGTCTCTGCCTTGTATAGTTTGTGTCGTTTAATGGTTTGTCTGGGCTGTCTCTGTCTATATCTTTTTTGCCTTGGAATCTTCCCTGTCTCCTAAAAAGAGGAAAACCGTGTCTTGTAAGTTTGTGGTCTCTGTTTTAGTCTGTCTGGCCTGTCTCTGATCTATTCTTGTGTGGTTTGCTGATCTTCATGTCTCTGCCTGTATGTTGTTCTGTTTTATGTTTGTTTTTTTTTTTTTTCTGGGGGGCTTGTTTTTTCCCTCTGGTTGTTTCTTTTTTTCTCTTCTGTTGTCTGTCTGCCTTGCATTTTTGCTTATCTGGCTCTTCTCTCTCGTCTTCTCTTCTTCTCCCTTTCCCCTCTCTCCCCCCCCCCCCCCCCCCCCCCCCCCGCTCCTTCTCTTCTCCCTCTCTCTCTCTCTCTCTCTCTCTTCTCTCCTCTCCTCTTCTCTCTCTCTCTCTCTCTCTCTCTCCTCTCTCTTCCTCTCCACACCTGGTTCCTCCCTCTCCTCTCTCTCATCTCTCCTCTCTCTCCTCATTCGGCTCCTCCCTCATCTCTGTCTCTCTCCTTACCCACTCTTCTCTCTCTCCTCTCTCTACCCTCTCTCTCCTCTCTTCTCTCTCTCTCTCTCTCTACTGCTCTCTCCTCTCTCTCTCTCTTCCTCTCTTCTCTCTCTCTCACCTTTCTCTCTTCCCCTCTCACCCTGTCTCTCCTCCTCTCACGTCTCTCTCTCCTCTCTCTCACTCCTTTCTCTCCCTCTCATCTTTCTCTCTTCATCTTCTTCTCTCTCTCTCTCTCTCTCTCTCTATCTTTCTCTCTTCTTCCTTTCCGGATTCTATAGAACAATAAGCTCAAGCCGTTAAACGAATTTTCACCTCTGCACACCACGCCACAAACTCATATACGCGCATAAATCATACATATATATATTATATATATATATATTTTATATATATATATATATATATATATATATATTATATTATATCATATACCTACAGTACATACGCATAGAGAGAGAAGATGTAGATAGATAGATCGAGTAGATGAGAGAGAGAGAGGAGAGAGAGAGGAGAGGAGAGAGAAAGAGAGAGAAGAGAGAGGAGAGAGAGAAGAGAGAGATTAGAGAGAGAGACAGAGAGCATACTAGAGAAAGATTAGTACAGAGGAGAGGAGAGAAGAGATAACAATAGCAAATCCCAATAATTTATATTCTAAAAAAAAAAAAAGAAATGAAAATAATAATAAATAAAGTAAAAAAAAAACAAAAACAGAAAAAAATTGAACACTACTTGGGCAAATTCCTCCCACGAAAAATATTCCCCCTTTTCCAATATCATTTTTTCTCCTTATTACGAAAGATGAATGTAACTCTGCTGCCCCGAGTGCTTTGTATGTGTCTCCGTCCTATTCGCTTTTTAAATTCAGCTCCTTGTGCCTGTGGGGGAGCGTCGGATCGTCTCTGAATTACGACCATCATAACAACAAGACTCTAATGAACAAGTCACGTCGATATTATTTTACTTTATTGTATTATCGGAAGGTGTAAGGCTGTGTATGTGTGTGTGTACCTGTGTTGTGTGTGTGTGTGTGTGTGTGATGGTGATGGTGTATGTATTACCACATAAATTTATAACACTCAAGCTAGAATTCACACACAAGTATTCCTGTCAAATTCTTCATTAAATCACCTAATCCTCTTTTGAATCACGCCCCCTCCCCCTCCTCCCCCTCCCCCCCTCCTCCTCCTCTCTCCTTCCGAAACAGAGTCTCAAGCATTTAGTCAAGCAACCCAAGCACACTATACCTGACCTTAAATTGTAGTCCTATATAAGGTATAAAAATACCTTCGCTTGAATATTTGCAAGGAACGACGAAAAATGATGAGAATCGAGAAGAGGAAATAGGAGCAGGAGGAAAGAGGAGGAGGAGGATAGGAGAGAGAGAGATGGAGAGATGGAGAGAAGGAGAGAATAAGAGATTAGGTGAGAGAAAGGGAGACAGAGAGAGAGAGAGATGAGATGATGAGAGAATGAGAGAGAGAGAGAGAGAGAGAGAGAGAGAGAGAGAGAGAGGAGAGGAGGGAAGGCGGAAGAAGTGGAAGAAGGGAAGGAAGGAGAGGGAAGATAGAGAAAGGAATGGTAGAGAAGAGGGGGCAGATGAGGGAGGGTAAGGTAGGAATGAGGTGTTGACATAATGGGAAGGAAAGAGAGGAAAGGAAAGATGAAGGGAGGAGGAAAAAGAATAAAGAATAAAGGAGGAACAAGGGAGGGAAGAGAGGAAGATGAGAGGAAAGGACGGGAAGAGAAGAAAAAGAGGGAGGGAAAGAAAGAAAGATGGAGGAGGGAGGGGAGAGGAAGAAGAAAGGGGAGTAAGAGAAGAAGGGAGGGGAGGAGGGAAGGAAGAAAGAAGGTAAGAGTGAGAAAGGAAGATGGAGGAAGGGAGGGAAGAGGAAGAGAGAAAGAGGGAGGGAAAGAGAGGAAAGAAGGAGGGAGGGAAGGGAAGAAAGAAGAGAGGGAAGAAGGGAGTAAATAAGGAGGGGGAGACGAAGGAAGCAAGGGAATGAGAGGAGGGAAATTGTGAGAAGGAGAGAGATAGAGGAAAAGGGGATAGATGAGTAAAAGAGAGAAAATGGAAGAGAGGAAGAGGAAACAGAGAAAAGAAAATGAAAGCAAGTAAACGAGAAAACATAAGATTTTTATTTTTATTTGCACAAAAGAGTAAAAAAAAAGAACGAACAAAAAATACAAGAAAAAAGTAACACAGACGAACATGAAAGTAAATAATAGATACATTCTGAAAAAATGATTATGAGCGAAAGAAGAGACAGACAACAGACTTAAATATGTAATAAGGATTTTTATTTAAAGAGCAGAATCTTCCTTCTTTTATTCCATGTGTGTATGTTTGTCTAAATACCAGGGCATATATACGCGTTTTAGATTTATGTACGTTTTCATGTACGTATTTTTGTATGTTTACACACATACACAAAATTGAATACGAATCAATCTATCAATCAAAAGTATTTGTCTGTCTTTCTCTCTCTGTCTATCCCATCTATCTATCTATCTATGTCTGAATTTAACGATCTTTATTTATAACATTTCTTTGCCCAGGAAATTCATGTTACTCTCAGACGCAGAACGAAAAGGAAAATCCCTTAAGACACGTTATAGCATAAAAAAAAAAAAAAAAAAAAAAAAAAAAAAAAATATATATATATATATATATATATATATATATATATATATATATATATATATATATATATATATATATATATATATATATATATATATACACATGAACCCATAAATAGATGGTAGATCTCCCTTACGATACGAAAGAAAAAATATATAACAGACACACACACAAGGTGCTATATAAACCTAAAAATCCCTTTACAACACGCCCCCCCCCCCTTAAAAAAAACATAAACACAAACCCCCCAACATAAAAAACAGATCCGTTTTACTGCACAAAAGCTCATGTATTCGGTGCAAGAGGAGCCATACCACTGCCCTCGCGTTTAGCCGAGAGGGTGAACGCTCTGCTGAACTTGCAGTAGGTTCAAAATAACCTTGAAATCTCTCCCTTAAGCGTAGGCAAATTCCTTCCCCATTTCCTTGCCTCCCCATCCGTAAATACCTTATTTTCCGGCGCTTTTATCCGTTGTCTTTCGTCTCCTACTTCTCATTTTTTTAAAAAATTTTGTTGCTAAAGACCTTTTTGAGTTTTTACTCATTTGCTCTTCTCGGTTTCTCTCCTATCCTAATGTTCGCTTCTTTTTCAGTTTCTCCCATTTCCCAATTTCGCTTCTTTTCAGTTTCTCCCATTTCCCAATTTCGCTTCTTTTTCAGTTTCTCCCATTTCCCAATTTCGCTTCTGTTTCTTCCATATTCCAATACCAAAGAACTCCCTCCCCCCCCCCTCCCGTTACCTATAACTCCCGTATCTCCAATGGCAGATTCCTTGCCCATTTGCCTTTGTCTATTCTCCCTATCCACGCTAAACCTCTCCTCTAACCTAGACGACTTCCCCCTTACCCAAGTCCGATTGATAAATCCTCTCGTATCCTCTCTCTCTCTCCCTATCCTTCCTCTTCATCTCTATTTACCTATTTTTTTCCTTCCCCCTTCCCCTATGACTTCCTCCACCCTTACCTCTCTCCCCCAATTCCAGCGACCTGTTTCTCTGCTCCCTACTCCTTCTCCCTTCCCCTTCAACCAACCCTGTATTACTTACTCCTTCCTTAATTCCCTCCTCCCTGTACTACCCATTTCTCACCCTCCCCAACATCCTGTTACCTCCCTTACCCTCCCTGACTACCCATTTCATACCCTTATTCTCCCTCTACCTCCACATATTCTCATCCACCCCCTCAAAATATCCTGGGTATCCTCTCCTACCCTCCCTAACCCCCCCTACCTTACCTAATCCCCCCTCTACCCTCCCTAACCCCCCTAACCCCACTCTATCCCTCCCTCCCTAACCCTCCCTTCCCCACCTTCCCTACCCTCCTAACCCCCCCTAACCCTGCCCCTTTCACCCTAGTCACTAACCCCCCTACCCCCTCTACCCTCCCCTACCCCCCCTTCCCCCCCTAACCCCTTCCTCTTACCCCCCCCTCCCTTAACACCGTCCCCCCCCCTTAAACCTCCCCTAACCCCCCTACCCTCCCCTCCCTCCCTAACCCCCTAACACTCGTACCCCCCCGTCTACCCCCCCCCCTACCATCTCCTATCCCTTTCACAGCGATCCTAAAGACAGGAAAAAGCCCCTGAATCTTTAGTATTGTAATAGAGGAGCGGGAGGTGGCACGTTCTCATAGTTTGCGAAGGAGAGAAATGTTTCTTTTATCGAGGTTGAATAATGGAGGGAAGGATGACAGCTCAGGTGGATGCTGCGGCAGGCTCTGGGCTCGGGCAGATGTCCATCTCGGAGCAGGGAGAGAGGATGCTGGAGGATGCTGGAGGATGCTGGAGGATGCTAGAGAGATGCTAGGATGCTACCCCTTCAGTTGATTTTTGTACCTCGTTGGGTTTTTGGAGGAAGGGTGTGGTGTGTGTCTGTCTGTGAAAAGTGTGTGTTGTCTGTTGTGTGTCTGTCTGTGGAAAAGGGGTGTGTGTGTCTGTGCTGTGTGAAAAGGGTGTGTGTCTGTCTGTCTGTCTGTGTGTGTTCGGCGGTGATAAAAGGGCGTTTGTTGTATTTGCTGAAGTATGTACGTGTGTTTGTGTTTGTGTGTGTGTTTGTTTGTGTGTGTGTGTGTGTTTGTGTGCTTGTGTGTGTGTTGTGTATGGTGTGTGTGTGTGTGTGTGTGTGTGTGTGTGTGTGTGTGTGTGTGTGTGTGTGTGTGTGTGTGTGTGTGTGATGTGTGTGTATGTGTTGTGTGTAGTAATGTGTTACGCGTTTGTGTGCGTATCATACATGCTGTTGTGCGCATGTGTCATGTATGTGTCTGTCTCTCTGCGCAACTGTCTGCACACATCATAAAAATGTAAAAGGGCATTGCTGAAATGTAAAATAACATCACATAATGTGTCACGCTGGCTTCTGCATCATGCACGTTTCATGTACACAAAAAAATGGAAAATAACAAAACTTAACCAACACTCATTTTCATCAATGTATATAATGATATTTGATAAAAAAATAATCAAAAAAATACCAGGACAAAAGCTCAACAGAAGGTGCTGCTGAACAAATGTTTGCCTATCTACACAAAAGCGTTTTGTCAAGGTTCATGGATGTGCACACGCGGTCATGACTGACGAGAGAGAAGGTCAACACACTCGAGCATTTATAAAAAGAATTCTGCAATGAATGGGAAAAAATGCGAAGCGTCTAAGTAGTATGAATATCATTTTTTATTCTTAGATTGAGCAGAATTAGGAGAGGGGAGAGAGAGAGAGAGAGAGAGAGAGAGAGAGAGAGAGAGAGAGAGAGAGAGAGAGAGAGAGAGAGAGAGAGAGAGAGAGAGAGAGAGAGAGAGAGAGAGAGAGAGAGAGAGAGAGAGAGAGAGAGAGAGAGAGAGAGAGAGAGAGAGGAGAGAGAGAGAGAGAGAGAGAGAGAGAGAGAGAGAGAGAGTGAGACAGATGGATAGATAGACAAGCAGACAGATAAATAGAAAGATAGATAATGTAATTAAGAAATAATACGAAGACATTAAAAACACCTTTTTGATCATATTTTTTTATGAAAGGTGTACACACACATACACACACTCTCTCTCTCTCTCTCTCTCTCTCTCACACACACAACACACACACACACACACACACACACACACACACACACACACACACACACACACACACGCACACACATAGATAGATACATAGATAGATAGACAAACAGATGGACAGACAGATAGATAGATAAAGATATAGACATACACCATATCTATACATGCTGCAAAATAAAACGTTAAAATGCAGTGCACAGGAGATACACACAGGTACAAGCACACCCGAAGCAAGGTATATATGCCCACAATCCCACACCTGTGTCTAACCACATACAAAAACACACACCTGGATGTGGTATACCTTTTTTCCCTTTAAATTGCCTCCGCTTAACTGGAATCTGGAATTTTAGTTTTTTTTACATATTTCTCTTTGTGTGGTGTTTCCGTTTAGTTTCGTATACGTTTCTTTGTTTATAGTTTATGGAGTTTATATCACTATTTTTTATTGTTGTCTGTGTTTATGTAGTTTATATCACTATTTTTTATTGTTGTCTGTGTTTATGTAGTTTATACCACAATTATTCTTATCATTGTCATACACATTTTTACCGTCACTATAACAACTACTATTAGCTCCATCACCATAATCAAAGCTTTTCAGTGTCCACCTCCTCCATTACTGTAAACTCACCATCATCATCACTATGAATATAGCTCATTACTACCCATCACCATAAAAACCATTCCACTACCATAACTACCAATGTCACCCCCACCAACCACCACCATCACCACCATACCAACCATCACCACCATACCAACCAACACCATACCAAACCACCACCATCACCACCATACCAACCACCACCATACCAACCAACCACACCACCATACCCACACATCAACCAACCACACCACCACCATACCACCATACCAACCATCAACCACCAACCATACCAACCATCACCATCACCACCCATACCAACCACCACCAACAACAACCAATCACACCACCACCATACCAACCACCACCACCACCACCAACCCAATCACCATCACCACCTCCAACAACAACCAATCACCACCACCACCATACCAACCACCACCACCACCACCAACCATCACCAACGTTACCAACCACCACCATTCATCACCACCATACCAATCACCACCATCATCATCACCAACCATCACCATCATCATCACCCACACCCCAATCACCACTCGGGACACCTAACCTCTTTACCGTGAAAGTGGACCGTTGGGCCTTCGGAGAATTTTACAGTAAACGGCAATTTTGGTTTCGCTTCGGCCCCGATTATTGAATCTCCTCTCCCTCTCTTTTCGTAAATCACGCAGTTGGCAACCTCGTGGGACGTGTATGTATGGTTTAAAAAAAAAAGAAGAAAAAAAAAGGGTGTGTTTTTTCTTTATTTTTTTCTTTCTTTCTTTCTCTTTTTCTTTTTTTCTTTTCTTTCTTCTTTCTTCTGTCTTTCTCTCTTTCTTTCTTTCTTCTCTCTCTCTCTCTCTCTCTCTCTCTCTCTCTCTCCTCTCTCTCTCTCTCTCTCTCTCTCTCTCTCTCTCTCTCTCTCTCTCTCTCTCTTCTCTCTCTCTCTCTCTCTGTCTCTCTCTCTCGTCTCTCTCTCTCTCTCTCTGTCTCTCTCTCTCTCTCTCTCTCTCTCTCTCTATCTTTCTCTCTCTCTCTCTCTCTCTCTCTCTCTCTCTCTCTCTCTCTCTCTCTCTCTCTCTCTCTCTCTCTCTCTCTCTCTCTCTCCTCCTCTTCTCTCTCTCTCTATGTAATGTTTTGTGTGCGTTGTAAGACTCTTTCTCTTTAAGATAAATGGTTAATGTTTTTTTTTTTAGAAAAAGTGTATTTTTGCTTCTATTATGCAACGGGGAGTGTTTATTGCAAGATTTTATTTTTTATTGCGTTTTTTTTCTCTTCTTTAACTTTTTCAAGATATATGGTTAAGGGTTAATTTTTTTTATATATTTTAGTCTCTCTTATGCAACGGATTCTTAATAATAATACAATAATGATAATAAATAATAATGATAGTAATAAATGATAATAATAGTAATAATAATAATAATAATAATAATAATAATAATTAATAATAATAATAATAATAATAATAATAATATAATAATAATGATAATAATATAATAATAATTAATAATAATATGTAATATAATAACGCAACAATGATATATGATAATGGAGATAATGATAAAGTGAATAATTATTACTACAGTGACGAAAGTGATGATAATCATTAAGTACAAGAAAATTAAATACATAATCTTTGAAGGGAAGTAATATAAAAGAAAAACTGAAAAAGGAGAGAAGGGAGAAGAAGAAGATGAACAACAAGAAGAAGAGGAAGAAGAGAAGAGGAAGAAGAAAAAGAAGAAGAAAAAGAAGAAGAAGAAGAAGGAGGAGGAGTAGAAGGAGAAGGAGAAGGAGAAGAAGGAAGATGAACAAGAAGAAGAAGAAGAGAAAGAAGAAGAAGAAGAAGAGGAAGAAGAAGAAGAAGAGAAGAAGAAGAAAGAAGAAGAGGAAGAAGAAGAAGAAGAAGAAGAAGAAGAAAAGAAGAAATGAAGAAGAAAGAAGAAGAAGAAGAAGAAGAAGAAAAGAAGAAGAAGAAAAAGAAGGAAGAAGAAGAAGAAAAGAAGAATAGAAGAAAGATAAGAAGAATGAATAGAAAAAAACAAAAACTACAGACACCCTTTTCTTTCTAACCCAATCATCGTTCTGAGAATCGGGGGGGGGGGGGGGCAGGGGGTTGCAATGGCCATAAAGGTAAGTAAAGGAGAGAAAGGTATATAAAAATGGGCTCTACCGAGATTCGTTCCTGTAGTCATTTTGGAAGGAAAACACTTACATTTACATGCGTGTGTGTATGTGTATGTATATGATAATTACCTGTTTGTTTATCTTTCTATGTACCTAACTATGTTTTTTTTTTCTTGTACTCTCTCTCTTTATCTATCTATCTCTATCAGTCTGTCTCTGTCTCTTTCTTGTTTGTCTGTCTGCCTGTTTCTCTCTCTCTGTCTGTCTGTATGTCTGGCTATCTCTCTCTTTTTCTCTCTCTCTCTATCTATCTATCTCACTCTCTATTTCTCTCACACACACTCTCTCACTCTCATTATCTCTCTATCTCTCTGTCCCTGTCTCTCTCTTTCTCTCTCTCTTCTCTCTCTCTCTATCTATCTCACTCTCTCTCACTCTCACTCACTCACTCTCTCACTCTCCTCTCTCTCTCTCTCTCTCTCTCTCTCTCTCTCTCTCTCTCTCTCTCTCTTCTATCTATCTATCTATCTATCTCACTCTCTCTCTCTCTTCCTTAGCTCGTTTATGTATGTGTTTAATACCAATGGTCAGAATAAAAATCAAACCACACTATACATCTGACAACAGCGATCACATGAAAAGACAAAAAAAAAAAAAAAAAAAAAAAAAAAAATAAGCCTAATTGTATCTTTCAATATTGCAAATCGAACAAAAACTTCAATCGAACTACAGTGTTCCATAATACCAAAGATAACACTAAATCCGCAATTGAAACGAAGAAAATTAAATATCCATTGACAGAACCTTGAGAAAATACAAAATGTCTATCAGAACTTTCTTCAGACGATCATATCCTCTGATTCGTATATTGTTTTTTTTTATTTCTATTTCTTATTATTCTTTGAAGGGAATGAAAAAAAGAGAACAATTGCTTGCTGATAACTATATTTAGTGCATTTCTTCTATTTTATCTTTTCCTTCTTTGGTGTTTGTGCGTTCCTTTATCATGTGTTGCGTGATCCCTTATTCTCTGTTTATTCTTCTTCTTAGGCAGTTCCCCTTTTGCTTCTCTCCCTTTCTTCGTCATTATCTTCGTCTTCATTGCGTATCTTTTTATTGCATTGGGTTTTTTATTTGTGTGTGTGTGTGTGTGTGTGTATGTGTGTGTTTGTTTGTTTTTGTTGTTTATGCTTGTGCGTGTGTTTGTGTGTGTGTGTGTGTGCGCGTGTGTGTGTGTGTGTGTGTTTGTGTATGTATGTTTTTGTATGTGTGTGTGTGTGTGTTTTTGTGTTTGTGTATGTGTGTTTGTGTATGTGTGTGTGTGTATGAGTTTTGTGTATGTGTGTGTGTGTGTATGTGTATGTCCGTTGTGTGTTTGTCTTTGTATTTATGCTTGCGTGTGTTTTTGTATATGAAAAGCCCATGTCCATCTTTCTCCATTTCTTGAAGGGATTACGTATTCATTGACCACATCTACTTAACCCACGCTAATGACCCAAGACCGTAATCACATCAGTCTGTCTCACAACATCTCATCAGAATAGGAGACAGTGTTTGTCCATTCCTGTTCATCTAGCGATTATACCATGAAATTAAAGTCCTCTGATGTATCGTGTGTGGGAGATGTAAACAATTTGGGACACATTTCCATATTCATTCAGGTATAGACTCTTAAACCGAGAGTTTTTAATTCAGTGGAAAAGCATTGGATACCCTTATTTTCGCTGCTTTCTATATCAGGGAGACACATTTCCATATTCATTCACGTATAGACTCTTAAACCGAGAGTGTTTAATTCTATGGAAGAGCATTGGATACCTTTATCCGACGCTTTCTATATCAAGGAGACGCATTTCCATATTCATTCAGGTATAGACTCTTAAACCGAGAGTGTTTAATTCTATGGAAGAGCATTGGATTCCTTTTTTTTTCGCTGCTTTCTATATCAGGGAGACACATTTCCATATTCATTCAGGTATAGACTCTTAAACCGAGAGTGTTTAGTTCTATGGAAGAGGATTGGATTCCTTTTTTTGTCGCCGGTTTCTATATCAAGGAGACGCATTTCCATATTCATTCAGGTATAGACTCTTAAACCGAGAGTTTTTAATTCTATGGAAGAGCATTGGATACCTTTATCCGACGCTTTCTATATCAAGGAGACGCATTTCCATATTCATTCAGGTATAGACTCTTAAACCGAGAGTGTTTAATTCTATGGAAGAGGATTGGATTCCTTTTTTTCCGCTGCTTTCTATATCAGGGAGACACATTTCCATATTCATTCGCGTATAGACTCTTAAACCGAGAGTGTTTGATTCTATGGAAGAGCATTGGATACCATTCTTTTTCGCCGGTTTCTATATCAGGGAGACGCATTTCCATATTCATTCAGGTATAGACTCTTAAACCGAGAGTGTTTAATTCTATGGAAGAGCATTGGATCCCTTTTTTTTCGCCGCTTTCTATATCAAGGAGACGCATTTCCATATTCATTCGCGTATAGACTCTTAAACCGAGAGTGTTTGGTTCTGTGGAAGAGCATTTGATTCCTTTTTTCCCGACGCTTTCTATATCAAGGAGACACATTTCCATATTCATTCACGTATAGACTCTTAAACCGAGAGTATTTAATTCTATGGAAGAGCATTGGATACCTTTTTTTCCGCTGCTTTCTATATCAAGGAGACACATTTCCATATTCATTCAGGTATAGACTCTTAAACCGAGAGTGTTTAGTTCTATGGAAGAGCATTGGATACCATTCTTTTTCGCCGGTTTCTATATCAAGGAGACGCATTTCCATATTCATTCAGGTATAGACTCTTAAACCGAGAGTTTTTAATTCTATGGAAGAGCATTGGATACCTTTTTTTTCGCCGCTTTCTATATCAAGGAGAGTATTCTTCCTATATTTTCCTGATCTTATGGCTGGTTCCCTTATCTATTATTTATCAACTTTTTATTGTCATGTATCGTCACAATTATCTAAAATATTTCTCCACGTTAATATCTTATGTTCTTTATATAGAAGAAAATCGAAGTGTAAATGCTCATTAAAAAAAATAGTTCAAGTCACAAAGATCAGCATTTAAGTAATATTACAAGTAGACAGCATAGCGAATCTGAACCATCCTAAGTATTCAATAAAAAAAAAATCACATTAATACACACATATACAAATACCATACAAATACAACTTATACATTCTCCTTCGGTTTGGGTGTGACTGCCACATGAAAAGAATATGTAATACAACCTTTCTGTAGGGGGCTCTAAGGCAGACTTATGGGGTTGGATGTAAATACAATTTTTTTTTTCACTCTCTCTTCCTCATTCCCTTCTTCCTTTTAGTGGTTGAGATTAATTTAATTCTGGAATACATTTGCTCCGAACACATACACACACTGAGGGGTATTAAAATGGTACTGGTATCTTGGTAAGATGGGTCTTCTTTTTTCTCTCTCTCTTTTGTTGTTTTTTCTTCTTCTTCCTCTCTCTGTCTTTGTCTCTGTCACTGTCTCTGTCTATGTCTCTCTCTCTCTCACTTTCTCTGTCTCTCTGTCTCTTTCTCTCTATCTCACTCTCCTCTCTCTCTCTCTCTTTCTCTCTATCTATCTATCTATTTCTCTCGCTCTCTCCCTCCCTTCCTCCCTCTCTCTCACCCTCTCTCTCTCTCTCTCTCTCTCTCTCTCTCTCTCTCTCTCCCTCCCTCCCTCTCTATCTATCTATCTCTCTATCTATCTATTTCTCTATCTATCATTTTCTTCGCATTTTACTCTTCTTCATATTCTTTTTCGTCTCCTTATTTCCTTCATCTTCCTCCTCCCTTTACCCTTGCTCTTCCTGTTTTTTCTCTTATCCTTATAATTAGCTTCCCTACTTCTTTCTCTCTGTTTATTCAATTTTTCTCCCCACACTATTTGCATCAGGGTAATGGCGATATGCTTATCCTCAGAATTAGCCGACATTTGGAGACGATTCTCCTCTCAAAATCCTTTCTACTTTTTTTTTTTTTTTGTTTTTTTTTGCGGTCTCATTTCCAGACGATTCTCTTCTCAAAATTCTTTCTACTTTTTTTTTTTTTTTTTTTTTTTTTTGTGTCTCATTCCAGACGATTCTCTTCTCAAATCCTTTCTACTTTTTTTTTTTTTTTTTGCGGTCTCATTTCCAGACGATTCTCTTCTCAAAATTCTTTCTATTTTTTTCGGTCTCATTTCCAGACGATTCAATTTTCAAAATTCTGTCTACATTTTTTTTGCGGTCTCATTTCCAGACGATTCTCTTCTCAAAATTCTTTCTATTTTTTTTTTCTTTGGGGGGGGGGGCGGTCTCATTTCCTGCTTCCAATTTGCTTTACCTTTTACGACCGCAGTTTTCTTAATGCAACTTCTGTTTAGAGTGATTCTGCGGATGCCTTTTCTCGCTCTCTGGCCCTCTATGTAAATTTCTATTTGGTTAAAATCTTAAAGAGGAAGAGAAGCTTTCACTTAAGTGTTATATCTCGGTGTCATGGGTTATATAGTCTTTCTGGTCACTTGGCATGAAGTATACTAAACTATTGTAATTATCTTGTAGGATCTTGATGTCTTGGAAGATGTATTTACGTTGTATATTGAATTTGGAATGTCATATCGGATTATGACTAAATATGAAATATAACGATACCTTTTTTTACCCCTAAGTATTATGTCAGAATAATAGATAGATACCGCTTGTAGATATCATTCTTAACACACACACACACACACACACACACACACACAACACACACACACACACACACACACACACATATATATATATATATATATATATATATATATATATATATATATTATATATATTTTTTTTTTTTTTTTTTTTTTTTTTAACAATTATATTCTTATATGTAATACAGATTAAGATAACGTCATAGCCTAAACTTTCAAAGTAAACCTACCATAAAATGCTACGACTAAAGGTGCTGTCACACTAGCACTTTTTCCGTTATTTTTTTTTACAATTTCCTGAAATTTTGTCCATTTTTGAGCGAATTGTCGATTTTCCAGTCAGACGATAATGATCGTTTCCGTCTGAAAACCTTTCCATCAACTTTTTCAGCCAAGCATACGCAAATCAAGAGTTATACTCGAGAATGTTTGTATTTAAGTTAAATAAAACTGTCAAAAAATTAACAGAAAAAGAGCTAGTGTGACAAGACCTTAAGCCAAACTTGACTTAGAACTTAACCAAAACGAAAGAAGCTTCGTCCTCACTATGCATGCAGTCTCTCGCCACAGCATAGAAGTCTAGTTCATTATATATTCTTCACCTCATCGCCATATCCCTCACGGCGTATCCCCTCATAATGAGGAGGAAGATCTGTGACTTTTGCAATGCTAATACCTAGGCTTTGTACCGTGTTTCCTTGCCCAGCCGACGGACAAATATAAACAAATGAAGGCGCAAAAACAGGGGGTTTAAAGGGTTAGTTTGGGGGGTTTGATTCAGCATGTGGTCCTTGTATGATATTTTTGTCTTTGTTTTTTGTTTTTGAGAGGGGAGGCGGTGTTGCCGAGGAAGAGCAATGTATTTCTCAACCATGGGGTCATTTGTGCAACAAATATAAACAAATATAAACAAATGAGTGCGCAAAAACAGTGGGTTTAAAAGGGTTAGTTTGGGGGGTTTGATTTAGCATGTGGTCCTTGTGTGATATTTTTGTTTTGTTTGTTTTTTGTTTTTTGTTTTTGAGAGGATGGGAGGAGACGGTGTTGCAGAAGAAGAGCAGTGCATTTCTCAACCATAGGATGGTTTATGCAATAAATATAAACAAATGAATGCGCAAAAACTGGGTTTAAGGGCTTAGTTTTGTCTTAGTTTCGTGGGGTTTAATTTAACATGTGGTCCTCGGGGACTTTTTTTTCGTTTTATTTGTTTTATTTGCTTTTTGTTTTTGAGAGGGGGGAGACGGTGTTGCCAAGGATGTGCAATGCATTTCTCAACCAAGAGATGATATGTGCAATGAACTCCGCAATTGAATAAATAGATCGATAGATATTTAGATACATGGAGAAATACTTTTTACATGGATAGACCAAATAGACATACATATTGGTAGATCGATAGAGAGAGATAGATAAGAGTGGGATGCGCAGATAGATACATAAATGCACAGATTGATAAGTATATAAAGAGATGCACAGACAGATATGTGAATATGCATATCCACAGATAGATAAGTAGATATAACTTGATAGATAAATAGAATGATTGATAAATGAATAGACAAGTATACTCCGAACTAACAGACATTCGAACAGGAAATAAGGTATCAAAAGGATAATACAAAAAAAAAAAAAAAAAAAAATGTTTTCGAAGTAAATAATATTGGAACACTGACGGCTTTCTTAAAATCAGAAATTTTACGTGATTGACAGACTCTCATGAAACTATGATAATGTTGAGTATTAAATAAATGTTTGAAACATCGCATGAGTCAATAAGCTATAATTTTATTTTTTCCTTTTTTATTCATATCCTTTGAAGATTTTCCATCAAGATGAACAGAAAATATTGATTAATTTTACACTTTAAAATTGATTCCATTAGAGTGACTAAATGCACAAAATATTGACAGATTGTTTGAAATGATTAAAACTTAAAGGTATAGACAAAAGAGCCGTTTAATTAATCTAGAAATAAAAGATATAAAATCATATGCTCGAAAGACTATTAAACTATTGAAACTATTAAACATACAGGGTATA
>NW_020871858.1:148588-151682 GCF_003789085.1 Penaeus vannamei
AGAGCGAGAGAAACAGCAACCTATCCCTTTCAGAATTCCTCATAAAACATGTAGGACGCGTATGAGGAAATCCGTAGCACCGACACGAAAGGTGACAGGGAGCGCAACGTCAGATAACAAGATCTTGCAACATTGCCGTCTTCGCTTCCTGAAAAGGTGTTTCCCAAATCACCTGCCGGAGTTTGACAATAGACTCGGATGCGGATGCCTTTGACAATAGTAATAGGGGAGTAGGTGTTAGAGCACGGTCATTAGTTGCCTTGTTATCTATTCATGACACACACGCACACACGCACGCACACACATGCACGCACAAACACACGCGCGCTCTCTCTCTCTCTCTTTCTCTCTTCTCTCTCTCTCTCTCTCTCTCTCTCTTCCTCTCCTCTCTCCTCTCTCTCCTCTCTCTCTCTCTCTCTCTCTCTCTCTCTCACACACACACACACACACACACGCTCGTGCAAACGTGACGTTGCAAGCAAGGACGAACTCACACACACACGCACACACAAACAAAATTATGCAAGCAGGGACAAGCACCACACAACACTCACACACACACGAACGCCAATATTCAAACAGGGACATGCACATGTACAAGCAACAGACACATACAGAATAAATTCAACAGTACTAGATTTTTTCCATTTTTTTCCGATAATGTCATGTCAATAATTCTTTGAAATCATATCAGGCGCTTGATATGATTTCAAAGAACTGAATATTCTACCTAGTTGTTCTTATGCTATGACCATGTGACTAGATTTTTGTTTTGACGAACATACAACGAAAAAGTTCAAATCCTTTAAATAATTTCACCTCAGCAAAAGAAATAGATAAGTAAATAAATAGATAAATAAATAAATAAAAACAATAAAACAATAAAAAAAATCGAAAAAAATGAAATTTAAAAAAGAATAATAAAAAATAAGAGAAATGGTCATTAATCTTGTACACATCCTGTATCTGTTTTCCACAATTAGTCATTTACATTCACTCCCTTATACGTCTATAAATGTCCTTTTGTCTCCTACGTTTTTCTAAATCTTTCTCAACGGTGATCTATAAACATTATTATACATTAATTGTTTTATTTACATCTACGTTCTTATATGTCTAACTATACAAGCGAGAGAGATAGATAGAGAATAGAAAGAGAAAGAGGAAGAGAGAAAAGATCGAGAGAGAGAGAAGAGAGAAAGAGAAAGAGAGAAAGAGAGAGAGAGAGGGAGTAGAAGATAGACGGAAAAAGAAAGAGAGAGAGAGCGAGAGAGAGAGAGAGAGAGAGAGAGAGAGAGAGAGAGAGAGAGAGAGAGAGAGAGAGAGAGAGAGAGAGAAGAGAGAGAGAGAGAGAGAGAGAGAGAGAGAGAGAAGCTGAGAGAGGAGGAAGAAAGAAGGAGGATGAGAAGAGAATAGAGAAATAGAGATTGACAGTAAAAAAGCGACGGAGAGACAGAGAGGAGAAAGAGAAAGAAGGAGAGAGGCAGAGAGTAGAGAGAGGAGAGAGAGGAAAGAGAGAGGAAAAAGAGACAGACAGAGACAGAGAGACAGACAGAAGAGACAAAGAGAGCGAGAGAGAGAGAAAAGAGCGAGGAGAGAAAAGAAAGAGAGAGAGAAGCGAGAGAGAGAAAAAATCGAGAGAGAGAGAGAGAAAGAGAGAGAGAGAGAGAAAGCGAGAAGAGAGAGAGAGAGGGAGAGAAGGAGAGAAAGAGAGAGAGAAGAGAGAGAGAGAGAGAAAGAGAGAGAGAGAGAGCGAGAGAGAGAAAAAAAATCGAGAGAGAAGAGAAAGAGAGAGAGAGAAGAGAGAGAGAGAGAGAAGAGAGAGAGAGAGAGAGAGAGAGAGAGAGAGAGAGAGAGAAGAGAAGAGAGAAGAGAGCAGAGAGAGAAGAGAGAGAGAGGGAGAGAGAGAGAGAGGAGAGAGAAGACTGGAACAAGAAATAGAGGAGGATTGACAGTAAAGCGAGCAGAGAAACGGAGACAAGAGAGAAGAAAAGGCAGAGAGAGAGAGAGGGGAGAGGAAGAGAAAGAGAGGAAGAGAGAGAGCAGACAGACAGAGAGACAGACAGAGAGCCGAGAGATGAGAATAACGAGCGAGAGAGAGAAGAGAAAGAGGAGAGAAGAGCGAGAGAGAAAAATTAATTCGAGGAGAGGAGAGAGAGAGAAAAAATAAAGAGAAAAGGAGAGAGGAGGGACCGAGAGCGAGAAAATTCGCGGGGAGAGAGAGAGAGAAAAGAGAGAGAGAGGAAAGAGAGAGAGAGGAAGGTCGAAGGAGAGAGAGAAAGAACGAGAGGAAGCGAGGTGGAGAGAGAGAGAGCGATAGAGAGAAAAAAAAAAAAAAATCGATTAGGAGAGGAAAGAGAGAGAAGAGAGAAAGAGAGAGAGAGGAGAAGAGAGAGAGAGAAGAGAGAAGACGAGAAGGAGAGAGAGGAGAGAGAGAGAAGAGAGAAGAGAGAAGAGAGAGAGAGAGAGGCAGAGAAGACGGAGACAAAGAAATAGAGGAAGGATGACAGTAAAAAGCGAGGCGAGACGGGAGAGAACAGAGAGGAAGAAAGCCCGAGAGAAGGAGGGGAGAGAGGAAGAGAGGAAAAGAGAGACAGAAGACAAGACAGAGAGAACAGACAGACAGACAAAAGAGCCGGGAGAGGAGAGAAAAGAAGAGAGGAGCAGAGGAGGAGAAAAAGCAGGAAAGAGGGGAGAGAGAGCGAGAGAGAAAAAAAATCGAGAGAGAGAGAGAGAAAGAAAGGAGAAAAGAGAGGAGAGAGCGCGAAGAGAGAGAAAAAAATGCGAGAAGAGAGAGGAAAGAGAGAGAGGAGAAGAGAGAGAGAGAGAGAGAGAGATCGAGAGAAGAGAGAAGAGAGAGAAAAAGAGAGGAGAGAGAGAAGCGAGCAGAGAAAAAAAAAAAAAAAATCGAGAGAGCGAAGAGAGAGAGAGAGAGAAGAGAGAGAGAGAGAGAGAGAGGAGAGCGAGAGAGGGAGGAGAAGAAGGAGAGAGAGAGAGAGAGAGAGAGAGAGAGGGAGAGAGAGAGAGAGAGAGAGAGAGTAGAGAGAGAGAAGAGAGAGAGCGTAAATATGAATATATTCTGGCTAGAATCTCA
>NW_020871858.1:156644-159144 GCF_003789085.1 Penaeus vannamei
CGAGCGTTTTGGACGCCTTCGAAGAGTTAAGTGAATAAAAAATAGAATAAGGGAAAAGGAAGGATGGAAGGAGAACAGTACAGAGATTAGCGTTTTTACAGTAAATAAGAAATAAATACCAAAAATCTGGAAACATGGGAGATCAAGAAAAGGAAAGAATTAAAGAAAAACGGAGCAACGTTTAAGTTAAAATAAAAATAAAGATAATTAAAAGATAGGAAAACAGGAGACCAAGAAAGAGAAGAGAGTACAGAAAGACAGCAACGTTGAGTGCAATAAATAAATGAATGAATAAAATATCTGAAAACAGAAGACCAAAAAGAGAAAGAATACAGAAAAAAAACAAGTTAAGTACAGTAAAAAAAAAAAAAAAATATATATATATTATGTAAAAGAGACCAAGAAAGAGAAAGATTGCAAAAGACAACAACGTTAAGTACAGTAAATAAAAAGCTAAAAAAAAATGTAAACAGGAGACCAAGAAAGAGAAAGTTTAAGAAAGACAGGAACATTAAGTGCAGTAAATATATAATAATAATAATAATAAATCTGAAACCATGAAACCGAGAAATAGAAAGATTACAGAAAGACAGGAACATTAAGTACAGTAAATAAAAGCTAAAAATAAAATGTAACAGGAGACCAAGAAGAGAACAATAAATAAAAAAATCTGAAATCAGGAGACCAAAAAAATATAAAGTTTAAATAAGACAGGAAACATTAAGTGCAGTAAATAAGTAATAATAATAATAATGATAATCTGAAATCAGGAGACCAAGAAAAAGAACAATAAATAAAAAAATCTGAATTCAAAAAGACTAAGAGAATAGAAAAATTACAGAAAGACACCAACGTTACTACCAACATGCCAACGCGATCTTTCGTAATGGCAAACGTACACAGCCAGATCGGGAGAGATATATATCATAGAAGACAAAGAGGAAAAATTATCTAGATTAGCTTCTAATCTTTATTACTCTTTCAGAAGACGCGGAGATATTTCTTGTTACTCTCCGTGCGCTGACAACGAGATAAGATATTCCATTTACTTTTTTTTTCTCTCTCTCTCTGTCTGTCTCTGTCTCTCTATCTCTCTCTCTCACTCTTTTCTCTCTCTCTCTTGCTCTCTCTCTCTCTCTCTCTCTCTCTCCTCTCTCTCCTCTCTCTGCTCTCTCGGCTCTCTCTTGCTTCTCCTCGCTCTCTCGGCTCTCTCTCGCTTTCTCTGTCGCTCGCTCCTCTCTCTCTCTCTCGTTCTCTCGCTCTCTCTCTCGTCGCTCTCTCTCTCTCTCGCAATTTCTGTCTCCCCCTCCTCCCTCCTTTTCCTCTCTCCTCTCTCTCTCTCTCTCGCTCTCTCGCAATTTCTGTCTCCCCCTCCTCTCATCCCTCCTTCTCCATCTCCCACCCTCTCTCTCTCTCTCCCTCTCTCCTTTCTCCCCTCCTCCTCCCTTCCTCCCATCGTTCTCCTCCCTCTCCCTCCCTCCCTCCCCGGACACATATTTCTAAGGCCGAAGATACAATTTGTCCCATGTAAAGGAAATGGGATGCCCAATATGAATTATAACGGGGGGGGGGGGGGGGAATATTTAGGGTAGAGCTTGACACGGGCTATTGTATTTAGATAGGCCTACTGTATTTTTTTTTTCTTCATGCGTGTTCTTGTATGTATATAGGCCTACTGTATTTTTTCTTCTTTATATGTGTTCTTGTATATATATATAGGCTTACTGTATTTTTTTCTTGTCTTCTTTCATATAGATAAGCTTACTGCAGTTTTAACACGGGTTATTGTATATAGATAGGCCTACTGTATTTTTTTCTTAACACGGGTTATTGTATATAGGTAGGCCTATTGTATTTTTTTCTTTCTTTTCTGTTTCTTTTCTTTTTATTAATCGTAAGGCGAAAGAAGGAAATTGGCGGGGAATTAATTCAAGGTAAAGAAAACAGATATATATATAGATAAAGATAAGTCTTCAAGATAAAAAAAAAAAATAAAAAATCAGACAGACAAGTCAAGAAGTAAACGTCAAGAATAGCCACGAAGGAGAGTTTTTAAACCGTTTGTGAATTACGTATTCCGGAAGTAATTTCCTCCGACAGCGAATTGAAGCCGACACGCAGCCTGCATCTCCATTTACGACACGCAGTAGACATAAACACTCGTGTACACAAACATTTATATGGCCATTCGGGGAGACAAGAGCTTGAATGAGATGCGCTGTCAGCTGTTTTTATTTTCCCGACCGCGGGGCGTGACGTCATCAACATCCGGGATTTTCGCCTGGGGTCCCGTATGTTATGGCGTTCGAATGCGTCTGTCGCATTCGAGCCTCGGTTTCGGGCTGTCATATATTATGGTTCCCTGGTCGCCGCCGGAGCTGCAGCTTGATATTAATGTATGAATAATGTTATGGGTCTCTCTCTCTCTCTCTCTCTCTCTTTCCTGTGGTGTGTTGTGTGTGTGTGTGCGCGTCTCTCTCTCTCTCTCTCTCTCTCTCTT
>NW_020871858.1:166644-181644 GCF_003789085.1 Penaeus vannamei
GCATAATCTGGTTAATATAATCATTTTATAAAATGACTTACAAATATGACACATAAAAACCCTAAGATTAATAGTGCATTTTATATTTAGAAATTGTTTGATACACACCTAGCTAGCTCATACAGCATCAAAGGTTGAACTATAAACACTGAGGTAATTAAATACAAGGTGCTAATTAGTTGCAATATTTAAGCTTCCGGTTAGGGTGAATATACACATAGTTTGCTTCAATTTGGTGTTTATATTATTTAGGTGTGATATGCATGCTATGGATAGATAGGAAAATAGTATTGAATTGTAGTGGTCATTATGAAAGCTGTTATTTGTTTATTTATTTATATTTTGTGGATAATCTTTGTTAAAACATATATCATTTTCTATTATTATTATTATTATTATTATTATTATTTATTTTACGTCAAACGCTTTTATTGTTCGTTTTATTGACCAATATTGCTTATCCAACTTTGGCTAACTGTAAAACAAGTGCGATTTCTGATTCAACTGGAAACCTTTGCCAATACTTAAGAACTCGTGAAATACTTGTTAAAGCAACATCTGCGAAATATCGTATATCTGTTCTTGAAAAAAAAAAAAAAAATAAATAAATGAATAATAAAAAAAAATCACATGATTATATATCTTTGTAACATTTTTCTTAGATTAACTAATTTCTTAGCCAGTTCATTATTTGTCTACTTCGCTACCTTTTCAAAAAAAAAAAAAAAAAAAATCGAAAGAGTAACACCACGTAACCTCAAAGTAAACAACAAAATCAAGTCTGTTAATACTATGTCGAGAATACATTGAAAGAAAATGGACCCTATAACAGAACCCTAGGGAACGCCATGGACACTAGCATCAATAGTAGAAGAACAGTCATGGAAAAATTCACATTATATTCGACTTGTAAGGCAAGAGAGTCATAAGCCATGCAAGTGTTGAGTCCTGGCAACGAATTATTGCAGTGGGCGGGTTGTGGTTGGCTTCTTGATGTGGAAAGGATTATAAATTTTCGATGGTGTTGTAAAGTGAGGTATGACTATTTCAGTTTCATTGGAATTCACCTATTTGTACCCTTTGGTATCTAAAAGTACGTTTAGTCTGTTGTACATACTCTTTTTATTTTGGTGGAAGCTACAAGTACTCAAATTGGATTTCCTTTTTTTCGTCTCCCTTTTTTTTTCTTTTTTTTTTTTTTTCTTAACTCCCAGGTAATTCAACATTGTTGTACTGTATCTATTTTTCTCGTGAATTTAAAGATACCGATTTTAGGTCATCTGTAAAGCTACCCGAACACACTGTTAGTAGTATTATCACTACTATTATTACTATTATTATTGTTATTATTACTACTATCATTACTATTATTATTGTTATTATTACTACTATCATTTACTATTATTATTGTTATTATTACTACTATCATTCTATTATTATTGTTATTATTACTACTATTATTACTAATCTATAAATATATTTTCTTTACTCGAGAAAGTACTCTTGGAACAACTAATCAGCTATAGTGTCTTAAAGAAAATATAGAATGAATGAAGAGTTCCACATTCCAATTGTTCCATGATTGAAGTGTAAAAGATTCATAGCAGGTTGGTAAAGGTTGTTCTGTATCGTCTGTCACTTCATTCTCATTTATATTTTTTTTTTCTCCATTCGGCAAAATGAACTATGTCAATTTCGCTTCATGAAACCTAGTTCCATATGTAATAGATTAGATAGGATAACACTGAACGATGAACTCTTCAAAATATGCAAGATTTTGAAGCATAGTTCGTATACTTATTAATAGAAATCTTAGGAAAAAAATATATGAATATGTAGAGAATTGTCAAAAAAGATAAATCTCAGTCAAGAGCTATGGCTAGAATATTATCTGCAACATTCAACTGTAAAAAAAAAAAAAAAAAAAAAAAAAAAATCAAGAGCTATGGCTAGAATATTGTCTGCAACATTCACACATTCATGTATTTGCCATCTGTACTGTTGAATGGCAAAATTGAGATGGAAGTCATATCAATTAATAAATCACGTGTGAATGTTACCCAACAGCACCACATAAAAGGAGTTGTTAACCCCCTTTACAAAGACTTTGATTGGGTGTAGGGTCGACGTGAGGGACAAATGAAATAGTTTCCCCTTCTTCCTGTGGTAAGGGGTAGGAGAGAGAGGAAGGGATGGGAGAGAGAGAAGGAAGGGAGGGAGAGGTGGTGGGAGAGGAAGAGGAAGGGTGGGAGAGAGAGAAGGAGGGGAGGAGAGAGAAGGAATGGGAGGAGAGAGGAAGGAATGGGAGAGGAGAGAGGGAAGGGAGGAGAGAGAAAGGGATAGGAGAGGAGAAAAGGGAGTAATGGAGAGGGAGAGGGAATGAAGAGGGATGGTCTAAAGGAGAGGAAGGGCCTGGGGAAGGGAGAGGGAGGAATGGGGTAGGAGTAGGAGGAAGAGGAGAAGGAGGAGGTGGTGGAGGAGGAGGAGGAGGAGGAGAGAGGAAGGGATGAGAGAGGAGATACAGAGAGTCGAAGAGAAATGAAAGGAGAAGGAAGAAAAGAAATGACGAAAAGAAAACATATCAGGCATGGTGAATGAGGAAGAAAGAGGGAAAGAGGGAGCGAAGATAAGAAGGAGGAAGAGATTGGAAAAAAATAGAAAAAGTAAGAAAGAGATACGAAGATTGGAGAGTGAGTGGCAGAAGAAGGGTTAGAGGAAACAGACATGAATAATTATCAATCTTTTAAATTGTCATAATCTCTGTAGGAACGACATCTTGAAGTCCTGTCAGCTGTTATAAAAAGAAGAACAAGAAAAGAAAAGAAAAGAAAATCCTCCCTCTGTACCTGTCTGTCTGAACGAAGGAAAAAGGAGATAATAACTGTATTAAAACGTTCTTTATCGATTGAATTGAATGCAGTTGATGAAGTGAAATCCACTGAAAATCGCTGGATGATTTAGGAAGAGATACTATTCTATGAAATTCATATGGAGTAATGTGTCTATTTTTTATGTAAAAAATAAACTGCCTACCAAAAAAAAATAAAAAAGAAAAGAAATAGTACAATATAAAAAATAGTTATGTAACAAAATTAACTTATATCCTACAGTAATAAAAAAATAAAAATAAAAATCTGTAACAGAAATATATAATGGAAACTAAAAGACAAAACAATGCACCAAAATACGTCGAAGAAATGAACAAAAAAAGAGAAAATACATAACAAAGAAGGATCAGGCAATATATCACAAGACCAAACTTATACCAACAGAGATTTAGTCAAGAAAACAATATATGTGGTAATGAATTAACTTCCTTTTTCACAAACTTCGAAATCCTACAAATCGGAAAAGTTGGTCATCCTCGAAAAGCTTTTGTTATATCAGCAAACTTTTTTTTTTTTTTTTTTTTTTTAGCCGTCATTAAAATAAACGATCTGAAATAGGGCGTGCGATCCCGTAGAGTTTGTGCGGTCGTTCAAGAAGAATTAAAGTCTTCTCGACACGACTTTTCTAAGTGTGGTGAGTAATGCTTGTATTTCTGAGGAAGATATATTCGAAAACGGTTAAATGCGTCTCGTATTTTGAAAAAGATTGACTACTTTTGCTTTTTTTAGCTAAGTTTATATATTTACGTGTTTTTTTCTTTTCTTTTCTTTCCTTCTTTTTTTTCTCTGTCGCGCTCTTACTCTCTCTCGCTCTCTCTCTCTCTCTCTCTCTCTCTCTCCCTTTCTCTCTTCTCTTTCTTCACTCACTCTCTCTCTCTCTCTCTCTCTCTCTCTCTCTCTCTCTCTCTCTCTCTTTCTCTCTCTCTCTCTCTCTCTCTCTCCTCTCTCTCTCTCTCTCTCTCTCTCTCTCTCTCACTCTCTCTCTCTCTCTCTCTCTCTCTCTCTCTCTCCCCCCCCCCTCTCTCTCTCTCTCTTTCTCTCTTTCTCTCCACCTATCTCTCACCTTTATTATACTCTACATCTCCCCCTATACATTTCCCATCACACCGAAAGTTATGGGAATCCACTTCACTTTTGGCGATGTGATGATCTCGAAGCAATTAAAAATGTGGCAGTTGCATTCCGCTGATGATATCAATCGAAGTCAGCCATTTAATCCGGTGTGTCTATCAGCGTGTCCATATCTGTCTCTCTGTCCGTCAGGGCGGTATGTCTATTTGTCTGTCTGTCTGTCTCTCTGCTTGTGTGTGTGTGTGTGTGTTTATATATATATATATATATATATATATATATATATATATATATATATATATATATATATATATATATATATAGAGAGAGAGAGAGAGAGAGAGAGAGAGAGAGAGAGAGAGAGAGAAGAGAGAGATAGATAGATAGATAGATAGATAGATAGATAGAGTAGATTAACGTGTGTGTGTGTGTGTGTGTGTGTGTGTGTGTGTGTGTGTGTATGTATCTATATACATAAATAGATATACAATGTGTATATAGATAGATAGATAGATAGAATGATAGATATAGATATCGAAGATAGATAGATAGACCAAAATTTAAACAGACAATCAGACTGACAGACAAAACAGACACACGAAGAGTGCCATCTGCCAACATGTCTCGCCGTTTCCCATGTTGTTGAGAATTTAGGCCTACGTTCAAGACAGATACAAATTATCTCTATTTGAACCGGGAACTGCTGACCTAAGTTCCTGCCTTTGAGATAAAATACTCTATGAATCTAATTTTACCACCGCGTGTTCTTTCTAGGAATAACAATGATGCTGAGAAATAACATGTGGTTC
This sequence comes from Penaeus vannamei, assembly GCF_003789085.1. Classification (NCBI taxonomy): domain Eukaryota; kingdom Metazoa; phylum Arthropoda; class Malacostraca; order Decapoda; family Penaeidae; genus Penaeus; species Penaeus vannamei. The sequence continues at coordinate 171,413 of NW_020871858.1, forward strand.
ATTGTTGTTCACTTTTTTTTATTACGTAACACTAATTGGTGTTTTGGTGAACTTATTGGTATATATGTACGTATATGTAGAAGTACATGATGTGAATATACTTGTCTACGGATATTACGCACATAAGCGCATGAGTTCACCAAACAGTGGTATAACCAAACCACATACACAATAAATACATGTCGATACATAACCACACACACACACACACACACACACCACACAACACCACACACACACACACACACACACACACCACACACACACACACACACACACACACACACACACACACCACACACACGCACGCACACACCAACACACACACACACACACACACAAACACACACACCTACATATAACACGCACACAAACACGCACAACTTTCTAAAAGTTACATGATTTCTTAGTACAAATAACGAAAAAAAGAAAATGCATGAAATGTAATAGTCAGTCATCATCACCTTACTTATTACTTCCTCTTATTTGTCCATTTATTATTCTTACACGCTCAAGAAACACGAAGGATTCTGAAAGAAGAATGAGGAGGAGGAGGAGGAGGAGGAGAGAGGAGGAGGAGGGAGGAGGAGGAGGAGGAGGAGGAGAAGGGAGGAGGAGGAGAAGGAGGAGGGGGAGGAGAGGAGAGGAGGAGGAGAAGGAGAGGAGGAGGACGGAGGAGGAGAAGGAGGGGGAGGAGGAGGAGGAGGAGGAGGAGGAGGAGGAGGAGGGGAGCGGACAGATTTACAAAGTGCTTTTGTTGTATGTGTACAGTATGTCTGAAGTGGTTGGGGCTCTTCTCTTTCTCTCTCTCTCTCTCTCTCTCTCTCTCTCTCTCTCTCTCTCTCTCTCTCTCTCTCTCTCTCTCTCTCTCTCTCTCTCTCTCTCTCTCTCTCTCTCTCTCTCTCTCTCTCGGTCTCTCCCTCTCTCCCTCTCTCCCTCTCTCCCTCTCTTCCCTCTCTCCTCTCTCCCTCTCTCCTCCCTCCCTCCCTCTCTCTCTCTCTCTCTCTCTCTCTTCTCTCCCTCTCTCCTCTCTCTTCTCTTTTTCTCTTTTTCTCTCTTTCCCTCCCTTTCTCCAAATACATATCCGTCTCCTTTCATCTTTTTGCTTCCCCTCCTTCTAAGCATTCGACTTAGGGAGGGAAGAGGAGGATGGATGTGGGAGGAAGGAGGAGGCAAGGGAGGATGGGGTAGGATGGTGTTCGAAATTAATAATCTGCTTCGACCGAATGCCTCAGCAATTAACTGCCGAATGTTCGAGATCTTGCAAAGCAGAGACAAGGAAAGAAAAAAAAAAAACATGTGATTGCTTAAAGTTGTCTGGCAAGTCTTCGTCTTCGAAGCACCAAAAGCGAGACGGGTTCGAATCGGTGTGAAATGAAGCTGAAACGCGTTCGAAGCAATTATGTTTTGTTTTGGGGGTTCTTTGTCTTTTTTGCGCGCGTTTGGGACTTTTTTTTTTGGGGGGGGGGGTTGTTGTGTGTGTGTATTTCGCTGTCTTTCGATCTCTTTTTATTTTGTATTTTCTCTTTCGCCTCGTCTCTCTCTCTCTCTCTCTCTCTCTCTCTCTCTCTCTCTCTCTCTCTCTCTCTCTCTGTCTGTACCTCCCTGTTTCTGTCCTCTCTTCTCTCTCTCTCTCTCTCTCTCTCTCCTCCTCCTCTCTCCTTCCCTCTCCTCCTCTCCTCCCTCCCTCCCTTCCCTCCCTCCTCCTCCTCCCTCCCTCCTCCCTCCCTTTCCCCCAAATCGTCTTTCCACATTTCGTTTCACTCCTAAATTGAAATGCTTCAGCAGGTGAGTCGCGAATTTGTTATCAACTTAACTTCAACTTCTGCAACAATGCTAGACTGACTTGTCGTGTCCTGTGTGTTGCGAAGGATGCCAGCTAATATGTAACTTCCAGAATCAACAATCACATGAGTTGAGTTAGAAGGATTGAGTGTGGGAAGAGAGTGGAAGAGGTGAGAGGTGAGGGTGAGGTGAAGGAGGGTGTGTGAGGGGAATGGGTGAGGGGAGGGTGTGAGGAGGTTGGGGGGGGGGAGGTTGAGAGGGAAGGTATGAGGAAAGGGGGTGAGGTGAAGAAGGTGAGGGGGTGAGGAGAGGAGGTGTGGGGAGGTTTGAGTAGAAGGGGGTGAGGGGAGGGGTGAGGGAAGAAGGAGAGAGGTGAGGTGAGGTTGTGAGGAGAGGAGTGAGGTGAAGAAAGTGAGGGGGTGAGGAGAGGAGGTGAGGGAAAGGAGGAGGGGTTTGATAAATAACTGAAAAAAATCCATAAATATATTTTTTTTCTACTTTTACCAAAAAAACATGTAAAATTAATTAATTCAAAAGAGCTAAGTAAGGAAGACCCAAATGGAGTTATTTTCTTCTTATTTCATCTTATTTTTCAATTCAGATTCTCCCTACAGCTCTACAATAAGCGCGTGGATAAAGTAACCTCACGCATATATTATGTGTCGATGACAAGTACTTATGTGCCTGTCAGAAGGGGAGAAGTATGTGGTATAATATTTTATATAGGCCTACACCACATGACATGACCTACGCTCTATAACCTTCAAAAGGCTTCCCTTGTCTCACACACGCTCCCCTCACCTCATACGCGGTCCCCTCACCTCACACAAGCTCCTCTCACTTCACACACGCTCCCCTCACCTCACACACGTTCCCCTCACCTCACACTCGCTTCCCTCATGTAACGCACGCTCCCCTCACCTCACAATCGCTTCCTTCACCTCACACACACTCCCCTTACCTCACTCACTCTCCTCTCAGCTCACACACGCTCCCCTTACCTCACACACTCTCCCCTCACCATCTTTCCCCTCACGAACCCCTCACCTTCACCCATCTGGTATTCATACGGGGAAGAGCAAACCAAAAAGAAAACTTTTGTCTCGCATTCCTATATATAAATATCGAGAAAGTCCGGGAGAAGGGGGAGACACGGAGAGAGAGACCGATAGGTAGAAGGAAAGGAAGGAGAGAAAAGAGTGAGAGAGAGAGAGAGAGAGAGAGAAGAGAGGAGAGAGAGAGAGAGAGAGAGAGAGAGAGAGAGAGAGAGAAAGAGAAGAGAGCGAGAGAAAGAGAGGAGAGACAGAGAAAGAGAGAAGAGAAGAGAAAGAGAGAAAGAGAGAGAGAGAGAGAGAAAGCGTCAGGACTTTAATTCGAGAATATGGAGAACGAACGGGACCACCTCTGCCCGTCTTCAAGTAATTAAGATGAGTGCGGAGGCCTGTATCGCATGGCCAAAGACATTGTCTCAGTCTTAACCTCTCACCTTATTTTTTTCCCCCTTTGAAGGAATCTTTTCGCGGCCGCCCATTACTTAAAAAACAGGTGCGAGTCCTCTGCGTGGAAACATGAGTTATTTTGATCATGTGACGAAATGTGAGAACTTTTGCGCCACTTCCTTCAACCCGAAGAACAATAACAATGCAAGCAAAAGGTTCTCCCGGTTTAGAGCTGTTCTCCCTCCATTATCCCCGTTTAGGTTCTCCCTCCATTATCCCCGTTTAGGTTCTCCCTCCATTATCCCCGTTTAGGTTCTCCCTCCATTATCCGTGTTTAGGTTCTCCCTCCATTATCCCGTCGTTCTCCCTCCATTATCCCCGTTTAGGTTCTCCTCCATTATTCTCCTCCATTATCCCGTTTAGGTTCTCCCTCCATTATCCCCGTCCTCCCTCCATTATCCCCGTTTAGGTTCTCCCCATTATCCCGTCTCCCTCCATTATCCCCTCCGTTTTCTCCCATTATCCCCGTTTAGGTTCTCCCTCCATTATCCCCGTTTAGGTTCTCCCTCCATTATCCCGTTTAGGTTCTCCCTCCATTATCCCGTTTTCTCCCTCCATTATCCCCGTTAGGTTCTCCCTCCATTATCCCCGTTTGGGTTCTCCCTCCATTATCCCCGTTTAGGTTCTCCCTCCATTATCCCCGTTTAGGTTCTCCCTCCATTATCCCCGTTTAGGTTCTCCCTCCATTATCCCCGTTTAGGTTCTCCCTCCATTATCCCCGTTTTTCTCCCTCCATTATCCCGTTTAGGTTCTCCTCCATTATCCCCGTTTAGGTTCTCCCTCCATTATCCCCGTTTAGGTTCTCCCTCCATTATCCCCGTTTAGGTTCTCCCTCCATTATCCCCGTTTAGTTCTCCCTCCATTATCCCCGTTTAGGTTCTCCCTCCATTATCCCGTTTAGGTTCTCCCTCCATTATCCCGTTTAGGTTCTCCCTCCATTATCCCCGTTTAGGTTCTCCCTCCATTATCCCCGTTCTCCCTCCATTATCCCGTTTAGGTTCTCCCTCCATTATCCCCCGTTTAGGTTCTCCCTCCATTATCCCGTTTAGGTTCTCCCCATTATCCCCGTTTGGGTTCTCCCTCCATTATCCCCGTTTAGGTTCTCCCTCATTATCCCCGTTTAGGTTCTCCTCCATTATCCCGTTTAGGTTCTCCCTCCATTATCCCGTTTAGTTCTCCCTCCATTATCCCCGTTTAGGTTCTCCCTCCATTATCCCGTTTAGGTTCTCCCTCCATTATCCCGTTTAGGTTCTCCCTCCATTATCCCCGTTTAGGTTCTCCCTCCATTATCCCCGTTTAGGTTCTCCCTCCATTATCCCCGTTTATTATCCCCGTTTAGGTTCTCCCTCCAGGTTCTCCTCCATTATCCCCGTTTAGGTTCTCCCTCCATTATCCCCGTTTAGGTTCTCCCTCCATTATCCCCGTTTAGGTTCTCCCTCCATTATCCCCGTTCTCCCTCCATTATCCCCGTTTAGGTTCTCCCTCCATTATCCCGTTTAGGTTCTCCCTCCATTATCCCCGTTTAGGTTCTCCCTCCATTATCCCCGTTTAGGTTTCTCCCTCCATTATCCCCGTTTAGGTTCTCCCTCCATTATCCCCGTTTAGGTTCTCCTCCATTATCCCCGTTTAGGTTCTCCCTCCATTATCCCCGTTTAGGTTCTCCTCCATTATCCCCGTTTAGGTTCTCCCTCCATTATCCCCGTTTAGGTTCTCCCTCCATTATCCCCGTTTGGGTTCTCCTCCATTATCCCCGTTTGGTTCTCCTCCATTATCCCCGTTTAGGTTCTCCCTCATTATCCCCGTTTAGGTTCTCCTCCATTATCCCCGTTTAGGTTCTCTCCTCCATTATCCCCGTTTAGGTTCTCCCTCCATTATCCCCGTTTATTCTCCCTCCATTATCCCCGTTTAGGTTCTCCCTCCATTATCCCCGTTTAGGTTCTCCCTCCATTATCCCCGTTTAGGTTCTCCCTCCATTATCCCCGGGTTCTCCCTCCATTATCCCGTTTAGTTCTCCCTCCATTATCCCCGTTTAGGTTCTATCCCGTTTAGGTTCTCCCTCCATTATCCCGTTTGGTTCTCGTTTATTATCCCCGTTTAGGTTCTCCCTCCATTATCCCCGTTTAGGTTCTCCCTCCATTATCCCCGTTTAGGTTCTCCTCCATTATCCCCGTTTAGGTTCTCCCCTCCATTATCCCCGTTTGGGTTCTCCCTCCATTATCCCGTTTAGTTCTCCCTCCATTATCCCCGTTTGGGTTTCTCCCATTATCCATTATCCCCGTTAGGTTCTCCCTCCATTATCCCCGTTTTTCTCCCTCCATTATCCCTCCCTCCATTATCCCCGTTTAGGTTCTCCCTCCATATCCCCGTTTTCTCCCTCATTATCCCCGTTTAGGTTCTCCCTCCATTATCCCGTTTAGGTTCTCCCTCCATTATCCCCGCCCGTTAAGTAGCCTTGTGCCTGTTTTGTAAATCCGTAGATCCCCCATACAGCGTCCCCCTCTTACAAGGAAATTCAGCATACAGCACAAACACCTATTATCACAACCAAAACAAGAGTAGCCCAGAGAAGGACGACAGCCTAGGACTACGAGGACTGCTATTGTCCATAATGTTTTTCTTGGCCTCAATAAAACACCTGGTTGTGTGTATGGTGATCGGGATGGTATTTGTAATCATAACAGCTGCGAGCTCTGCTTGAGTGCGGAAGGGGGAGAAAGAGAGAGAGAGAGAGAGAGAAAATAAATACGTCCAATACCGAGGGGTGGATAGGGCGATGTGGATAATAGGAGGAAGGGGGACTGAGGAGAGGAAGTAGGAGAGAGAGAGAGAGAAGTGGAGAGCTGGGAGAGACGTATCGAATAATAACCGTAGGATGAAGAGTGGAAGCGAAAGTGGGAAAATGATATTAGGGAGAATGGAGCGAGAAGGGAGAGGAAGACAAACGAGGAGAGGAAAGATGGAAAGAAACGAGGGAATAAGGGTAGACGAAGAAAACCCGAGGAGATAATAGCGCAGGCTCGATAATAAACCCTGATTGAACGAAAGGGGGAAGAATAAAGAGAAAAAAATTCTCGATAGGGAAAGAAAAGAAAATAGAAAAAAAAAAAAAATACAGAAACACACAGATCCAACAAACAACGACACAAGAGAAAAACCCGAAAAAACAAGAACCAAACGAAGGGAAGAGGAAGAAAACGAGAAATAAAGAAGAAATACACAAACATCAAGTCTCCTTCTACACCCTCCCCTCCGACCAAGATTTATGATGTTCTTTGCCGGAAGGTTTTGTTAGCAGTGTCAATAACTTTTTTTTTTTTTTCTTTATTGTTTGGTCGAGCGGCGCCTCAGGGGAAGGGGATAAATCGGATTAAATCGATATAATTACACAAGAACAATCGCCCTCGAGAAGGTAAGAGGGAATTGTTGTTGTAGAGAGTTTGATTAAACTTATGAGAATGTGTTTGTTCCATTTCTGCTTTTGATCTTTCGTAATTTTGAACTGTTTGGTCGCGTTGAGGAAGATTCGGATTGCTCGTGGATGGAAAATGATATATAAGATAAATGTAACAAAAGAAGGAAATATATGGAAAAATATAAATAAAAAGGAAAATGTAACAAAAGAAGGAAATATATGGAAAATTTATATAAAGAGGAAAATGTAACAAAAAAGGAAATATATGGAAAATTATAAATACAAAGGAAAATGTAAAAAAGAAGGAATATATGGTAAATGATATAAAAAAGATTAATGTAACAAAAGAAAATATATGGAATATTATAAATAAAAAGGAATATTAACGAAAGAAGAAAATATATGGAGAATTATAGATAAGAATGAAAATGTAACAAAAAGAGAAAATATATGGAATGTTTTTTTTATATAAAATGATTATTGTATCAAAAGAAGTAAATAATGGAAAATTACCAATAGCAAAAAAAAAAAAAAAAAAAAAAAATACGTGGAAAATTATATATATAAAGAGGATAATGTAACAAAAGAAGAAATATATATATTAAAGGAATCTGTTGAAATACGTTTATCGAGGAAATGGATGAAAAACGATGTAGATGAATAATAATAAAATATGAAACGAATTTACTGAAACATGAAGTAAGAGAGAAAATTGAAAATACTACATGAGAAATCTGCAACGAAGATGATAAAGAATGTAAGAAAATGTATACGATAAAACACACAAAGAATATGTTAAAAACCCTTATTTCATGAATAATATAAAACAATGGATATACAACAGAACATATGAAGAATCTATTAAAAAACCTGTAATGAAAAACAAGAAAAACTAACGTAAAAAAACATATTATATGTAAAGAATCAATTAAAACACCAGGAGCTAAAAAAGAAAATGAAACAGCCTCTTACTCAAAACCTGGAGCGTAAAAAAAACAAAGAAAACAAAACAAAAAACAAGAAAATAGCCTTCGACCCCAACCAAAGCTTCGAACCAGGAAATCCGAAGCAGTTGATTGAACCTTAAAATCGCATGAATTATTCGCGTTAAAACCTGTCGCCAATTCCTATGGCAAATTCCAGTTCTCGCAACTCGCTTCCACAAGAGAGAGAGAAAGAGAGAGAGAGAGAGAGAGAAAGAGAGAGAGAGAGAGAGAGAAAGAGAGAGAGAGAGAGAGAGAGAGAGAGAGAGAGAGAGAGAGAGAGAGAGAGAGAGAGAGAGAGAGAGAGAGAGAGAGAGAGAGAGAGAGAGAGAGAGAGAGAGAGAGAGAGAGAGAGAGAGAGAGATTCCAATTCTCATTTGCCAATTGCTTTCCGTGTCAACTGAATCATGAAAAGAATACACAAGTCACCCCTAAATTCTCTGAGATTCGTCCGTGCTTTATTTTGTCTAGCTTTGGTGCCCTTTCTCGTTTTCGTTTTAATTTCATTTCATTATATTTATTTATTTATTTATCTATTTATCTCTATATATGTTTATTTATGTATTCATTTATTTATTTATCTATTTATCTCTCTCTCTCTCTATATATATATATATTTTATTTATTTATCTATTTATTTATTTATTTATCTATTTTTTTATCTATCTATCTATCTATCTATTATTATAATAATGATATCATTATTATGCATTCTTTCTCTTATCNCCCCCCCCCCCCCCAAACACCAAAAATTTTTAACGCGAATTTAAGGTAGGTACGGACTTTTCATTATTTTTTTTTAAATTTATCTAACTAAACAAAACAAACCAAACAAACAAAAAACCAACTAACCCAACACCAACCCCCCAAAAACAATAACCTCTTTGGGCGGGGAGGGGTTTATGCAAATAAACAACTAAATAAACAACAATGATGAAAATAAACCCAATTAATAACGACAAGATCTTAACAATGAAACAAAAATTACAATTTTATAGATCCAGCCCCAAAGACGAACAAAAAGATTTCCAATAAGAGGAAAAATATATAAAAGTTGGAATTGAATTCAGTTCAATTTTATGCAATAACTGTGATCAACTAAACTAAAATGGGAGGCTTTTAAAATTAATACAAATGAAAAATAAATAGAAAAATTAGATAAATTGGATTCGAATAGATTGATAGATAGGATTTAGACCTAAATAGATAAATATAGGTTAAACCGATTGATAGACCAGACAGAAAAATAAGAGAAAGTCAGATTTAAATACATAAGATAAAATTAAAGTAATAACGTAAGACAGTAAAAAAAAACAACAAGATCAGTTTTAAAAATAAATAAAGCTAAGCAAGCCAAAATAAATAAACAAACAGGCGATAAACAAATCAATGAAACAAAACATCCAAACAAACAGACAAGTAAAAATAAACAACCAAATAAATAACTGAATAAAACCCACGAAACAGATGAAGATTTTAAGGCAGCGAGCGCGAGACAGCGAGCCAAGCAGCGGGAATTTCGAACGAGTGTCAGAGCGAGCGAACCAGAGCAAGCCAGAGCAAGCCAGAGCGAGCCAGAGCGAGCCAGAGCGAGCCAGAGCAAGCCAGAGCGAGCCCAGAAGCAAGCCAGAGCGAAGCCAGAGCGAGCAAGCAAGCGGAATTTCGAGCGAGTGTCAGAGCGAGCGAGCCAGAGCAAACGCAGAGCGAGCCCAGAGCAACGCCCCCCCCCCCAAAGAAAGGCGCCCCCCCCCCCGAAGCCAGAGCGAGCCAAGGCAGGCGGGAATTTCCGAGCGAGTTTGTCAGAGCAAGCGAGCCAGGAAGCAAACCAGAAGCGAGCCCAGAGGCAAGCCAGAGCGAGCCAGAGCGAGCCAAGCAGCGGGAATTTCGAGGCGAGTTGTCAGCAGCGAGCCGAGCCAGAGCGAACCAAAGCAAGCCCAGAACGAAAAGCTAGAGCGAGCCAGAGCGAGCCAGAGCGAGCCAGAAGCAAAGCCCAGGCGAGCTCAGAGCGAGCCAGAGCGAGCCCAAAGCAAGCCATAGCACAGCCAGACAAGCCAGAGCGAGCCAGAGCGAGCAGCATGAGCCGAGCCAGAAAGCAGAGTGATTGGATTCTTAATTTGCTATTACTCTCATCTTGTGGGCGTCGGGAATTCGTGGGGGGGGGGTCGTTTGGAGGGGGGGGAGATATGAATTTAAAGAAATAAATGGTGATATGAGGCTTGGTGGGCGAAGGAAGCGAAGTATTATTTTGATATATATTTTTGATATTGTTATTATCATGATCGTTACCATTGTCATTGTCGTTATCATTATCACCATCATTATTACCATCTTCATCATCATCATTATCATCATTGTTATTGGCGTCATCATCGTCATCGTCATCATATCATCAATATTATTACATAGAGAACACAAGGAGTGCAAAACAAGATGAATGATGGGGGAAATAAAAAGAGACCGGGAGAGGAGAGAGAAATAATCAGACAGATAGAAAGACATTATCACGTATGTATGAAAAGAGAGAGAGAGAAAAAAAGGGAAAGAAAAGAAAGA
>NW_020871858.1:184144-206644 GCF_003789085.1 Penaeus vannamei
AAAGAAGTGAAAATAGCCTCCAAGGTGTTAAAATTATATATAAAAAAGAAAGAAACGATAAGAACGAAGATAAAAGGCAAAATGGGCCATAAAAATCATAGAAGCGGAAAACGAGAGAAACGATTAAAACCAAGAAGAAAAGAAAGGAAAAGGAACCGTAAGAAACTATTTAAAAAAACGAAAACTGAAAGAAACAAATAAAATAAATGAAAGAACCATGATAAAATCACACAACAAAAAAACATCATAAAATCGAAAAAGAAAAACGAAATTTAAAGAAAAAAAAACAAACAAAAAAATACGAAATTTGAAAAAAAGAAAAATTCGAAAAAACGAAAAAAAAAAAACGGAGAAGAAAAAAATTATATAAAAAAGCGAAGATTACCAAGTTTTACGACGGGGGTTTCCTCTCTTATCATGTTATCAGTTTCCCCCAAAGGGCGTTATTTATGACCTATAAAAAAGAATCTGTATCGGCAGAACCTCTAGCCAAATTATGCCTTTGTTCGAAGGGGAATTGGGAGAGAGAGCGATGATCGGTGGATAAGGAGATGGGAGAAGAGAGGAGAAGATGAGGTGATAAGGAGATGGAAGATGATAAGGAGGTAGGAGGAGGGGGGGGTGGTAGGGGAGGGGTGGAAGGAGCAGGAGGTGGATGGGAGGAAGGAGGGAGGATGTGGGGTGAAAGCGAGAGAGAGAGAGAGAGAGAGAGAGAGAGAGAGAGAGAGAGAGAGAGAGAGAGAGAGAGAGAGAGAGAGAGAAGAGAGAGAGAGAGAGAGAGAGAGAGAGAGAGAGAGAGAGAGAGAGAGAGAGAGAGAGGGAGAGAGAGAGAGAGAGAGAGAGAGAGAGAGAGAGAGAGAAGAGAGAGAGAGAGAGAGAGAGAGAGAGAGAGAGAGAGAGAGAGAGAGAGAGAGAGAAGAGAAAGGAAAAGAGAAACTAAGAGAGAAAGAGAGACAGAGAAAGAAAGAGAGAGAGAAAGAGAGACAGAGAAAGAAAGTAAGAGAGAAAAGAGACAGAGAAAGAAAGTAAGAGAGAAAGAGAGACAGAGAAAGAAAGTAAGAGAAAAAGAGAGACAGAGAAAGAAAGTAAGAGAGACAGAGAAAGAAAAAAAGAGAGACAGAGCAACAAGAAAAAAAAACTAATACACTAACAGACAGGCAGATATAAAGATAAGCAAACTGATACGTAGTTTGATAATAAAAAAGAGACAAAATATGAACCTCACAGAAGATTGAATCAGAGAAAGAAACAAAAATACATGTGCACTTTCTGAAATACCTTGAATTCACGATAAAATACAAAATTCTTGTCAAACTGAAATGAACTGAAATCAACTAAAGTTTTGGAATTACACAGTGCTGTTATACCATATGTTTTTGAGAGAGGGAGAGAGAGAGAGAGAGAGAGAGGAGAGAGAGAGAGAGAGGAGAGAGAGAGAGAGAGAGAGAGAGAGAGAGAGAGAGAGAGAGAGAGAGAGAGAGAGAGAGAAGACGAGAGAGAGGAGAGGAGAAATATTTGATAGATTAGAGAGAATTTGCAGAGGAGAGAGAGAGAGAGAGAGGAGAGAGAGAGAGATATAGAGAGAGAGAGAGAGAGAGAGAGAGAAAGAGAGAGAGAGAGAGAGATGAGAGAGAGAGATAAAGAGAGAGAGAGAGTGAGAGAAAAGAGAGAAAAAAGAGAGAGAGCGTGGGTAGGAAGTAGAAGAAGAGAGAGACAAAAACAATGTATGTTCAATTGAACAAACTTTCATACAAACACAAATATGATATTTAAACAAAAACAGATACCCACGCAAAACATAATTGTTAGCGCAGTTACAGAAAAAAATTCAGACACTAAAAGGAAAATTATTATAACTCAAAAACATACGCCCAAACAGTAACAAAAACAGACTAACAAAGGTGCATACAACAAACATAATTTAATTACACAACACACATGAATAAAAAAAAAAAAAAGAATACGAAAACACACCAAACACGCAAAAACACAACAATCAAACACACATAGACACACACAAAACACGGCAAAAAACGAACACGAATTCAAAATACACAAAGACACATTCAAACACGCATAAAAACGCAATTTAAAAAACACACAAAGAACACACAAACACGCAAAAACCCACACGAATCCAAACCACACAAACACGCAAAAAAAAAACAACGAATTCACAAAAACACACAATACACCCACAACCACAGCAACAAACACAAACGCAAATAGCTACACACACCACACAAAACACAAATAAAAAAAAACACACACACACATACACCACAGCCCCAAACACAGCCACACAATCACACACAAAACACAAATTAAAAAAAACACACACACACACATTACACAACACCCACAACACAAGCCACACAATTCAACACACAAAAACAAATAAAAAAAGACACACACACACACATTACACACACCCCAAACAAGCCACACAAACCACAACGAACTAGCAAACATCCCCCAATCTATTCTATCCATCTATATACCTCTCTATCTATCCATAAAGGCCCCATAACTTTCACAGATTCCACGGGATTTCCCTCGAGCGGGTGATGAAATCCACTGAATTAAATGGCCAATCCGATGAATTTTTGATTTTCCAAATCCTATTGCAAGCTTTCAGGCTGTGCTGCTGGGGGCTGCATTTATTTCGTGTGTGTGTTAGGTTGAAGGAGGGGGCGGGTTGTTTCTCTTTGTGGAGCAGCGATCGTTGATAGGAAAAGCAAGGGGAGAGGAGGTTGAGGATCGTGCGGAGAGAGGGACGGGAGAGGAGTGAGGGAGGAGGGAGGGAGGGAGGGAGGAGAGGGAGGGATCGCTAGGCTGAGGAGGGAGGGAGGGAGGGAGGGAGGGAGAGGGAGGAGCGAGGAGGGAGAGGATGTGACGTGAGGAGGGAGGGAGGGAGCGAAGAAGGGAGGGACTGTGGGAGTGAGGGAGGGGCAGGAACAAGGGGAGGCACTTGTGAGGCCAAGTGAGGGAGGGAAGGACGAAGCCTATGCACGTCCGAGGTGAGGGAGGGAGTAGTGCATAAGAGGAGGAGAAGAAAAAGAGAGGGCAGAGCAGAGAGAGAAAAAGAGACTGGAGTATAGTCTCGTCTGATGAGGTATTTAATAGGTAGATGAATAGGACTCATTAAAAACATTAATAGGCAGAAGAACAGGAACGCGCACACACACACCATACAAACCGTATATATATATAAATATATATATATATATATTATATATATATATATATATTACTATATATATATACATATATATACATATATATATCATATATATATACTATATATATATATATATATATAACATAATATATAACATATATTATTATATATACATTATATATACATATATATACATATTATACATATTATATACATATATAATATACATATTATTTATGCATATATGATATACTATTATATATACATATATATACATATATATATACATATATATATATATAATATATATAATATATACATGTATTGTATATATATATTGTATATATATAACATATATATACATATATATATATACACTATATATTATACATATATATATGTATATTATATATATATATGTATATATATATATCATATTATATATACATATATTTTACATATATAATACATATATATATACATATATACTCATTATATATATAATATATATATATATACATATAATATACATATATATACATATATACTATACATATATATATATATATACATAAAACATATATATATATACCATATAATATAATTATATTATATATATATATATATACAACGTATATATATATATATATATATATATATATATCATATATATGTATATATAATATATATATATTATATATATATATATATATATGACGTGTGTGTGTGTGTGTTGATTCTGTGTGTATGTATGTATGTATCTATGTATACACACAAACAAATTTATATACATAGTATATATATATATATAATATATTAATATATATATATATATAATATATATATAAGAGAGAGAGGCAGAGAGAGAGGAGAGAGAAGGTACATTTGGGAGAGAAGAAGCCCGAGAGGGACGACGACGTGAGGATGGACGAAATGAGGAGAGAGGATTACGAGAGAGCAGAGGAGGGGAGAGACCGACACAGATGCTTCATCACATAGCACTAGTCAAGAATCTCACACCGCCGCGTCCGGGGATTCCGGGGGATTTTGTCGTGGGATCAGGAGGGGGAGGCGCGCGGGGGGGGAGGAGATTGAGGGGGGAGGGGGCGGAGACCGTGTAGGGGGGGAACAGCGGCGCCGGGAGGGCGAGAGGAATGATTAAAATGATTAGCATCATATCATATGTCATTTTATTATCTTTATTGTCAGTAATAGTCTGATAGATCACTCATTACTTGGAATATATCATTATTATAATGGTGTAGGTGTATGAATGATTAAAATAAGGCAATATAGGAGTTAGCCTTAATAATTTGATAACTGGCAATAAGAGAATATAATCATAATGAGTAATTTATGGATCAATGGGACTATAGAGTGACACGTTAACGGTGATAGAAAAATGGGTTCGTGAACGGAGTGGAAATCTAATAATGTGCATGATAAGGTAATTATACGTGCGAGTCCTTTGAAGTGACATGATACCAGAAGGTAATTTTAAATCCCAATAATAGGTCCGAAAAAAAGCAAAATCTCTAGGGTATTAACAGACCTGGCTGCGAAACAGGCCGATATTCTCTTTTGAAGGTAGATATAGTTTTAAAGGACATTAGACAAGGTGGAGAGAGAGTTAGGATTGTGAAATAATTATCCGTAAATGGTAAGATATCCATCTCTATTAATTGAACCGGTAATGTGTATTATGGAATGACCAGATGTATGACCATACGTGGTTATGGTGAGAGGGAATTTGAAGAGGAGACGAGCAGCCGAGAGTGCTATAGGAGGGATGAGGTTAAGTAATGAGGAGAATGAATGGACGAAGGATCGAGAGGGATGAAGGAGACGAGAGAGAGAGAGCAGAGGAGAGAGAGAGAGAGGAAGTGAGCGTAAATTAACTCGATGTGATTCCAATAAGTATGAGTACGAATTGAAATAAATGAGAGAGCAATTAAGGAAGAAAGCAGAGAAAGAAGCAATGGTTAGAACTAATTGTGGATTGTCTTAACATATTAGATTGGTACATTATGGCTTCTCATATATAATTATCGATGCTATTATCATTGATGTAAAAAGTGGAGATTGAGTGAGATTAGATACAAAAATACATAATAATTTTGCATAATAATTATTTGAAACGATGCGCAAATAATGATGTAGATAGAATAAATGAGAAATCATGATGATAATGACCTTTTAATGGATTAATAATCTAAATGTGACCCATGAGACGATAGGATAAATGATATAATGATTGATAAAGTATATCAGAATGTTAGTGACATTTATCATGAATAAAAGGCCAGAAGTAGAGTAAAATCACCAAATTCAAGAGAAAGAGAAAACGCAGAGGCGAAATATTCTAGGTTTATTACCAGCCTTTGAAGAGAACGGTCGAAAAAACCTTTCGGCTTTTTAAGTAATTTGAGGATTTCACATTAAATTCAGGTAATTATGATGATTCCATGATATTCCTGTTATGTATTGACAATAATGGTGATATAATTATGTGATAATGACAAGTATATAATGGACAATTAAAGAATGTAAGTAAGTAGGATAGTCATAATTATAAATGTTATATCTTAGAATACTGGACGAGAGAATAATGCAATTAAGATTCAAACGTCCTATTCAATAAATCCTCATGTTGATTTTGAATGTTCATTTCATCATTATAATTATGTCGTAATAATGATAACGAACATAGAAGATGTACTAATTCGTGGAGAAATCATAACATAAATGTAAGACGATTGAATGGAGAAACTACAATAATAGCCCGGAGACGGACCGTGTTGATCAATTGACTTCTATATTTATTTCTGTATTCATTGTCTTATTATTGTATAGGTGAGATGGAGTATAATGTGACTGCAGAATGTAGTGTTGTATTATATAGACTTTAGTCTATCTAATGCTATATGCATACATGATTTATCTTGAGTGATCTGAGAGTTGAGCAGGGTCATCATTCTACTGTCGTCAATATTACATACAATTGGTGTCAGATGTTATATACTGATAATATTATTGTCCTGAAGGGATTGATACTCTCGAGTAATCATTATCAGATTACTCTCGTCATGTACCTGTCTATTATGATGCGAATGGCCACGGGAGGGATGAAGAGAGAGAGAAGTGTATCTAGTAGAGTACAGTGATACATTCATAATATGTTATCCAGTATTTGCTAAGATCATGACAGTAAATCTCTCACATATTGTAATACTAGATGGAGAGGTTGAAAAAGCCGGTTAAAGTTTTTACTACTCGATCCCCATCTTTGGCTTTTGGCGATTCCAGCCCTGATGAATTCAGGCTGTTTTTATCTTGACTATATTTTTGGGATGAATTTGTATCCCTCGCTCTTTAGGCCCTATTTTCTGATAATTCTTGGATATAGTAATGAGACAGAGATAGTATACGCTAGATAATTATATCGAAAGTTATATATAATTATCACATCATATAAAACCTAAATTTACTGTATCTTAGCAGATCTGATAGTCCTCATACTAAGTACAGCACGCTCCTTGAATGATGAAGATACCTGAGAATGAATTGATGATGTAGATATGAGGACCATAGATAATTGATATGTTCGCTCTATTAATTAAGTTAATAGTGCGATTTAATAAATCAGTATGATGAATAAGAAGATTAGTAGATTGTGAAATGATAGACCGATTAGTTGATAAAATGTACTGAGGATATAAGGAAATAGAACGGAATGAATTATTGTGAAGAGATGTGGGGGCACGGAAAAAAAATAGTAGATCGGTTGAATGAGGATGGAATTTGATCTGCCTGAACAGTCAGTTGTAAAATAATGTGCCAATCATAATAGGATAATGATAAACAGAAGGACAAGATCAAAACATGAATTTAGATATTTTGTTTACAATATCCTATAACCCTCTCTCTATGATTTAGTAGCAAGAGAAAGATAATGCTTCTATCATGTTTATGCACATCTTTACCAATCACGACCAGAAACGACGGTGATGAGTATGATAGGTTAATAGAGATAATGAGTGTATTCATATAGAATAAGTGAGAACGAGAGAGGAGTACGCCAGACAAAAGTAAAATAAAAATGGTATAGTACAATTTTATACTGATATATATATATATATAATATATATAATTGATCTACAGACAGCAAAAGACATGTGACTATCCGGTTATACAAAGAGAGCGATATATACAGTAAATAGGCAGGCACAAAAAATAATAATGGAAGTCACACACACAGACAAAGCACTAGACAAGATAGACAATCAGTTAGATGGACAGCAGCCAGATAGACAAGCAGACAGCAGACTAAATTCGGATGAGCAGAGACAGTAATTAGACAGACAAAAACAGCCAGTTCAGACAGACAACAAACGGCCAGACAGCTAGATAGACAGGTTAGAAGATAACCCTACACACAGACAGATAAAAAACTTTCATACTCAGGCAAATACAAATAAACACACGCCCAAAAAACAGACAGACGGCAGACAGCAAGCAGACAGGATGATTGACAGTTGATTTGCAAAGATCGAATCAGAAGCTGGCCAATTGAAGAGAAAAATTGAATCATGGTTGCATTGGGACCCCCGCTCTTGCTGCATTTGTGAGTGTCTGCCTCTCTGCTCTCATCTCTGCCTCTCTCTCCTCTCTCTCTCTTCTTCTCTCTCTCTCTCTCTCTCTCTCTCCTCCTCTCTCTTTCTCTTTTCTCTTTCTCTTTCTCTTTCTCTTTCTCTTTTCTCTTTCTCTTTCTCTTTCTCTTTCTCTTTCTCTTTCTCTTTCTCTTTCTCTTTTCTCTCGCTCTCTGTCTCTGTCTCTGTCTCTGTCTCTGTCTCTGTCTTCTGTCTCTGTCCCTGTCCTTGTCTCTGTCCTCTGTCTCTTTCTCTGTCTCTGTCTCTGTCTCGTGTCTCTGTCTCTGTCTCTCTCCTCTCGATCTTTTAACATTTCGCTTTCTTTGCTTCTCTCCCTTGTTCTATCTTTCTTCTCCTCTCTGTCTCTTCTTTTTGACTCTCTGTCTCTGTCTGTTCTTCGGTTTTATCTCATTTTTATTGTCTATCTATTCATCCATCTTTTTACCATCTATTCTATCTAAATCTATCCTCTCAAGATATCGATCAAATAATTCAATATACTTATAACTACCCATTCACCTTTTCTCTATAAGCATTGTCAGATAGACAGTTATAAATTTAATCTATCGTTTCTCTCTTCTGCCCAGTTATCTCCCCCCCTCCTTCTCATTTCCCCCTCATCCACCCCCTTCTTCTCCTTCCCTCTCCTCCCCTCGCTCCCCTTTTTTCTCTATCCACCCCCTTCTCTCCTACTCCTCTCCTATCCACCCCCTTCTCTTCCTCCCTTTTCCTATACACCCCTCCTTTTTCATGAATCAACATCCCAATCTCCTATCCACCCCCTTCTCCCCTCTTCGTTCCTATCTCACCCCCTTTCTCTCCTCCCCTCCTATCCACCCCCTTCTCTCCTCCCCTCTTCCCCTCTCCCCTTCAAACCTCAGCCTCTCCTCCCCCCCCCTTCCACCCCCTTTCTCTACCCTTCTCTCACCTCACCGGCCTCCTAATTTTGCCCTTCGTAATTATGTCCTCTTTCAGCGAGTTGTGTCATTATAGCTTTCTTACTTGTAGTCTTGATTTTATATTGTGGTGACTTTTAACTCTAACCCTACAGAACGCACCCTTATCGCGCATCAAGGTTCTCTAAAGAGGTGAGATTGCGGATATAGTTGGAGATAAGGTAAGTGGATTTAGTAAGGGGAGGGAGGGAGGAGAGTTGAAGTAATTAAACGTGGGAGCAAGTTGAGTGGGGGGAGGGAGTGATGTGTGGAACGCGAGGGAGTGAGAGTGAGGGCGGTTGTTGGTGTGGAAGGGGAGGGGGCTCCGAGGGGGAGGGGAAGAATGAGTTAATGCAGTGGGGGTTGAAGAGAGTAAGTGATGGGTGATGCGTTGTGGAAAGGAAGAAGTGAATAGTGTTTATGGTATGGCATAGGGGGAGGGGGAAAAGCGGGAGGAGTGGAGAGGGAGGGGAGGGCCACGAGAGTGGGTGGGGAAAGATCTGGGATGGGAATGAGGTTGAAAGGTGACGTGAAAATAAAAAGAAGTTGAGGGAGGATGTTGGCTATTATTAATGCTGTGTGAATCCTTCATATGCATTTCACTGCTCTTACGCATGCGGCACACGCACGCCTGCGTCCGTACCCTCCCCCCTTCCATCACACGCCACACATGCACTCTCCGCCACACACATCCAACACAAACACACACGTGTACACACATACACTTATGTACTCACACAACCCACGCACACATTCTCCCCGCGCCTCTCAACACACATGTACACATGCACAACCATTCCTCGCACAACACAAACACACACACGCACCATTTACCCGCCTCACACACACACCATTCACAGCCCCAATAGTACTCACTCCTCCTCAAATTCAACACACGCAAACCACGCACGTTAAGAAACACTCCACCAACAACATTAACAACAACACAACAAAAAACAAAACAAAATGTTCCAATTCCTCTTTTATAAAATGTGATCTTTACTAGAATTATCATCAGCGAACGGCAAAGTCTCCCTCNGAGAGAGAAAAGGCGTCAGGACTTTAATTCGAGAATATGGGGAACGAACGGGACCACCTCTGCCCGTCTTCAAGTAATTAAGATGAGTGCGGAGGCCTGTATCGCATGGCCAAAGACATTGTCTCAGTCTTAACCTCTACCTCTATTTTTTTTTCCCCTTTGAAGGAATTTTTCCCGGCGCCATTACTTAAAAAACAGGTGCGAGTCCTCTGCGTGGAAACATGAGTTATTTTGTTTATGTGACGAAAATGTGAGAACTTTTGCGCCACTTCCTTCAACCCGAAGAACAATAACAATGCAAGCGGCTGGAAAGGTGTGTAGGTTCTCCCTCCATTATCCCCGTTTAGGTTCTCCCTCCATTATCCCCGTAGGTTCTCCTCCATTATCCGTTTAGGTTCTCCTCCATTATCCATTATTATCCCGTTTAGTTCTCCTCCATTATCCCCGTTTAGGTTCCCTCCATTATCCCCGTAGGTTCTCCGCTCCATTACCCCGTTTAGGTTCTCCCATCCATTATCCCCGTTTAGGTTCCTCCTCCATTATCCCCGTTTAGGTTCTCCCTCCATTATCCCGTTTAGGTTCTCCCCCATTATCCAGTTCTCCCTCCATTATCCCCGTCTAAGTTCTCCCTCCATTATCCCCGTTTAGGTTCTCCCTCCATTATCCCCGTTTTAGTTCTCCCCCATTATCCCCGTTTAGGTTCTCCCTCCATTATCCCCGTTTAGGTTCTCCCTCCATTATCCCGTGTTCTCGCCTCCATTATCCCCCGTTTGGGTTCTCCCTCCATTATCCCCGTTTAGGTTCTCCCTCCATTATCCCGTTTAGGTTCTCCCTCCAATTATCCCCGTTTAGGTTCTCCCTCCATTATCCCCCCCCATTATCCCGTTTAGGTTCTCCCTCCATTATCCCCGTTTAGGTTATCCATTATCCCCGTTTGGTTCTCCCTCCATAATCCCCCTCCATTAGTTTTTCTCCTCCATTATCCCCGTTTAGGTTCTCCCTCCATTATCCCCGTTTAGGTTCTCCCTCCATTATCCCCGTTTAGTTCTCCTCCATTATCCCGTTTAGGTTCTCCTCCATTATCCCGTTTAGGTTCTCCCTCATTATCCCGTTTAGGTTCTCCCTCCATTATCCCCGTTTAGGTTCTCCCTCCATTATCCCCGTTTAGGTTCTCCCTCCATTATCCCCGTTTAGGTTCTCCTCCATTATCCCGTTTAGGTTCTCCCTCCATTATCCCCGTTTAGGTTCTCCCTCCATTATCCCCGTTTAGGTTCTCCCTCCATTATCCCGTTTAGGTTCTCCCTCCATTATCCCCGTTTAGGTTCTCCCCTCCATTATCCCCGTTTAGGTTCTCCCTCCATTATCCCCGTTTAGGTTCTCCCTCCATTATCCCCGTTTAGGTTCTCCCTCCATTATCCCCGTTTAGGTTCTCCCTCCATTATATTATCCCCGTTTAGGTTCTCCCTCCATTATCCCCGTTAGGTTCTCCTCCATTATCCCCGTTTAGGTTCTCCTCCATTATCCCCGTTAGGTTCTCCTCCATTATCCCGTTCTCCCTCATTATCCCCGTTTAGGTTCTCCCTCCATTATCCCCGTTTAGGTCTCCCTCATTATCCCCGTTTAGGTTCTCCTCCATTATCCCGTTTAGGTTTCCCTCCATTATCCCCGTTTGGGGTTCTCCTCCATTATCCCGTTTAGGTTCTCCCTCCATTATCCCCGTTTAGGTTCTCTCCCCCGTTCTCCCTCCATTATCCCCGTTTTCTCCCTCCATTATCCCCGTTTAGGTTCTCCCTCCATTATCCCGTTTAGGTTCTCCTCCATTATCCCGTTTAGGTTCTCCCTCCATTATCCCCGTTTAGGTTTCTCCCTCCATTATCCCCGTTTGGGTTCTCCCTCCATTATCCCATTATCCCCGTTTAGGTTCTCCCTCCATTAGGTTCTCCCTCCATTATCCCCGTTTAGGTTCTCCCTCCATTATCCCCGTTTAGGTTCTCCCTCCATTATCCCCGTTTAGGTTCTCCCTCCATTATCCCCGTTTTGGGTTCTCCCTCCATTATCCCGTTTGGTTCTCCTCCATTATCCCCGTTTAGGTTCTCCCTCCATTATCCCCGTTTAGGTTCTCCCTCCATTATCCCCGTTTAGGTTCTCCTCCATTATCCCCGTTTGGTTCTCCCTCCATTATCCCCGTTTAGTTCTCCCTCCATTATCCCCGTTTTCCCTCCATTATCCCGTTTTAGGTTCTCCCTCCATTATCCCGTTTAGGTTCTCCCTCCATTATCCCCGTTTAGGTTCTCCATTATCCAGGTTCTCCTCCATTATCCCCGTTTGGGTTCTCCTCCATTATCCCCGTTTAGGTTCTCCCTCCATTATCCCCGTTTAGGTTCTCCCTCCATTATCCCGTTTAGGTTCTCCCTCCATTATCCCCGTTTAGGTTCTCCCTCCATTATCCCCGTTTAGGTTCTCCTCATTATCCCCGTTATTATCCCCGTTTAGGTTCTCCCTCCATTATCCCCGTTAGGTTCTCCCTCCATTTCCCCGTTTAGGTTCTCCCTCCATTATCCCCGTTTAGGTTCTCCCTCCATTATCTCCGTTTAGGTTCTCCCTCCATTATCCCCGTTTAGGTTCTCCCTCCATTATCCCCGTTTAGGTTCTCCCTCCATTATCCCCGTTTAGGTTCTCCTCCATTATCCCGTTAGGTTCTCCCTCCATTATCCCGTTTAGGTTCCCTCCATTATCCCCGTTTAGGTTCTCCCTCCATTATCCCCGTTTAGGTTCTCCCTCCATTATCCCCGTTTAGGTTCTCCCTCCATTATCCCCCGTTTAGGTTCTCCTCCATTATCCCGTTTAGGTTCTCCCTCCATTATCCCCGTTTAGGTTCCTCCCTCCATTATCCCCGTTTAGGTTCTCCCGTTTAGTCCTCCCTCCATTATCCCGTTTAGGTTCTCCCTCCATTATCCCGTTTAGGTTCTCCTCCATTATCCCCGTTTAGGTTCTCCCTCCATTATCCCCGTTTAGGTTCTCCTCCATTATCCCCGTTTAGGTTTCTCCTCCATTATCCCCGTTTAGGTTCTCCCTCCATTATCCCAGGTTTCTCCCTCCATTATCCCCGTTTAGGTTCTCCCTCCCATTATCCCCGTTTAGGTCTCCCTCCATTATCCCCGTTTAGGTTCTCCCTCCATTATCCCCGTTTAGGTTCTCCCCTCCATTATCCCCGTTTAGGTTCTCCCTCCATTATCCCGTTTAGGTTTCTCCCTCCATTACCCCGTTTAGGTTTCTCCCTCCATTATCCCGTTTAGGTTCTCCCTCCATTATCCCCGTTTTCTCCCTCCATTATCCCGTTTAGGTTCTCCCTCCATTATCCCCGTTTAGGTTCTCCCTCCATTATCCCGTTTAGTTCTCCCTCCATTATCCCCGTTTAGGTTCCTCCTTATCCCGTTTAGGTTCTCCCTCCATTATCCCCGTTTAGGTTCTCCCTCCATTATATTCTCCTCGTTTGGGTTCGTTTAGGTAGCGTTCTCCTCCATTATCCCCGTGTTTAGGTTCTCCCTCCATTATCCCCGTTTAGGTTCTCCCTCCATTATCCCCGTTTAGGTTCTCCCTCCATTATCCCCGTTTGGGTCTTCCTCCATTATCCCCGTTTAGGTCTCCCTCCAATCCCCGTTTAGGTCCCGTTTAGGTTCTCCTCCATTATCCCGTTTAGGTTCTCCCTCCATTATCCCCTCGTTATAGGTCCTCCTCCATTATTCCCCGTTTAGGTTCCCCTCCATTATCCCCGTTTAGGTTCTCCCTCCATTATGCCCCGTTTAGGTTCTCCATTATCCCCGTTTTGGTTCTCCCTCCATTATCTCGTTTAGGTTCCTCCCTCCATATATCCCCGTTGGTTCTCCCTCCATTATCTCCGCCCTCCATTATCCCCGTTTAGGTTCCTCATTATCCCCGTTTAAGTTCTCCATCCCATTATCCCCGTTTAGGTTCTCCCTCCATTATCCCCGTTTAGGTTCTAGGGTTCTCCCTCCATTATCCCCGTATTAGGTCCTCCCTCATTATCCCCGTCTTGGTTCTCCCCCATTATCCCCGTTTTGTTTCCTCCATTATCCCGTTTAGGTTCTCCCTCTCATTATCCCCGTTTAGGTTCTTCCCTCCATTTATCCCGTTTAGGTTCTCCTCCATTATCCCGTTTTAGTTCTCCTCCATTATCCCCCGTTTAGGTTCTCCTCGCATGATCCCCGTTTAGGTTCTTCCTCCATTATCCCGTTTAGTTCTCCCTCCATTATCCCCGTTTAGGACTCTCCCTCCATTATCCCCGTTTAGGTTCTCCTCCGTTTATGGTTCTCCTTCCATTATCCCGCTTTAGGTTCTCCCTCCATTATCCCCGCTTAGGTTCTCCCTGTTTAGGTTCTCCTCCATTATCCCCGTTTAGGTTTTTTTATCCCCGTTTTTCTCCCTCCATTATCCCCGTTTAGGTTCTCCCTCCATTATCCCGTTAGGTTCTCCTCCATTATCCCCGTTTAGGTTCTCCCTCCATTAATCCCCGTTTGGGTTCTCCCTCCATTATCCCGTTTAGGTTCTCCCTCATTATCCCCGTTTGGTTCTCCTCCATTTATCCCCGCTAGGTTCTCCCTCCATTATCCCCGTTTGGGTTCTCCCTCCATCCCCGATATTAGGTCTCCCTCCATTATCCCCGTTTATCTCCTCCATTTATCCCCGTTTAGGTTTCTCCCTCCATTATCCCGTTTAGGTTCGTTATCCCCGTTTAGGTTCTCCTCATTATCCCCTTTGGTTCTCCCTCCTTTATCCCTTAGGTTTCTCCATTATCCCGTTAGGTTCTCTCCATTATCCCCGTTTAGGTTCTCCCTCCATTATCCCCGTTTAGGTTCTCCCTCCATTAGGTTCTCCCTCCATTATCCCGTTTAGGTTCTCCCTCCATTATCCCCGTTTAGGGTTCTCCCCCATTATCCCCGTTTAGGTTTCTCCCTCCATTATTCCCCGTTTAGGTTCTCCCTCCATTATCCCGTTTTAGGTTCTCCCTCCATTATCCCCGTTTAGGTTCTCCCTCCATTATCCCCGTTTAGGTTCTCCCTCCATTATCCCCGTTTGGGTTCTCCCTCCATTATCCCCGTTTAGGTTCTCCCTCCATTATCCCCGTTTTGGTTCCATCCATGATTCCTTTAGTTTCCATTATCCCGTTTAGGTTTCCCTCCATTATCCCGTTTAGGTTCTCCCTCCATTATCCCCGTTTAGGTTTCTCCCCCATTATCCCCGTTTAGGTCTCCCTC
The DNA here is from genome assembly GCF_003789085.1 of Penaeus vannamei. Classification (NCBI taxonomy): domain Eukaryota; kingdom Metazoa; phylum Arthropoda; class Malacostraca; order Decapoda; family Penaeidae; genus Penaeus; species Penaeus vannamei. The sequence goes on from NW_020871858.1 coordinate 199,225, forward strand.
CATTTATCCCCGTTTAGGTTCTCCCCCATTATCCCGTTTAGGTTCTCCCCCATTATCCCCGTTTAGGTTCTCCCTCCATTATCCCCGTTTTCCCCCCCGTTTAGGTTCTCCCTCATTATCCCCGTTTAGGTTCTCTCCCTCCATTATCCCCGTTTAGGGTTCTCCTCCATTATCCCCGTTTAGGTTCTCCCTCCATTATCCCCGTTTAGGTTCTCCCTCCATTATCCCCGTTTAGGTTCTCCCTCCATTATCCCCGTTAGGTTCTCCCTCCATTATCCCGTTTTAGGTTCTCCCTCCATTATCCCCGTTTGGTTCTCCCTCATTATCCCGTTTAGGTTCTCCTCCATCCCCGTTTGGTTCTCCCTCCATTATCCCGTTAGGTTCCCCTCCATTATCCCCGTTTAGTTCTCCCTCCATTATCCCGTTTATTATCCCGTTTAGGTTCTCCCTCCATTATCCGTTTAGTTCTCCCTCCATTATCCCCGTTTAGGTTCTCCCTCCATTATCCCCGTTTAGGTTCTCCCTCCATTATCCCCGTTTAGGTTCTCCTCCATTATCCCGTTTAGGTTATCCCTCTCATTATCCCCGTTTAGGTTCTCCTCCATTATCCCCGTTTAGGTTCTCCCTCCATTATCCCCGTTGGGTTCTCCCTCCATTATCCCCGTTTAGGTTCTCCCTCCATTATCCCCGTTTAGGTTTCCCTCCATTATCCCCGTTTAGGTTCTCCTCCATTATCCCCGTTTAGGTTCTCCTCCATTATCCCCGTTTAGGTTTCTCCCTCCATTATCCCGTTATTCTCCCTCCATTATCCCGTTTAGGTTCTCCCTCCATTATCCCCGTTTAGGTTTCTCCCTCCATTATTATCCCCGTTTAGGTTCTCCCTCCATTATCCCCGTTTAGGTTCTCCTCCATTATCCGTTTAGGTTCCATTATCCCCTCCCTCCATTATCCCCGTTTAGGTTCTCCCTCCATTATCCCGTTTAGGTTCTCCCTCCATTATCCCGTTTAGGTTCTCCCTTCCATTATCCCCGTTTAGGTTAGGTTCTCCCCATTATCCCCGTTTAGGTTTCCTCCATTATCCCCGTTTAGGTTCTCCCTCCATTATCCCCGTCTCCCTCCATTATCCCCGTTAGGTTCTCCCTCCATTATCCCCGTTTAGGTTCTCCCTCCATTATCCCCGTTTAGGTTCTCCATTATCCCCGTTTAGTTCTCCCTCCATTATCCCGTTTGGGTTCTCCCTCCATTATCCCCGTTTAGGTTCTCCCTCCATTATCCCCGTTTAGGTTCTCCCTCCATTATCCCCGTTTAGGTTCTCCCTCATTATCCCCGTTCTCCCTCCATTATCCCCGTTTAGGTTCTCCTCCATTATCCCCGTTAGGTTCTCCCTCCATTATCCCGTTTAGTTCTCCCTCCATTATCCCCGTTTAGGTTCTCCCTCCATTATCCCCGTTTAGGTTCTCCCCCCGTTTATTCTCCCCCCGTTAGGTTCTCCCTCCATTATCCCCGTTTAGGTTCTCCCTCCATTATCCCCGTTTAGGTTCTCCCTCCATTATCCCCGTTTAGGTTCTCCCTCCATTATCCCCGTTTGGTTCTCCCTCCATTATCCCCGTTTAGGTTCTCCCTCCATTATCCCCGTTTAGGTTCTCCCTCCATTATCCCCTCCTCCATTATAGGTTCTCCCTCCATTATCCCCGTTTAGGTTCTCGTTTATTAGGTTCTCCTCCATTATCCCCGTTTAGGTTCTCCCTCCATTATCCCCGTTTAGGTTCTCCCCCATTATCCCGTTTAGGTTCTCCTCCATTATCCCCGTTTAGGTTCTCCCTCCATTATCCCCGTTTAGGTTCTCCCTCCATTATCCCCGTTTAGGTTCTCCCCTCCATTATCCCGTTTAGGTTCTCCCTCCATTATCCCCGTTTTCTCCCTCCATTATCCCGTTTAGGTTCTCCTCCATTATCCCCGTTTAGGTTTCTCCCTCCATTATCCCCGTTTAGGTTCTCCCCTCCATTATCCCCGTTTAGGTTTCTCCCTCCATTATCCCCGTTTAGGTTCTCCCTCCATTATCCCCGTTTAGGTTCTCCCTCCATTATCCCCGTTTAGTTCTCCCTCCATTATCCCCGTTTAGGTTCTCCCTCCATTATCCCGTTTAGGTTCTCCTCCATTATCCCGTTTAGGTTCCCTCCATTATCCCGTTTAGGTTCTCCCTCCATTATCCCCGTTTAGGTTCTCCTCCATTATCCCCGTTTAGGTTTCTCCCTCCATTATCCCGTTTAGGTTCTCATTATCCCCGTTTAGGTTCTCCCTCCATTATCCCCGTTTAGGTTCTCCCTCCATTATCCCCGTTTAGGTTCTCCCTCCATTATCCCCGTTTAGGTTCTCCCCATTATCCCCGTTTAGGTTCTCCCTCCATTATCCCCTCCCATTATCCGTTTAGGTTCTCCCTCCCATTATCCCCGTTAGGTTCTCCCTCCATTATCCCCGTTTAGGTTCTCCCTCCATTATCCCCGTTTAGGTTCTCCCTCCATTATCCCGTTTAGGTTCTCCCTCCATTATCCCCGTTTTAGGTTCTCCCTCCATTATCCCGTTTTCTCCCTCCATTATCCCGTTTAGGTTCTCCCTCCATTATCCCCGTTTAGGTTCTCCCTCCATTATCCCCGTTTAGGTTCTCCCTCCATTATCCCCGTTTAGGTTCTCCCTCCATTATCCCCGTTTAGGTTCTCCCTCCATTATCCCGTTTAGGTTCTCCCTCCATTATCCCCGTTTTCTCCCCCATTATCCCCGTTTAGGTTCTCTCCCCATTATCCCCGTTTAGGTTCTCCCTCCATTATCCCCGTTTAGGTTCTCCCTCCATTATCCCCGTTTAGGTTCTCCCTCCATTATCCCCGTTTTAGGTTCTCCCTCCATTATCCCCGTTTAGGTTCTCCCTCCATTATCCCCGTTTTAGGTTTCCCTCCATTATCCCCGTTTAGGTTCTCCCTCCATTATCCCCGTTTAGGTTCTCCCTCCATTATCCCCGTTTAGGTTCTCCCTCCATTATCCCCGTTTAGGTTCTCCCTCCATTATCCCCCCCGTTAGTTCTCCCTCCATTATCCCCGTTTAGGTTCTCCCATTATCCCCGTTAGGTTCTCCCTCCATTATCCCGTTTAGGTTCTCCCTCCATTATCCCCGTTTAGGTTCTCCCTCCATTATCCCCGTTTAGGTTCTCCTCCATATCCCCGTTTAGGTTCTCCCTCCATTATCCCCGTTTACCCTCCATTATCCCCGTTTAGGTTCTCCCTCCATTATCCCCGTTTAGGTTCTCCCTCCATTATCCCCGTTTAGGTTCTCCCTCCATTATCCCCGTTTAGGTTCTCCCTCCATTATCCCCGTTTAGGTTCTCCCTCCATTATCCCCGTTTAGGTTCTCCCTCCATTATCCCCGTTTGGGTTCTCCCTCCATTATCCCCGTTTAGGTTCTCCCTCCATTATCCCCGTTTGGGTTCTCCCTCCATTATCCCCGTTAGGTTCTCCCTCCATTATCCCCGTTTAGGTTCTCCCTCCATTATCCCCGTTGATATGTATATACGTGTACCGTTTTGCGTCAAATTCTCCTTAGCCTTGTGCCTGTTTTGTAAATCCGTAGATCCCCCATACAGCGTCCCCCTCTTACAAGGAAATTCAGCATACAGCACAAACACCTATTATCACAACCAAAACAAGAGTAGCCCAGGAAAGGACGACAGCCTAGGACTACGAGGACTGCTATTGTCCATAATGTTTTTCTTGGCCTCAATAAAACACCTGGTTGTGTGTATGGTGATCGGGATGGTATTTGTAATCATAACAGCTGCGAGCTCTGCTTGAGTGCGGAAGGGGGAGAAAGAGAGAGAGAGAGAGAGAGAAAATAAATACGTCCAATACCGAGGGGTGGATAGGGCGATGTGGATAATAGGAGGAAGGGGGACTGAGGAGAGGAAGTAGGAGAGAGAGAGAGAGAAGTGGAGAGCTGGGAGAGACGTATCGAATAATAACCGTAGGATGAAGAGTGGAAGCGAAAGTGGGAAAATGATATTAGGGAGAATGGAGCGAGAAGGGAGAGGAAGACAAACGAGGAGAGGAAAGATGGAAAGAGAAACGAGGGAATAAGGGTAGACGAAGAAAACCCGAGGAGATAATAGCGCAGGCTCGATAATAAACCCTGATTGAACGAAAGGGGGAAGAATAAAAAAAAAAAAAAAAAATTCTCGATAGGGAAAGAAAAGAAAACAGAAAAAAATACGAGAAACACACAAACCTAACAAACAACGACACAAGAGAAAAAAAAAACCGAAAAACAAAGAACCAAACGAAGGGAATGGAAGAAAACGAGAAATAAAGAAGAAATACACAAACATCAAGTCTCCTTCTATACCCTCCCCTCCGACCAAGATTTATGATGTTCTTTGCCGGAAGGTTTTGTTAGCAGTGTCAATAACTTTTTTTTTTCTTTATTGTTTGGTCGAGCGGCGCCTCAGGGGAAGGGGATAAATCGGATTAAATCGATATAATTACACAAGAACAATCGCCCTCGAGAAGGTAAGAGGGAATTGTTGTTGTAGAGAGTTTGATTAAACTTATGAGAACGTGTTTGTTCCATTTCTGCTTTTGATCTTTCGTAATTTTGAACTGTTTGGTCGCGTTGAGGAAGATTCGGATTGCTCGTGGATGGGAAATGATATATAAAGATAAAATGTAACAAAAGGAAATATATGGAAAATTATAAATAGAAAGGAAAATGTAACAAAAGAAGGAAATATATGGTAAATGATATATAAAAAGATTAATGTAACAAAAGAAAATATATGGAATATTATTTAATAAAAGGAAAATTAACGAAAGAAGAAAATATATGGAGAATTATAGATAAAATGATAAATGTAACAAAAGAAAATATATGGAATGTTTTTTTTTATAAAATGATTATTGTATCAAAAGAAGTAAATAATGGAAAATTACCAATAGCAAAGAAAATTTAACAAAAAGAAAATACATGGAAAATTATATATAAAGGATAATGTAACAAAAGAAGAAATATATATATTAAAGGAATCTGTTGAAATACGTTTATTGAGGAAATGGATGAAAAACGATGTAGATGAATAATAATAAATATGAAACGAATTTACTGAAACATGAAGAAAGAGAGAAAATTAAAAATACTGCATGAGAAATCTGTAACGAAGATGATAAAGAATGTAAGAAAATGTATACGATAAAACACACAAAGAATATGTTAAAAACCTTATTTCATGATAATATAAAACAATGATATACAACAGAACATATGAAGAATCTATTAAAATACCCGAAACAAAGAAAACAATCTAATGTATAAAAAAAGCATATCATATGTAAAGAATCAATTAAAACACCATAATCAAGAAAAGAAAATGAAACAGCCTCTTACTCAAAACCTGGAGCGTAAAAAAAACAAAGAAAACAAAACAAAAAACAAGAAAATAGCCTTCGACCCCAACCAAAGCTTCGAACCAGGAAATCCGAAGCAGTTGATTGAACCTTAAAATCGCATGAATTATTCGCGTTAAAACCTGTCGCCAATTCCTATGGCAAATTCCAGTTCTCGCAACTCGCTTCCGCAAGAGAGAGAGAGAGAGGAGAGAGAAAGAGAGAGAGAGAGAGAGAGAGAGAGAGAGAGAGAGAGAGAGAGAGAGAGAGAGAGAGAGAGAGAGAGAGAGAGAGAAGAGAGAGAGAGAGAGAGAGAGAGAGAGGAGAGAGAGAGAGAGAGAGAGAGAGAGAGAGAGAGAGAGAGAGATTCCAATTCTCATTTGCCAATTGCTTTCCGTGTCAACTGAATCATGAAAAGAATACACAAGTCACCCCTAAATTCTCTGAGATTCGTCCGTGCTTTATTTTGTCTAGCTTTGGTGCCCTTTCTCGTTTTCGTTTTAATTTCATTTCATTATATTTATTTATTTATTTATCTATTTATCTCTATATATGTTATTTATGTATTCTTTTATTTATTTATATTTTATCTATCTATATATATATATCTATTATATATATATATTATTTATCTATTTATTTATTTATTTATTTTATTTATATATCTATCTATCTATTATTAAATAATGATAATCATTATTATCATTCTTTCTTATCATTTTTATTATTATCATCATCATTATTATATCGCATTTATTATTATATCACATCATTCGGACGCGTCGCACATGCAAACATTATATATTTGCACATGATAACAGTTGAGTTATTCATTTCGTGTATAAAGGGTTAAGGAATTTTTATATACTGTCATTGCAAGTCGTTGATCAAACTGAAATTAACCGGAAGGGAATTGAAGAATGAGAAGAAATGTTCGGTTTAATTAATGTATACGTGGTAGGTAGCGTGTGTGTGCGTGTGTTCTTTAAATATGCATTCTTGTGCTTTGTTCTCTTCGATTTTCTGTCTGTTTGTCTCTCTCTCTCTTTCTTTCCTCTCTCTTCTCTCTTCTCTCTTCTCTTCTCTCTCTCTCTCTCTCTCTCTCTCTCTCTCTCTCTCTCTCTCTCTCTCTCTCTCTCTCTCTCTCTCTCTCTTCTCTCTCTCTCTCTCTCTCTCTCTCTATATATATATATATATATATATATATATATATATATATATATATATATATATATATATCCATCTATCTGTCTATCTATCTATCTATCTATCTATATATTTTGCCTTCTTTCTTTTTCCTTCTTCTTTTTTATCATTTCTCTTTTGTCTATTTTCATATCTTTTATACACGTGTGTGTGTGTTTCTTTGCGCGTGAAAATTATGCATTACTGTGTGTATTTCCTAATGTTTTTAATTTGTGTTTGCATGTGATTACCCGAAATTTTGGAAACACTGACATAAATATTCATTGAATCTACACTATATGGTTATTAACACCCCGCCACCTCATAAGAATAGTATTGATAAATAGTAATGATTATAATGATGAAACACAACTATGATAAGAATGATAATGGATATGATGATAATGATAATGATGAGAATAATGATGATTATGATGATGATGATGATGATGATGATGATGATGATGATGATGATGATTATGAGGATGATCATGATGATAATGATAATAATCCCAACAAATCAATTGTTAACGTATATAGACAAACAATAATAACAATAAAACCAGTACGTTTACCCACAATTAAAGTCACAGCTCATTGGATGAACACAATAAAATCCTTATAGTTATAATCCCCACCCTCTCCCTGTTGTTAAAAACCCCCACCCCTCTCCCTGTTCTTAAATCCCCACCCCTCCCTGTTGTCAAACCCCCACCCTTTCTCCCCTGTTATCAAATCCCCACCCTCTCCCTGTTATTAAACCCCCACCTCTCTCCCTGTTCTTAAATCCCCGCCACCCCCTCCCTGCTGTCAAA
>NW_020871859.1:15000-20000 GCF_003789085.1 Penaeus vannamei
GAAAATTGTTTACATATATGTATTGTGAAATAATAGGTAATGATCTCAATATTGTTAATGATGATAATAACCACAATAAGAGCACTAATAGTATTGATAATTTTAATGATAACGGTAATATGTGATAAGATTGTGCTGATACGATCACTCACTCACACACACACACACACACACACACACACACACACACACACAATAAAACCAATGCTTTCAAAATACAAACACTTGCGCTACAATAAATGATAAATGGATCAAGAAAATAATAATAAAACAAGTGGAAATAGTCATAAAACAATATGTTGCCAATTCTCCTTTTTTCAATGAAGCAATTCATTATGAAGACAAATGTCATGAGACTTACAATCATCATTATTACAAAAAATATACACAGTATATGGTTATCTGTATTGCCTACGTACATGCATTGAAATATACATGATAACACACATTTCACACGCTCACACACCCTTAGACTCTCTCTCTCTCTCACACGCACGCATGCACACGCATATATGTATGTATATATATATATATATATATATATATATATATATATATATATATATATATATATATATATATATGTATATATATCCAAACCCTTACTAGTTGGGGAAAAAGAAACTCAAACAAAAACTTGATGTCATACGCCCTTACACACACACACACACGCACGCACGCACACACACACACACATCCGTCGCACACAACAAACTTACCCCAAAGTTTATAGTAACACGAGTAAAAGTTACATGACTTGATTTTTTTTCGAGTACATGTTTCAGTATAGTTTCACGCACGTACGAGCACGCACCTACACGTACACGGACGAAACCCTACTTACATAGACGTGCACATTTAGATAGACCACACTCAAGTAGACGTATACATTCACACATACACCTCTAGATAAACCTACATATTTAATTTGACACATCTAGAAAGACCTACATATCCACACATACACATGTAGATACTCCTACATATTCACACAATCACATCTACATAGACCTACATATTTACAGAGATACGAATGAATAATCCACAATATATTGACATACATGCATACCTTGACACAAACAAGCACACACGTAAACATATATTATATATATATATATATATATATATATATATATATATATATATATATATATATATATATATATATATATATATATATATATATATATATATATATATATATATATATATATATATATATATATATATACTATATATATATATATATATATATATATATATATATATATATATATATATATATATATATATATATATATACATATAATATATATATATATTATATATATATATATATATATATATATATATATATATATATATATATATATATATATATATATATATATATATATATATACACCCCCATCTGTTGCTCAGACACGTACATTCATAACAAATTATTATTTTCTTTCTTCAATTTTAACTTTTCCATCCAATTTCTTCCTCTTTTATTTTCTCATATTTATCATCTTTTCTACATTTATCATGTTTTCTACATTTCTCACTTACCCCAGTCCCCCTTCCTTGATACCCCCCCCCTACTTTCCCGTTTAAAAAACAAGATACATTTACATTTCAAGGTTCAAGTGTTAAATGCTAACAATTACCATCATTTTAGCTACATTTTGTTTATAATTATTACTGTTACTACTACTATTATCATTATTATCATTATTATTGTTGTTGCTGTTGTTGTCATTATGTTCATTATTATCATTATCATATCATCCGCATTATCATACTGTTCTTATTATCATTAATGTTTTTAATTGTTTCGTCTCTCAGATCTTTCGTTTTATCAACGTTTTCACCTTCTACACTAACATCTCCCACTTTCTTCCACGTTTACTCCTTCCTCCTTCTTCTCCCCTTTTCTTCTAATTTCCTTCTCTTCTTCTTCCTCCTCTGCCTCATTCTCTTACGTTTCTTTCTTCTCCTTTTTGTTTTTCTCTTTTTCTTCCATCTCCTCCATTTACTCCTTCCTCTCTACCTCTTACCCTTTTCCTCCTCCTCCTCTTCTTCTTCTTCCTCCATTTATTTCCCTTCCTCCTCCTTCTCCTTCCTCAAAAAGATCTGATTCATAATTACCTTTATATAAAAAAGGAATGGATATGATTATTTTGACCTTCAGACGTAAGTATAGGCAGCCAGTCGGGGTGTAAGTATGCTTCATAATATCGAGACCGGAAACCGTTCGTCACTAAGTACCATGGGGTTAATAGAACACTGCGCGATACTCGACCTTATGGACGGATCGCTGTCATTAAGGGTTATCATTTTTTTTTTTTTTTTTAAAGGGAAGCGTCAGTTGATTTTCGGGTCGTGTATGGGAAATGTGAATTTCTTTTCGTATTTGTAGGAAGAAGATGGTAAAAAGAAGAAGAGAAAGAAGAAAGAGTAAATGAAAATAGCAAAGAAAACAAAAACGAGAAGAGAGAGAGAGAGAAAAAAAATTGTACTTCTTATATTCTACTAATGATCATGATACGACAGTCAGATAAGGATACTAATAAAAATGATAAGAGTACTCCTACTACTACTACTACTACTACGGCTATTCCTACTCTTCCTGCCTCTGCTCTTCCTACTGCTACTACTACGACTACCACTCACCATATTACTACTGCTATTACTATCTCTGCTGTTGCATTGCTGTGTAAACAAAGTGCTGTTACTGCGACTACTGCTTCTGCTGCTGTAACTATCACTGTTAAAATTATCGGCAGTTATTTAACGACCCTCTTTCCTCCTCTTTTCTGTTTTCATATTTATCATGTTTTCTACATTTATCATATTTTCTACATTTCTCGCTTACTCCAGTCCCCCTTCCTTGATACCCCCCCCCTTTAGCAGTTATAACAATAATAACAATAATAGCAGCAACAACAACAATAACCATACTACTAATAATAAAGGTCATAGCAATAGATAATGATAGTGATGTGAACAAAAAGAACAAAAAGGATAAAAGTTATGAGAATGACAGACAACAAGAACAATAATGATGATGTTGACAATATAATGTTGATGATAATTGCTAGACAATAACACCAATAGTAATGATGATAATAATAACAATAATGATATTGATGATATTCATAAAAGATGATAATAATGAGGATGATGATAATAATGATATTAATAATAATAGTAATAGTAATAATAATAATAACAATAATAATAACAACAACAACAACAACAATAATAATGATAATAATAATAATAATAATAATGATAATGGTAATCATGATAATAATAATAACGTTAATAAAGGTGATAAAGATGATAAACATTCTTATCGTTATTATTACTATTATCATTATGAATTTTGTTATCATTGTTATTATCTTTGATTTTATCATTATCATTATTGTTCTTGTTATGATTATTATCATTATTATCATTATCATTATTATTATTATCATTATTATTATTATTATTATCATTATTATCAACAAAGACAACAAAAATAATAATGTTAGCAATAATAGTAATGATAATGATAGTAATGATGTAATTATGATGATAATGATAGTAATAATGATAATGATGATGATGATGATGGTGATGATAATAATAATAATAATTACTAATTACGATAATAATAACAATGCCAATAAAAATTATGATAACAATAATAACAATAACAATGATAATAGCAATGATAATAAAATTAATGATAATAATAATGATAATGACAATAATGATAATTATAAGCGAAAAATGAGGAGATAAGAGGAAAGATTGCAAAGGGAAAAATGGCTATGGTGATAATGCTAATAATGATAATGATAGTGATAATAAAAAAATAATAATGATAGTAGTGATAATTAATAAATATAATAAAATAATAATAATAATAATAATAATGATAATAATAATAATGATAATATTAATAACTATAATGATAATAATAATAATAATAATAATGAAAATAATGATAATAATGATAATGTGATAATAATAATAATAATAATAATAATAATAATAATGATAATGATAATAATGATAATAATATAAATAATATAATAATAATAATGATAATAATAATAATAATAATAATAATATAATAATAATAATAATAATAAATAATAATAATAATAATAATAATAATAATAATAATAATAATAATAATAATAATAATAATAATAATAATAATAATAATAATAATAATAATAATAATAATAATAATAATAATAATAATAAATAATAATAATAATAATAATAATAATAATAATAATAATAATAATATATAATAATAATAATAATAATAATAATAATAATAAATAATAATAATAATAAATAAATAATGATAATAATAATAATATAATAATATAGTATAATAATAATAATATAATGATAATGATAATAATAATAATGATAATATAATAATAATAATAATAATAATAATAATAATAATAATAATAATAATAATAATAATAATAATTAATAATAATAATAATAATAATAATAATAATAATAATAATAATAATAATAATAATAATAATAATGATAATGATAATGATAATGATAATAATAATAATAGTAATAATACTAATAATTTTTTATCATAGTAATGATGATAATAACATTAATGATGATGATAATAATGATAATGATCATAATATTAACATCAACTATAATAACATCACTATTTCTAATACAATTAATGATATTGGCAATGATCATGATAGCACTAATAGTAATAATGATAATCATGATAAAGATAGTAATAGTGATAATGATAGTGATAATAATAACAGCAATAATAATAAACGTAATGATAATGGGAATAAGAACGATGATGATAGTGACAACAACAACGACAACAATAATACCATTGGCATCAGTAAAAATAAAGATAATAGAATAAATAAAAAAGGAAATCATGGCAGAAATAATAAACAAAATAAAAAGTTTTAAAAGAAGCAGGAAGAGCAGCAATAGCAGAAATA
>NW_020871859.1:31802-34302 GCF_003789085.1 Penaeus vannamei
TCTCTGTGTGTGTGTGTGTTGTGTTATGTATAGGCCTATATATACATATATCCGAGTCCGAAAATTTGCGATTCAATTTCATTTTTTATTGTGGCTGTTTCCTTTTTTCATCTTTGTGCACAAGTTACAGTGTTCATATTTTAATCCGTTCTATCTATCTACCCATCTGTCTATCTATTTATCTATCAATCATTCTATCTGTTTATCTATTTCTCTATCTATCTAGCCATCTTTCTATCTATATGTCTATCTTTCTATCTATCTAGCCATCTGTTTATCTATCTAACCGTCTATCAATCTATCTATCTATCTATCTATCTAACTATATATCTATCTTTCTATCTAACCATCTATCCATCTATCTATCTATATACAGAGAATATTAAACTTTTTCAAAATATATAGTTGCGAAAAAAAAAATCCTTCATAAATGTGAACAATTTCCATTTTTTTACTTTCTCTTTTTTTTTTTTTTTCTTTTTTTTTTTCTTACACACTTCTCGCGTCTGTGTGCGTGAGAGAGAACACGGTAGAGACACCTACCTATAAATGATATGGTGACGAATCATGCTTGTATCATATAGCATTGTATGGTGCCTAATAACCGTCATATGCTGTGGGTTAATACAGGGTTATGTTCGTGGTTTCAATTTTTTTTTTTTTTAACTATTTTTTTCTTTTTGGTAAGATTCTTGTGGTGTAAAAATCACACGTTTTTTATGATACGTTGGATCTAGAAATTACTGTGATGGTGAAGAATGTTTTGAGAAATTGAAAGTCAAAAGGTGATATAATTCGTGAGGATATGAGTATCTTTTTTGCTATGGTGATGATGATGATGATGATGATGATGATGAGTGATTGGTGATTGGATGATGAGATGGTGATTGATGTGATGGGAATGATGATGATGATGAGGATGGTGTGATGGTGATGGGGAAGGGTGATTGATGAGGATGGTGATGATGGTGATGACGGTAATGGGGAAGGTGATGAAGATGAAGAAAATGGTGATGATAATGATGATGGGGATGAATGGGGTAATGATGGTGATATTATGATGGTGATGATGGAGATGATGGTGATGATGGGGATAATGGTGGTGTGGGTGATGGTGCTGGGTATGATGTGGTGCTGAATATTGGGAAGAGGATAATGAAGAGGAAGATGAAAAAGCAGTTGATGATAATGAAAATGATGATAATGAGAAAGAAGTTGATGATAATTATTAAGTTGATAATAATGAAAATGATGATGATAATGATAATGAAGTTGTAGATAATGCAATTGATGAGAATGATTATCATGACGATGATGGTGATGCTCATGGTTAAGGATACAGTCGACAATTGCAGCTGTAACAACCACACTAAGAATAGTAACAAATCAACAACAACAATGAAAACTACACTCACATTCACAACATCAACATCAACATCAAAACCAACATCAACATCATTAATTCCACGAATGATAAACGACAATCAATAAAAAAAGAAGAAAAAAACAAACAAGCAGAATTAACAACCACACCAGTGAACAACAAATACAAAATCCGAACAGAGACACAACCCGAAAGGACACATCGAACCCAACATTCGGATAAGCGGAGGGAAAAAAATGTTTATAATAATCACACACATACATTTTCGCGGTTAGTTTTGGGGACGAGAGCAAGAAAAAAATTCCGTCATTCTCAACACACTGTGGTTGGTTAATAGCCCCCTGTAGCCTAGAGACTACGGGCTACGGACTACAGACAACGAGACAGTGACTCTATGGGTTCGGTAGAGGAACTAATGATGAGGTAGATTTTTTTTTTTTTTTTTTTTTTTTTTTTTTTTAGGAGGGGGGGGGGCTTTGGGTGCGTTTTCGGAATGTCTGATTTTTTTATGGTTGTTAGGACTCGGGTGGGGTTGTGAGTTGTATTGTGTCGAGGTTTACTTTTCCCGTATCATTGCTTTCTTGCTTATTGTTATTATTGCTGTCGGTGTTCTGGGCAAATATGCAAGGAAGCACGTGTGTGTGTGTTTGTTTGTGTGTAGGTGTTTGTACTTATGTGGACATGTCTGTCTATATATCCATCTTTCTATCTATCTATGTGTATGTTTGCACACATATGCACACACACACACACACACACACACACACACACACACACACACACACACACACACACACACACACACACACACACACACACACACACACACACACAACACACACAAACAACACACACACACACACACACACGTATATATGTACGTGTGTGTATGTGTTTCATGATTTATTTTTTCTTTGTCTACCCCTTCCTTTTTATAGATGCGATCGTCGGCCTTATCTTTACGAACCAATAAATATCAAAGACTAAAGTACCTTAGATAAGAATTTATATAAAGCTGAATCCCAGTTGGGTTTATGGTGCCTTTGTCATCGATGATAGTCATTCGGTGGTGATGCTTTGGGTGAGGATAGTGCTATTGGTCATCACCACCATGAT
>NW_020871859.1:57526-62526 GCF_003789085.1 Penaeus vannamei
TTATGGTCAGCAACCTTTCGTAGCATTTACTTTGATCATTCAATTTAGGAAGTCTTGAAGAAATACATATTTTGAGTAAAATTATCTCCAACTTTACCATTAGAATGTTTGATTGTATAATTTTGCATAGAGAAGCAATTCCAAATGAAAAGGCTTAATGAAACCATGAATACTTCTATCCAACTTGGGTCAAGAAATCTTGGTAGAGATTGCTCACCAATATACAATTTTTGTAATGCACTTAACTCATTCACAATAGTTAGAATTTTGGTTGAAGACTGACAAGGCTAGGGTGCATCAGTGCATACTGTCCTGTGCCTGGGACATTGTCTGGCTCACAGCTAGACTCCCAAGGCACCATCCTGGCTATGTGAAAGTAAGCTCATGACATGAGTAGAAGTCACCTGTGTCAATGAATTTTTTGCTATGACGTGATAGGATATCACCTGCTGTGAATGGGCTAAGACATGAATTAAAAGCTATATGAATGTCTGAAAATTAGATATTTTAGAAATGTAAAATATGGGGATCTTTGAATAAAAACACAATCATATTACAGGAAATGTCTGAAAACTTCAAGAGAGTGAAATTAGTGAGTATTGCTAAAACAGACGTGTCATGTCAGTTTTTTTATTAATTATCATTAAAAAGGAATTCATGTAAAACTATGGACACAAGAACAAATTCAGCTTTTTGTTTGAGTTTATCTGCAATTTCATTGGACTTGCTTTCCATAGAATTTACCAATTCTTGTAAAATCACTTAATTTTTTTATGGTCTTGAAAGACTACTGCCTTTTGTGTCTCTATAGTCTTCTTCTCCTTAGTCTAGCCATAAGGCTAACCTTTGTATAAAAAGTAAGAGCATAAAAATATTAAACAATATCTTGATTAACCAACTTCAATTGTTACTAAATTTCATTGCCATTCTGGCCTCAAAATGAGACATTTTCATTGAAATAGAGAATGTAATGCTAAAATGGATTGAACAGATTTTGATGAGTTTTGTGTCTTTGTAAAAATCTACCGTGTTGGGAGGCATTGTTGTATGAAATATTTGAAGTAAATGTCTGAAAAAGAAATATGTATTCCTGTGAAGATGACATAAGGGGTCTTTTTTTTTACCTAACTAGTGTATATTTTATATATAAATAAAGATAATACTTTGACCATTATTTCTCTAAGTTCTTGAACAGCAAAACTTACCATACCAATATAACAGAAAGAAAAAAATGCAGAATATATGTAGTCTATGTTTCTCATCTCTTTGGACTTCAGTAGCATTAACTGTCTGTTTCCTGTGTGTCACGTTTAGAACAGATCTGTGTCTTGCCGCAGCCAAGTCAGCTCAAATTTGAATAGCCCTTGAGGAGGGAACTGGAAAATACATTAGATTAATATAACCCCATTTGTTAGAAAAGATGAAAATAAAAAAATAATGATTATTAATAATGTAAGAAGCAAAATACCTTGTTCAATATATTCTATCCGGGAGAAGAGGAATTTTGTTGATATTATCTGATGTGTGAAATATTTCACACGAGATGGTCCTTTAGGATAAGCAGTGGATTATATAAATGTCCTTATTCAGGTAACTAGAAATGGAGAAAATAAATAAGCATATCAGTTTTGCTGGTCGAAGTGTTGTTTTGCAAAATGTTTTGCATAAAGCAAAAATGGTGAAATTGCTTGAACTTTTAATAGATAAAGAAAAAAATTAAGTTACTGTGGAAAACTGAGTGTGAATTAGTGTTTTAGTTTTTTGTGTATGAAAATATAGTATAGAGAAATCTAAAAAACAATTTAGATTCAAGAAATCAACTTAGATTATATTTATAATATGTCTTAATGTTTACCCAGGATCAGCTCTGAGAGTAGACAGAAGGATTTGTATCATTGTGTAGTTCAATTTTATGAACTATGTATCTTTGAGATATTTTTGTAATTTGATTTGCCATGAAGACTGATGCTTTATTCCTGCCTAATATGAAATTCACTTGAAAAAGATGTATTTATTTTTTATTATAATTCTGCTTACAGCACATATAGCAAGATTACTCAAGAAATGTATACAAACACACATGGACATATATAAACAGATACAGTATGCTTACAAAATTTTGGACATTTAACCAATGTGCATATGCATATTTGTAATCATTATTTAAGCATGTATTTTGAAGCACATAAAAACACTGAACCTGTAATTTATTGGAGATATCACCTCATACTAGAAGATTTACAAAATAATATTTTAAATGTACATAAAATTTAGTCAGATATCCTTGTACACTTGTTGACACATACAGATGCATACACACAAATGACAAACGCAAAAGATCATGCCACTTTTCATTGTATATGCCTCCAGTTGCTGGAAATATACTGAAAACTGACATGATTTGTAAGTAAAAAATAGCTTCTTGAACAGTGATTTTGATTGTTCATGTTCTTTTACTGGATATTTCAGCTAGAATTTAGTATTTCAATCAAAAACATTATAATTAAGCAACTTCTGGAAGATTATAATATTGCCAATAAAAAATAATAGAATAATTCTTATTGCTTGGTTTGTAAAACAAATCTGGAATTATTTCAAAACCTGTTAACAATTTTTTGCAATACTAAATTACCAAAGATCACACGATGTATGTGAACATATAATAAAAATATCAAAATCTTAGAAATATACAACTACTGATAGCTAAAAGACACCAGCACAGGTAATTCCAAAATCAAGGAATATTCTCCTTCAAAATGATAATGAAATTGCATATATTTGTATTTTTTTATGTATGTGGTGGTATGATTAATATGACTTTTAACTTATAATTCAAAGAGTTGGGTAATTTCTCCAAAGAAAAATCAGTTTATCATATTACATCAAACTGCTCATATCTCAAGATATTGATGAGAAGTAACTGATAT
This sequence comes from Penaeus vannamei, assembly GCF_003789085.1. Lineage (NCBI taxonomy): Eukaryota > Metazoa > Arthropoda > Malacostraca > Decapoda > Penaeidae > Penaeus > Penaeus vannamei. Next base: position 60,454 of record NW_020871859.1, read on the forward strand.
GCTTGCTCCATAATTTTCTTTCATCTTATTTCAGTGCTTTTGCATATACTCCTGCAATGAAAAAGAATTGCAATATTTCCAAATGATAGATTTTAACCAAACCTCAGAATCTGGGAATCAGTGACAAGTAGTCTGGTATGTGTTATAAGTGTTGCTTAAACAGCTTGAATGTAAATGTATAACTGGCTTTGGAATAATCATTTGAGCTTTACCATGTGTCTTAGTTTAAAAAAACAAAGTATATATATATATATATAACATATTAGGGCCACATAGTTACATCTGGATGATGAATAGTCAAGATATTTGATGATGTAAGATCTTTGCATAGATTCTAGAATGAATATAACCCTTTCACTGGCTTTTATTATATTGTGTTTCCAATTTCTATTGATCAATTTAAAAATTAGTAACTGGCCAGTGTACTTGAAAATGAGTAACTTTCTTCCCCAACCCCAAAAACTGGACTAATACTTCCAGCATATTGTAAATACCACTACACTTACCAATAACTGCCATTCCTCAGACTTGCCATTGCTACATCAGTACACCCATATCCAGTTCTTGGGGCTTTTATAGATACTTGCCTGTGAAAGGGTTAACAATAAGGGTAATGCCTCAGCAGAAATTTTGATATTCAGTGATCATTTTACAGCCAGAAAACCAATAGAAAAGAGAATATATTTATAATGTTCTTATGTCTGTTGCAAGAGTCCTTATTTTATAGACCTGATGTTATACACATTTCACAGCATTATTTCCCTTCATTTCCTATGCTATGAAATGTGACTGAAGGATATTAATGATATAAAAAAGAATAAGGCAAAAAAATCTTCAATTTAATTAATATCTAATGTGTTTTGCTTGTTATGAGAAAGAGATTCAGATATTAACTTATTTTTGAGTAAAACTAAGATTTAAGTAAATAAAAAAGGTTTGATACTCAAAACTAATTCCAAACTTCTGTGCAAAAAGACATGGTCCAAACCTTACAATTGTGCCTCAAAGTAACAGCTATTTCTTTTAATAATAAAATGAATAGATATATATATCTATCTTCCATTCTCAACATGAGCATGTGATGAGAAAAAATATAACTACATTTGATATACTGAAGATGTGTATAATATAATGTAACTTTCTTTCGAGTAACTGTTGTTAATGTATCTCTTCAGAGTTTCTCAAGTTATCATTACTCTTAACTGTAATATCTAACTATCTCTGTTTTGAACTCAGTCATTTGAGTTTTCATTCACTCAATAAAGATAGCAAATAATATTTTCAAGCAAAGAAAAAAAATACCAAATACTGATTTTTTCTTCTCCACTTCTGCTAGAAAGAAATTTAAATTAGTATAACAAATCAGTGTAACTTGATATCTGCTTTCCAAATAATCCTGTAGCTTTAACTTTTTTTTTCTTAAAATTGTTAATTAATACTTTGAGCTACTTACACGATACATGTACTGGAACCTACAATAAAGTATTGTCTTCACTCTCTTAAGTAAAAAGTTCTACAGAGATGTATGTATGAATCTGTATAATTCTATCACAACTGCAGTCTTTTCTAGTGATATTTCATGATAAGGAAACCATGTATCAGAATAGGGAAAACACTTATCTGTTTTAGGAAAAACATTTTTCAGTCCAGCTATAAGACAATTTTGGCAATGAATTGGCATATATAAATAACAGCCTTATCATACTCTGGATTCCATTTATGGAAAAAATAGCTTGCTTAGTTTCCATTATTCTCTATCTTTACCTGCATTATCCTTTGTTGAATGATGTCTGTAAATCAAATCTGCAATATCTCTATTTCTTTACATATTCTTTAAGCTGTCAAAGCCATCGTGACAAAGCCAACTAACTCCCCTAATCAAGGACAGCTACTGGCATTTTGCTGTAGCCTTAACTGAGGCCTTATCATTATAATTGTGTAAATAATGTGCTTATCTAAAAGAGGGGTATAAAAATTAAGTGCAGCAAGAGGCTTCTTACACTATATTCATGCAAAAGTATGAGTACACTTAACACGTTGATTGTTTATATTGATATACACTACATAGATACA
>NW_020871859.1:92526-100026 GCF_003789085.1 Penaeus vannamei
ACACATATACTACTGATATACTACTATTACACTATTTTATAATATATATGTATATATATTTGATTTATGTGATTGTGGATGGTAGTAGGTGTTAGTGTGTGTGTCTGCGGCATGGTGTGGGGCCGTTATGTGTGTGTGTGTGTGTGTGCGTGTACATATAGTATATATAGTGAATATAAATATTTGATTTTTATTGTATGTATCATGTATATAGATTAATACATTATATATATAAACCTATATTAATACATAAAATGTAATATATATATTATTATATGTTGCACATATACATATAATATGTATATGTTATTATATATACAACATACTACAGACATAACATGTACACTATATTAGATTATAATTATATATCTTAATCTAATATCTAAATATACCTAATTAATATATTTATTAAATTAATATTTAATGTATATATAAATATTTTACTATAGAATAGTATGATTATGTAACTAAATATTAATATATATATAAATTATTTAATATTATTAGATATAATAAATTTAATATAATAAATAATATAATATTAAATGCAACCCACTCCCAGAAATTCCCGACCGGCGGATGAGGGCGGTATAGCGGCCTCCCTCAAGGCTATAGGACCTACATAGCGCTCCCCCAGAATAATCTCCCGGTCAGGTGGGGCGGATATATATTATATATATATATATATACTATAATATATCATATATATATCATATCTATATATATCGTATATATTTACGGGGCAGGAGTAACAAGCTGAACTCGATTTTTACTTTCTTACAAGAGAGTAAATTAGAGAGGTAGAATAAATAAAAGTACAGAAGAGAATAAAATAAAGATTTTATCCGCTACTGTCGAAAAAATTTCTCTTCTAAAGGTTACCGGAGGTCAGATAATATAGTAGTGTTTGTGTTTTTAACCTTTTTATTATTTTCAATTTGTGTTGTTATGAATCTTTCGTTTATCTCTTTATCTCTTTTTTTTCTCTTCATATGTCTCTCTCTTATACTCTCTTCATTAAACTCACTTCCTGTCCTTTAATCTAATAAATCTCTCTAACTCATCTTAATCATTAGTCTCTCTGTCTCTCTCTCTTACTTCTCTCTCTCTCTCATGTCTCTCTCTTTCTACTCACCTTCCACCTATCCTCCACCCTTTTTCTCTCTCGAACTAATCTGTCTATCTAATTTAAATACTAATCTATATATCCCTCTTAATTCTCCTATTTAAATTACCAATCTTTATCCAAATATGTTACTCCACTCCTATATTTACCCCTACCTACCTCTCTTCATCTCTTTGCTCTGCCTCCCTCCTATCCTTCTATCCCTCTCTCTTTTTCTTTCTCTTTACTGTATCATCCTTCGTTTCTCTCTACTCTTGTCTCTCTATCTAATCTAATCCTCCTGCACCCCTCTTATACTCTGACCCACCCTCTCTATCCCCCCTCTTTTCTCTCATTCTACTTACTCCTCTCTCACTTACTCTATTTCTCTCTCTCTCTTCTACACTCGCTCTCTTCTCATCTCTCTCTCAACTCTTCATGCTCTCATTCTCTCTCTCTCGTCTATCTTACTCTTCTCTTCATCTCTCATCTCTCTATCTCTATCTATCTCTGGCTCTCATCATCTATCTCTTTCTCCACTCTCCTCTCTCTATCCCTCTCCTCTCTACATCTCATCGCTCACTCTGCTTCTCTCTCTCTCTCTTCGATCCTCTCTCTTTCACATCTCTCTCCTACTCTCCACTCTCTCTATTCTTCTACTCTCTCACTCTCTCTTCTTATACCTCTCTCTCTCTCTCTCTTCATATCCTCTCTATCTTCATTCTTCTTATCATTCGTCTCTCAACTCTCTCTCTCTTCACTACTCTCTTCTTACGTAAAATTCTAATCAAAAATCTCCCTTCATCGCCTTCTCCCTTTTTACCTTACTCTCCACCTCTCTCTTCTCTTTTCTCTTTTTCGCTTTCTAGTCTCAAGAAATTAATGGAAGAGAGATCTGACTCAATTTAAATTTATTTACACACGGGGTTATTATCGTATATATTACTCCATTTATATATATATTATAGCTAAATGAGGAAAGTGTTGTCCTGGGCTTTAGCTTTGTGAAGCTATGGCGGTGATATGAAGACTGATATATATAGGTACTATATATATAATAGTGTGGGATAGAAGGTAGAGAGTATACATTAGAATAGGGCGGTAGATATATGAGTATATATATAAGTAGTGGGCAGTATATCGATATAGAGAAGATACTCAAAAGTAGTAAAGGTATGAGTGAAACTAAGCAAAGGAGGTAAAAAAAGTAGGTAGCAGGCCAAGGAAAATAAGTAGGAGGGTCCAGTATAGTTAAAGGTCCGAGTATAAAGGAGGGATAATATAGACGATATATTGAGAGTGATATAGAGAAGGTAAAGGGCGTATATGATGAGATGAGAGAAGTAATAGGGGTAGTAAAGAGTCAGGTATATAGAGGAAAGGATGATGAGATGAGTATAAAAGTAAAGAGGGAATATAAGGTATATATGCAAGTGGGGGAGAGTAGTAGGTGTGGAATATAGAAAGGAGGAGAGAAGCGACGGATATAGGATGAGGAGTACGAGTAAAGAAAGGTGAAAAAAGTATAGAAGGGAAGGGGGAACGGGGAGGTGAAAGGTGACATTTCAAATAATAAATAGTGAAATAAGTAGTTTTATACCATAGAGGGTATGAGCTATTATATCTATAATATACTTACTCTACCAATATATAATTAGTAATAATTATATCAGTATAAATTATATTATATCTGTTACTTATAAGTGGTGAGCACAATCTGAGCGGGTAGGAAGGAAGGTGGATAGAATAATTATTAGGATCTTATAAGGTTAAAAGTTTTTAGACGTCACGAGTTAAGGTCCGAGTGTTCCACTGCAAAATATATCATTCTATAAGGTCTAAGAAGGCATATACAACATCGTAGTGTATTATGCTCGTTAACGTTTGATGTATAATTTGTATTAATACATTCCACACTACGCACACTATAACGGCCCATCACGCTCACACCAACAAAACAACACACACAACTATTTATAAATAATAATTATATTCACCACGGTGATAATATATATATAACGATGTATCTATTTATAGGTTGTGTGTTATGTGTGTGTTGTTATAATGTGTACATGATCGACTATATAATTTAGTTGATTAACGTACAACAACACTACTGACTCATCAAGCCACAAAACAATATCAAATTGATCAATGATAAAGAGTAATTATGGGAGGAATGCTTATAGATGTCATAACAAAAATGCAGTGAAATGTAATTATCCATAATAAACTACAAATTTAAATTAATTAATAATGATAATGCATAATAATAAATAAGGTATAACGTAGATGCCCTCCTAATGATAATAAATATAAAGCAAACACAAAATTTAGATTTTAAAGATACAATAGAAATGGCAAACAAAAAATAATGAAATAAAAATGCACAAAAGATTAACCGAACTAGAGAAGGAAAGCTTAAAGAATGATTAAGATACACTAAAGAAAGTGGGGAAATGCAACAAGCAATAAAAAGGAAATAAAACAGAAGAGAAAAAAGTGAAAGGAAGATTAATACAATAGAAGACGATTAATAACTAAGAGAAGGATAAGAATGAAAAAGAATCAATGAAAATGACAAATATAAGAAAAAATAACAATAGCAACGTGGATGGAAATAGAAGACTAAATGTAGCAAAGATAAAATAAAGACAAGTTAAGGAAGGAAAATTTTAAAAAGAACAAAAAAGATTGAAAATGAAAGGAGAAAAGTCACATGGAGGGAAAGCGGAATTCAAGATAAAAGGCATATAGATGAGAGGAAAAGATGAAATAGTAAGAAAATGAGAGAAATGAAATAAGATCAAAGGGAAAAAGCGACGATTAAAAATCAATAAATAAAAAAGAAAAATATATAACACGAAAAAATAAAATAAATCTTGAAACATGGAAAGAAGACTAAAAAAGTTGAAATAAGAAACAATAACACAACCACAAACAGAATAAATAAATAAATAGATAAAAGACTAATCCTTTACAAGGATTCTCCCTTACCCTCCTCCCATCCCCCCTCACCCTACCCTCTTGCTCTCACTTCCTGTTTTCAGCGGCTATTTCCCCCTCCCCCTCCCCCCCCCCTCCCCTCCTACCTTTTGCATAACGTCGTGAGCTGAACGTTTGTGCATAAACTAAGGCTTCTCTGCTGAATTTGCTTTTGAAACAAACTATTTTTGAGCTCGTAGTTGTTTGTCTCTTGATTTGTTTGTATTCTTGTTCATTAACGTGTTTTGTCTGTGCTTTAGCCTCTTAATTTTTTGTCTCATTCATGATTCTATCTGTTAGTCAATATTTGATTCATTAATCCACACATCCATTGGTTATTGAATCGTTAACTTATCCTTTAGCGGAATCTGATGATCTAATAACTACTGATTTGTTTTCTATTTATCTAGTAACTGTTGATTCATGAATATGTTTATATACCATTTTTATTTATTTATCTCTCTATCACACGTTTATTATTATCCTATTATTATTATTCTGTTAATTCATAAATTCATTGTGCATTTATCCATCTTCCTATTTATGAATTGGTTGGTAATTCATCAACATTGCATTTGTTAACTTCTTATTGATTCATATATCTATTTATGGATATATCTGATTGCCAGCTGAATGTTTATATATTTTATCGCTACTTTACTAATCTATTTATTGCCTTATCTGTTTTGCCTGCTGTTTTTTTTTCCTAATGTTTGTTTGTTATTTTGCCGTTGATTGTATCACTGGTGTATTTTTTTCTGCAGTTGCTCATAGACTTCGATTAATTTTGGTAATCATACAAGAAGAAAGTTTCACTATATAATATCTAAATGTTATCCATAAAAAAATATATAATTTACCAGCATATTCAGTTGATCGTGGTTGCGTTTCATACTCGAAGCTGCGCCGAGTAATTTTCCCGCCAAAATCTACCAGTAGGCGTCATGGTAGATAAGCGAGATATTTTGATTGTTTAATTTTATTCTTGAACTTCTATCTTACACTCGTTTTTTTACGATGTTGCAATCATTATGTACTATTAACAATATTTTCCTTTTATTCTCAGCATATGCAGTGTAGGAGAATTAGGTTAAATTGTAAATTGAATACCAACTATTTTTTTATTTCTTATTCTCTGTATAATCAATTTGACTAATTTTGTTACGTATTTTAAGACTATCATATACAGGTGAGATAAGTAGTTTTGTTTCTTATTTTCAGACTGTAACCCCCCTCTCTCTTATATATATAATATATATATATATATATATATATATATATATATTATATATATTATATATATTATACACACACACACACAACACACACACACACACCACACACACACACACACACACACACATTATATATATATATAGATATAATATATATATATATATATATATATATATATATACATACATACATACATACATACATACATTACATAATACATACATATATATATATATATATATTATAAATATATATAATATATAATATAACATACATACGTACATATTATATATATATATAATATATAATAATACTATATATATATATATAATATATATATATATATATATATTATATGCATATATGTATGTATATATATATGTATATATGTTTTTCTCTTAATATCCCACACACGGTAAGTGACAAATGCATGCATTAGTATTTTGCATATCAGACATGCATACATATCAGTTCACATACATAATCATAAGTGAGGATAAGTGAAAGGAAAAAAAATGATGAGAGATGAGAGAGAGAAGAGGAGAGAGAGAGGAGGAGAAGAGAGAGAGAGAGAGAAGAGGAGAGAGGAGAGAGAGAGAGAGAGAGAGAGAGAGAGAGAGCAGAAGAAAGAAAAGATGAAAAAGAGTGAGTGGAGAGAAGAGAGAAATAAGAAAAGCGAAAAGAGAGGAAGCTTCGAGGGAAGAGATATAAGCTATTAATATTCTTGTAATAACCAATGTATGTAAGATTTGCTATCCCGTAATCAAGCAGAGCCTGCCTATTATTACATTATATAACAGGCAGCCATCACCAGGAAGAGTCTTAATTGTCTCTATACATAAGCATCAAATCAACCTGTTGCCGCTCCGTAATCAAACTTAATGCGTATTGAAACTTCTAGATGGCTCGGAGACACAGCCTCGTTCAGACACATGCGTGGAGGGAGGGCGTGGCTGCGACGGGGAAGGCGCATCTCGCGAACATAAACACGAAGATTTCATTCACTAAAAGAGACTCGCGACAGCCGAATGGGAAAACGAGAGAGAGGGAGAAGAAAGAAAACGGGGGCCATTTATAGAAAACTCTCTGCTTGAAGAGGAGGAATGCGAAGAAGACGAAGGGAAAAAGAAGGACCTGTTGGATACGGATAAAATCTCACGTGTCTCTTCTTCTCTTTCTCCTCCGAGCAGCGAGCGAAAGCGCCGCGCGGGGGCGCGGACGTCTGATGGCGGCGCCCGGCAGGCGGCGGCGCCTGCGGGAGCGAACGCGCGAGCGAGTGACGAGTGGTTGCCTCGACCGCCGCCAGATGGCATTCGACCAGATCGATCGCTCCCGCAACCAGATTTAACCCAGACAGCGAGGAGCAGAGTGTACATTTCGCAGCTGCGTGCAAAACACCTTCTTTTCCACGCCATTCCGCCGTCGCCACGAAGCCTGCTAGTTAGGTAAGGGTTCCTCTGCGTAGCGACAGCCTCCGGGAGGCGAAAGAGCGGCTTCCTCGTGAGTGTGGCGTGGCTGAGGGCCATGGGTGGCTAGATCATGGGCGTCGGGAGCGAAAGAGAGAGAGAGAGAGAGGGCGCGCCACATGCAATGCTTAAAGGCGGTCTCCTCCGGGTTTACTTTTTGTTGACACGTGCCTCCCCCGGCCGCCTCGCCCGGCCTGGCTCCCTGGGCACCCCTCGCAGGGTAAAAGGGGTCGGCGGCGTGCATGTTCGGCGTCTGGCGGAGGGGGGGGGGGGCAGGGTATGGTGCAAGGTATGGTGACAACTCTTTCCCTCTCGCTCACGATGCTTGTGTAACTTCTCATGGTTTCTGGGGGCGCAGGTGCATTATTTTAGCATGATTTTCCGTCCGTCTCACAGGAGGGCTAGGTGTGTCCGGAGGGCATGATTTGAGCAAATGAGAGGGCACGGCAGGCGCTTGCCAAAAGCAAAATGGGCGTGGCTGCTTGTGCTAACGTGAAGATTTTTGTGGGCGTGCAACGTGGTGTCATTTCCTAAAGAAGGACCCTCTTTTCGCTCTTTTTCCCGTTGTGATGACGTAAGTTATTCAATATCGATGGGTGACCCAAGGCCAGTGCGGGCAGTGGTGAAAGGAAGTGCATGCTGAAGGTGCCATGCATCATCTCGAAGTCAGTGATGCAGAAAACGATGATCATTCTCAAATATTTATCG
>NW_020871859.1:105026-107526 GCF_003789085.1 Penaeus vannamei
AGGGAGGGGAGTGTGGGGGTGAGGGAAGGGGGATGAGGGAGGGAAGGGGGAGAGGCGGGGATGAGGGAGGGAGTGAGGATTGAGGTTGGAATGGGGGAGGGTTATGAGGGAGGGGAGTGTGGAATGGAAGGGGAGTGGGGAGTGGGAGTGAGAGAGGGAGAGGGAAGTGGGAAAGGGGTAAGGGATGAGGAGGGAGTTAGGAGTTAGGAGTGAGTTTGGAACGGGGAGGGGGTTATGAGGGAGGGGAGTGAGGAGTGGGAAGTAAGAAGGGAGCGAGGAGTCTAAGGGAGTTGAGAGGAAACTGAAGGAGGGACATGGGGAATAAGGGGAAAGTAGAAGAGGAGTGAGGGGAGTAGTGGGGAGGAGGGGAGTGAGGGGAAACTGACGGTGGGAGGTATGAGGAGTGGGAGGCAGGAGTAGGGAAAGTAGGGAGGAGTGAGGGGAAACGAGGGAAGGAATGAGGAATGGGGAAGAGAGAACGAGGGAAGGAGTAGAAAGTGGAGAAGAGAAAACAAAGGAAGGAGAAGGGAGTGGGGGAGTGGGGAAGGTAAAAGGAGGGAAAGAATGAGGAGTGGGGAAGAGAAAACGGGAAGGAGTAGGGAGTGGCGAAGAGAGAATGAGGGAAGGAGTGGGGAGTGAGGAAGAGAAAACAAGGGAAGGAGTGGGGAGTGACGAAGGGAAACAAAGGAAGGAGTAAGGAATGGGAAATAGAAAAAACGAAGGAAGGAGTAGGGAGTGAGGAAGAGAAAACAAAGAAAGAAGTAGGGAGTGAGGAAGAGAAAACGAAGGAGGAAGTAAGGAATACAGAGAAGAGAGCCTGTTAAGAGGAAGACAAGCGAACACACAATTCAAAAAAAAAAAAAAAAAAAAAAAAAAAAAAAAAAGCTAAACCCAATCACGCTGACACAAAATAATCTGAAATGACTAAGATCATCTTAATTGAAATGAGGCAGAGAAAATATTTTGATACTTCGAGAAAAAAAATATCCTTAGTAAATATCTTTTAAAAATATATAATTGATCCTTATATTCAAAGGTGATATTTCGAAATTGTGAAATTATTTATTATTAATATATATTTTTTTTAAACGTATGATTGATCCTAATATAAATTGTGACATTATTATCCCTGAAAACTCTTATATTATATATCATTTTATTATAAATAAAGATATTGAGGATAATGACAATAGTTGGAGTGTTAATAATAAAAATGATGATGATAATGATGATAATAATAATAATAATAATAATAATAATAATAATAATAATAATAATAATAATAATGATAATAATAATAATGATAACAATAATAAAAATAATTATTATAATAATAACAATAAGAATAATGATAATAATGATAATGATAATAATGATGTTGATAATAACGAAAAAAATGATGATGATGACGATAATGATAACAATAATAATAACAATAACAATATATTTGACAACATTACTTATGCAAAATCTAAGTGCCCATAACATGTGCCATTGACTCGCTCCCTTCTGTTACTTGCTTTCAGGAATAGTCTCTCTCCAGCATCATCCATCTTATTGCGAACTCAGAAATTGCAAAAAATCTCTGAGATGATGCTGGAAGTTCAACTCCTGACTAAACTGTTATCTTTTTATTTATTCATTTATTTATTTATTCTTATTCATTTATCTATTTATTTATTTTATTTATTTTTTTATTTATTTATTATTATTATTTTTTTTTTTTGCTCCTGCTTGTCCTATTTAATCTATTCATTTGGTTAATATCTATTTGTGTATTAATTTTCTTGACGTTTTGTCATCCGGATAATCTTTACTTTTATTATCATTATTATCATTATTATCTATTTTTGTTTTTTGTTTTAGATGACGTATGTTTAATCAGAGGCGGTTAGGTTTATCGTATCAAATTTCGGAATGATTATTCATTTATTTTTCTATTGCAATGGTTTCAGATTCCAAATTAGGGCAATTGAAGTCACTTGCCGATGTTTATATCCAAGTATCGGTAACACATGTCACTCTAATGAAAACTGAGCGAAATATTACGAGGATATTATATTCTCTCTGTCTATCTGTCTGTCTGTCTGTCTGTCTGTCTCTTTATCTCTCCGTCTGTCTGTCTCTCTCTGTCTCTCTCTCACTCTCTCTCTTTATCTCTATCTCTCTCTTTATCTCTATCTCTTTCTCTCTCTCTATCCCTTTCTCTCTCTCTATCTCTTTCTCTCTCTCTATCTCTTTCTCTCTCTCTATCTCTTCTCTCTCTCTATCTCTTCTCTCTCTCTATCTCTTTCTCTCTCTCTATCTCTTTCTCTCTCTCTCTCTCTTCTTTCTTCTCTCTCTCTCTCTCTCTCTCTCTCTCTCTCTTCTCCCCTCTCTCTCTCTCTTTCCTCCTCTCTCTCTCTTTCCCTACTCTCTCTCTCTCTTTCCCTCCCCTCTCTCTCTTTCCCTCCCCCTCTCTCTCTTTCCCTCCCCCCCTCTCTCTCTCTCCTCCTTTGAA
>NW_020871860.1:0-10000 GCF_003789085.1 Penaeus vannamei
TACCGGCCGCAAATGCTGATCGCCCCCCCCCCCTTCTCCCCCCCCCCCCCGAAAAGAGCACAGCGCCTCAAATTTTACCGCCACGAATGCTGATCGTCCACCCCCCCCCTACCCCCACCCCACCCCGCCCCCCGCCCCTACACCCCCCCACAAATGCTGATCGTCCACCTCCCCGCCCCCGCCCCTCCCCCCCCCACCCCACCCCCGCCCCCGCCCCCCACACCCCCCCTTGCTGCAACGGAATCTATACCCATTCCCGAATTCCCGTGATGTTCAAAAGAGAATTTCTATTCCGGCTGACAATCAGATTACGGCAGAAGGGATGATGATCGTCTGACATATTATAGTCCCGGTGAAAGTAGCGTGGCGTAAGGCAGTCAGGAGGCGTGTCTTTCCTATTCTTCTGAATGCAACTTTTACGACTAAATTTTTCATGTGCGTGTGGGCCATACGTACACGGAGATTTTCTGTGCGTCTTGGTGTTGGTGTGTGCGTATGCGTGTGTACGTGTAGATTTGTTGCACATTGTTTCTGGCTCTTTGTGTCTGCGTGTAAATCTCATATCTATATATCTATTTACCGAGCTATCGATCTATCTACATTATCTTTTATGTATATTTACCTTCCCTTTATCTAATTCACTTACACATTTATCAGTATATATATTTCACCTTCATCTCAATCACCTTCTGATATCCATTGACAATTCTCTCTTATCTATCTACACAAATATCTATCAACCTCTTATATATATCATATCTCAATCAACAACATATCTCAGTCAACATATATATATATATATATATATATATATATATATATATATATATATATATATATATATATATATATATATATATATATATATCATATACATCTCTCTCTATATATATATCATATCTCAATCAACATCTCAGTCAAACATATATATATATATATATATATATATATATATATATATATATATATATATATATATATAATATATATATCAACCTCAATATCTCTATAAATATCAAATCAACATATCTCAGTCAACACCACACAAGTATACATGTAACATCCACTTGGAACAATGTACAAACTGCCTGTGTACATCCTCCTGTGTTGCTGCACACGTTTACATCCGTGTGTGCGTCTCTCTCCTCCTCCTCTTTCCACAACAAAAGAGAAAATAAAACGAGAGAGAGAGAGAGAGAAAAAAAAAAGAGAAAGGCATTCTGTATTCCGGTTAGAAATAGACCGGCAATCGGATCTGCTGCGTCTTAGAAATCCAATAAAGCAGGAGAAGAAGAGGAGGAAGACGAGGGAAAAGAAGAAAGCTTGAGGAATGGAGAGAGAGAAAAAGAAAAAGAAAAATATTAGCGTGACGTTAGTGAGTTAGCCTTTTCTTATTCTTTCTCTCCTCCTCCCTCTCCTCTTCTTCTCTTCCGCGTATTTTCTTTTTCGTCTTCGTAATCCTCCTTTTCTTCTTCAGTTTTATGATTATGACTAAAGCTAACTTCATTATCATATTCATCATATACAGGCCTGTATATGATATATGTATGATATAGATTCAAACATATATATATATATACTATATATATATATATATATATATATACACACACACACACACACACACACCACACACACACACACACACACACACACACACACACACACACACACACACACACACACACACACACACACACGAGTCAGGTCAGGCGGCCGTCTGCATTCACGGTGCATTGCGCAGCGAGGTTCGAAATCCCATCGGAAAGAGTTATAATGTTCATATATATATATATATATATATATATAAATATATATATATATATATATATATATATATAGAGAGAGAGAGAGAGGAGAGAGAGAGAGAGAGAGAGAGAGAGAGAGAGAGAGAGAGAAGAGAGACTTAAATACAAAAAAGACCATCAGATCACAGAGGAAGCTTGCAGACACGGAAAGGGAAAGTGAATTCAAGTCACACTTTGGGCAACACGCCGGCACGCTATGCTTAATTTGGCTGATTATGTAAACAAGTACGTAATCATATTGAAGATCATGACCGAAAAAAAGTTTACACTATATAAGGTGTGGAATCGACCGAGACGACGAAAGACCGAATGGAAACATGATTGGCAATATCTCACAGATCGATGACCCGAGAGAGAAAAGGAGGAAGAAAACGGAAGAAGATCAGTATTATACGAGTAACGCAGAAACCACAAACCAATCCTACACTTAACTCAAGTCCACAGAACTAACGAACAAATTATTCCGTAAAAAGTGCTAAAGAAGAAAGGCCCTTTTACAGACAGCGTGACCTTTTGTACATCATATGATTCACGTTAAATCGAAATAATAGCAAATGCACTGTATGACAAATATGATACCAATAAAAAGGTCCTCAATCTCAGACTAATAATGAAATAAAAGAAACTTTATTCAAAAATAAAAGTGGATGTATAACTTATTCTAATTAAAATAACAGCATCTGAAGTCCTTGACTACCCACGAGAGGAAATATAAAAGAATCCGCGAATAAGGAAGGAACTATGACCAAAGGATGCACAGAAAAATACTGCAGCCCAAAAGTTGGAAGGTTGTAACGAAACAAAAATGAGCCAAAGGACCCAAATTTAAAAAAAAAATGTTTCAAACACAAGTCAAAAGAGAGGAGAGGTAATACGAAGAGAATAGACAAACAAGGAAGGGGTCAGTCAAAAGGAATATGCCGAGAATGATATAAGAATATAGCAATATAATACAACAAATAATAATGGTTCGAATAGTTTAAATGTTTACTAAATTAGGATACAAAATAATGCGAACGTTATGTGAGTCATTATAGGTCCACATCGTTACATTTTACTAAATACCTTCGCCAGGGCTGCGCGAAGGTTTCGCACGGCCACGATCGCCGGTAATTTCGTTACTTTAAAATCCAGCCCTGCAATGCGATCTACTGTATCTTCTCTATCAACGAGGGACATGGGTACGAAAATAAGATTCTAATTCAACCGCTTATGCTAAAAAATCGAGCACATTAGGCGCGCTCGCTAACGAATAGAAACTGATGTACCTGCGAGAACTTATGGCAATTCAACTCTCAATTTCTTGTACTTCAAGATCTCACTCAGAACCTTTCTAATCCCTAAAACAAGCATAAATCAAATCGTAAACCACATATACCATCTTCACTCACTGTTCTGAGTTTTGAACATTATCAAATGATGAACTTAGAAACTGACTTGTCCTCCAGGGAAAAACTATTCCACAATTTAAATGTCATACGAATCTTTCATAAAACTATTCCATTATAAACATCAAAAACATGTTTTTTTCTTTTACTCTCCACAAATTAATATTCGTTATAATTATAACTACTACATCTTAATTAATATATCATCCTAAAGATTACCCTTCTATGATGTCCCAACAAGGCGTCCGGCAAACTAGGTCAACCAGACGTTCATATTCAAAAATAAACACTAATCCACTTATAATGAACTATTTTACAATTTTTATAATTAATCCTAACACCCTTCCCCAACACTCACTCACACTTATCGCCCACAACAACAGCCCCCCATCCCCCCAAGAATCAGTAAGAATTTACCTACTATATTATATACATGATAATCTCAACGTTATCTTATATTTATGTGTCTATAAATACTACTTTGATGTCTAAGGAATAATGGCTCTCATTACCCATCAAAATGGATCACAAACGGAACAGGATATGTCTTTTTTTGACAATAGGCTACTCAGCCTATAATGTTTACACTTCTTAGTATCTGCAAACACATCAACAGTAAAATATCAAAGAGCAAATACACATCTCTACAGAAATTTATGTGTCCTCCACCGCCCTATACAACTGATGGCTTCATTGACTTTTCTCATATTAATAATTCACACACTTGCTCATATGGGACCATCAACAAGATATCATCTCAATCATCTATAAATAACACATCACAATCCTACTAGTGTAAGTACTAACGGTTATGAAAGAGACAATAGTCACTGTAACAAATAAAGTATTACATCAGCAATTTCTTACAATGACTCTCTTGTATATCTCTTACTAACTTCAACTTAAGAGTATTAAAGTTATAGTTTGTCCATCAAACAATAAGCAACTTAATCAAGTGGTAATGATATAGTAATCTATATGTCCATTCTCATAATAATTAGCTACTTCTGCTATTAAAAATATACCACTTAATATTCGCGCCAAGGATTACATGCTCCATGATGTCAAATCCTTTCGAACCCGCGAACGCGAGCTACAAACATAATCAGCAACACAGAGCGACACATGGACAAGTGTTATCGCGATAATGAGCACTTTACTTATATACATTCCACTAACAGATATGGCCATGACTATAGGCTATTCGTAACTGCTCAGTATGCCACTCTGGAGCGCCTTACCCGCGAAATCAGAAATGTAATGTGCATCGCCATGACCCAGACGATAAACCATCCTTGAGAAGTCCTCGTCTAATTCACAATAAATCTCATGCGCTCTCGTGCATTCAATTTTGATATTATACTAAAAAAAAACGCGTTGGAAGAAAAGCCTAAAGTTTTAAAAAAAACGGGCCATAAGCAGTAACCTTGTATATAAGTTAAAGTGTAGATATAGCATAAAGAGAAAAGTTAATTTTGTTAAGTTTAAAAGATATTTTTCAAGCTCTTTGTTATAGCATAAACAGTTTAATATTAACTCTTTGTAAACCGTTCAATTACTAAGTATAAAATGTTGAAGACTATTGGCAGGAAACTATTCTTATCGCTATCTATCTATCTGCTCATATGACAAAGGTATAAATAATTCAAAGTATACCGGTTATCGCTTAATGTGCCCACGTTGCCAATGAAAATACATACACAACTCATTGCGCTACGATTATAGCGAGAATATTGCCAAGATTGTTTAGCGGTAACTGCGCGCAACGTTGCGCGTTTTCAAAATAGTGAAGCGACCTGCCCTTTTCCAGTCAGACGGATAATTGCCGCCTGGCAATAGCTATCGCAGTGGCGAACGCCAGCCCCTACTGTGACGAAAGTTTAGAAAAGTAACGGCTCCTCAATCCTAAAATATGTTTATCTCCGTAGGTATAACCGATGAAACTAATAAAGGACTTCAGATAGCGCTAAAACAACATTGCCGAGAAGCGTTTAGCGTAATGGAGAATCGAGGGAGAGGGACTGGTAGCATACTTAGAATAACAAACAGGAAAGACAACTATTATAAAGAGAGTTCACGAGATTAGAGCAAAGCACCTACGTCAATATGTGTAGAACTAATATCGCGTATAATTCGCATGTTAGGAATGACAACGAAACAGGACCATTACTCATATGGAATATATGGTAAATATAAGAAAATGTAACCATAACATAATTGCAACATTAGAACAATACCTACTATCCATACACATCCGTTATACGTTATGTATGATACAAAGAGAGCAAAAAAATACCCATGAAACATATCTAATTTAGAAAACTAAATCAGCTAAATTAAAAAAAATTCATACATTTTGGAAAGACAGTCTGCATAAACACTATTGCTGAGATAACCATAACAAAACCGACAACTAACGACCTCAATCTTTTAACCTGTAACAAGCGAAATTTTAGAATAACAAAAATTGACTCGAGGAAAAGTTTGCGACTCCACAGCTCTGCCAAATGCGTGGAATGCAAAAAATACCAAGTAAGTTTATCAAATTACAAGTGAAATGACATTTTGCATTTCCAAACGGAAACAAATATACCACGAGACTAGAATATAGTCCACCCGTCCCAATAGCATATACCTCAATATTTCACAAAGCAATATATTATGATTACAATAATGGAGAACTGAGAACAGTTACATGATCTCCACTCTCTCTAACAGAAACAAAAGTGACCATACCGGAGTGTTGTTAAAACTAAAAGATACCAGGAACAAAAAACACAATAATTTTTTGTTTTTTAATTTTTTTTTATCATCTGTAGTACAAAGAAGAGGAAAGTACCAATGTACAAAAAAAGACTAAATAATTATAATAGCCCTATAAGGATATTTTTTTTGAATGGCATATCTTAAACTTACAGGACACGCTTCTGCGGGATCAAAAACAGAATTAGAATATACCAATATTCAGAATTTGCAGGTATCAAATTTTTTTGTAAACAAAAAAAAAAAAATAGGAGTAGAAAAAAATTGTATCAGAATTCAAAACTGAAGCAAAAATTGGCCAAGGGTGGTTCAGTTGATAAATACCAAGAAAATGAGAGAAAAAAGCATCAGCTCTTTCGGAAAAGGTCCCCAGTTTCTGAAATGTTACAGAAAGAATATATATATATGTATGTATGTATGTATATATGTAAGTATATGTATATTATACATATACACATGATATATATTACATATATGTGTGTGTGTGTGTGTGTGTGTGTGTATGTGTTGTGTGTGGTGTGTGTGAGTGTTGAGTGTGAGTGTGAGTGTGTTGCGTGTGCGTGTGCCGTGTGCGTGTGCGCGTGCGCGTGCGTCGTGCGTGTGCGTGGTGCGCGTGTGTGTGTGTGTGTGTGAGTGAAGATGATGTGTGTTTGTGTGTGCGTCGTGTGTGTGTGTGTGTGTGTGTGTGTGTGTCGTGAGAGAGAGAGAGAGAGAGAGAAGAGAGAGAGAAGAGAGAGAGAGAGAGAGAGATCCGAGACAGGCAAAGACATAGCATACCGTATGTGAAAAGGAAAAGAAAGAAAGAGAGAGAAAAGAGACGAAAATATAATTCGGAAAATCTTTGCCTGAAACGCCTCCCTTTAAATCGCAAGCGAAAGGGCCTTAATTAAACGCCATTTATTCAGAAAGAACGAAAAAAAAATCCAGCAAAATGAGTACCAAAAAATACTTATTTTTCCCTCCCGTTGATTTGATGAGGATGTGAGCCCGGGTATTATAATGTAGGAGCCGGTAAATTATTTAAGGATTAATCGCTTGTGGGAGGGAATGATCGTCCTACACAGGAAACGCGAATGCGCGGATGGGGATGGGTGTGTGTGATGATGTGTGTGTGCGCGTGTGTGTTAATAGTGTGGTGTATGTGTGTGTGTATTGCATGTTGTGTTGTGATGTGTGTTGTGTGTGTGTGTGTGTGTCTGTGGTGTGTGTGTGAAGTGTCATGTCTGTGTTGTATGTGTATGTGTTCATGCTTTATTATATGTGATTGATGTGTTGTGTATGCATCTATATTCTAGTGGATGTGTGTACAGCTGACTATCCATTTTACTGCATATACAAGCGCGTGTGGATGGACCGTATGTTTCTATAGTGTGAGTGTATTGCACTCGTGTAATGAATTACGAAATAGATTTATTCAAGGATGATTATCAATGCAGCAAGGATTATTATAATTACGAGAGAGATTGCACAGTGAACCATGTCAACAATCACGTTTCTAAGTAATTGTGACATGTTTTACACAACATGATATACAAGTATCTTTTGTCTGTCTGTAATTGTCTAGGCTACCTTCTTTATTTTCCAAATCTCCTTTTTCCCATCTATTATCTATTTATCTATCACCCCTAATCTATATATGTACATGCATATGTGCATACATAACATATGATAACATATAATACATATGAACATAAATATACATACATGCATACATAAAATATATTAAATTATATACTATAATACTATATTATTTATATTATATATAGTAATATATATGTATGAATGTATATGTATATGTTATGTATATTATTATGTGGTGTGTGATGTTAAATATATATATATATATATATATATATATAATATATATAATATATATATATATATGATATGTTATGATATATATATGTTTGTGGTGTGCGTGTGTGTGTGTGTGTATGTGTGTATGTGTGTATGTGTGTATGTGTGTGGTGTGTGTGTGTGTGTGTGTGTTATTTGTGTGTGTGTTGTTGTGTGGTGATGTGTGTGTGTGTGGGTGTGAATTGTGAATGTGTGAAGTGTGAAAGTGAGATATTATAAGTGTGATGTAGTGTGTGGTGTAATAATATAATAATATTGATTATATATATATATAATATATATATAATATATATATATAAATATATATATATATATATATATATATATTATAGTAGTATATATATATATATATATGTGTGTGTGTGTGTGTGTGTGTGTGTGGGTGTGTGCGCTGTGGTATATATATATATATATATATATATATATATATATATATATATATATATATATACTATATATATATTATATATATATATAATATATATAATATATATATATATATATATAATATTATAATATTATACATATATATATTATACATATGTATGTGTTGTGTGTGTGTGTTCGCCTCCTCCCGGTATTTGTGTCCGCGCTTTGTATACAAAACGCGCGCGTGTAGTCCCAGTGTACATCCACGTCCGTTTCACCTGCGCCTGCATGTACCGCGGAGGGAAGTCCCGTCTCGGCCCCGCGTCGCTGTCGTCGTCTTCGCGAAATATGTTAAGCGTCCTTTTTGCACTCGAGGAATTAGTATGCATTAGACCCCGATGCAAGTCCGTGGAATCGCGAAGACTAAACTTATATTCCGGCTGATCCTTCTAGAGGTAATGGAGAAGGCTTTATCTATCAAGGAGGGAGGGAGGAGGAGGAGGTGTGATGTTGTGTATAAGGGGGTGAGGATGTATAAGGGATATATAAATGTATAAGGCAACAGAATGAGGGATGTGGGATGTTGATGAATGTGTGTAGAAGGGGGTGAGGATGTATAAGAGATTTATAAATATACATTACAATAGGATGTTATTTGACAACAAACCGAATTCCCAGTGTTAGATAATTATGAAAATGAAAAAAAAATAGTGAGAGGCCTTCCGTTGATAAAAGTTGATAAAAATAAAATGTAAACAAAAAAAAAAAAAAAAAAAAAAATCAACATACATTAAACACCCAAGACGAAAGATAGAAAAAATATAATCCAGCAGATATTTTTTTCCCCCCCACTCCCTGTGTCTACCGAAAATAAAAGCCTTAATTTCCACTTTTCATCTCAAGCTTCCATATCTTCCGGGTGGATGCCTTACAGCCTCAAATCCCTCTTCTTAATCAAAGGCTCGACGTGTAAAATCAAATCCTCCTTGAGTCTCACGGATCTGAGTCAATTTACATCTCGTCCCGAAGGCGCCGGAGGAGGAGGAGGAGGAAACGGGAGAAAACCCATCTGCAGTTTTCCTGTCGGTTTTAGGTACAAGGACTGAGGGGGGGGGTGCGTTTGCGTTTGTAGTTTGTTTGTGTAGTGTTTTTGTTTGTTTGTTTGTTGTGTGTTGTGTTGTTTGTGAGTGGTTTTGTTTGTTTGTATGTACAACACACAATATATTATATATATAATATATATATATATATATATAATATATATATATATATATATATATATATATATAATATATATAATATATATATATATATAGATATATATATATTATATATACATATATATATGTAATAGTATATGTATATAAACCAGCGTGTAAATCAACAATTGAAGCTTTACCTCCATACGTCAGCTTGCACGCCGATTATAAACAGTGACCTTTACCACTAAGAGGTAAACAAACAAAACTAGTAAATTGCTTCCCGGAACTCTCGTAGCCAACCACAATCATTACCAAATAAAAGTGAAGTTGATTAACTACGGATTCTTACCATATCAATGACTTCATTCTTAGGGTAGGTTAGGTTCGTTAAGGAAAGAAATTGGCTATTAGAATTTCAGGGATCGACTTATGCGCCGAATCTCTGATCTCTGTGCTTGAAAACCTGACAGACCCTGTAGCCCTATGAGATTCCTTTAGGCGTGAAACACCCGATGTAGCCCAGGAGTCCACTGGTGAACGCCCGAGGACTAGGCAGAATTTCATCTCGCTGGAGACGTTGCAGAGCTCGGACTCTGCTGAGAAGGGATAAGGA
>NW_020871860.1:15000-17500 GCF_003789085.1 Penaeus vannamei
TTATTTTTTTATTTTATTCTGTTTTCTTTTTTTTCTTTTTTTTTTTGGGGGGTGTTTGGTTGGTAGGTTAGTTGGTTGATTTCTGTGTGAATGTTTGTTTTTATGTTTGTCTGTCTGTGATTTGTTTTATCTTTTGTCTATATTTGCTTTTCTGTCTCTCTCTCTCTCTCTCTCTCTCTCTCTCTCTCTATCTCTATCTCTCTCTCTCTCTCTCTCTCTCTCTCTCTCTCTCTCTCTCTCTCTCTCTCTCTCTCTCTCTCTTCTCTCTCCCTCCCTCCCTCTTCTCTCTCTCTTTCTCTCTCTCCCTCTCATTCTCTTTCTTTCTCCCTCTCTCTCTCTCCTCTCTCTCTCTCTCTCTCTCTCTCTCTCTCTCCTTCTCTCTCTCTCTCTCTCTCTCTCTCTCTCTTCTCTCTCTCTCTCTACTCTCCCCTCCCCCCTTTCTCTCTCTTTGTACCATAACAAACATTGGAACTTAACAATTAAAAGGAAAATTGGAAAAGCAACACGTTACGACAATTTTTTCTTCACAGAGTAAGGTCAGTTTGCTACCAAAGATATACATAGAACACTTGCTATTTCATGGAATATAAATACCACACATAAAAGTACAAATCTCTTTTCTCAATTTAATTTTCTTTTTTTCTTTTTCCTTTTTTTGTTGTTTATTTATCTATCTATTATTATTTTTTAAAAGGAGAAATTGCACTCGCCTCACAAATACGATCAGGACAATGATCTACATTTATCGAAACTTTTTATATTTGAATACTTCTGGAATTGTTTTCGAGGTACTAGTAAAGTTTGATATTGGATCCCTTAATAGGAGCCATTACTAGGATAAATGAGATTCATAAATATATGAATATAACTTCATTATTTTTGCGAATTGCCTCTGAAACATTTTTGGGCTCGTGTGTGTGTGTGTGTGTGTGTGTGTGTGTGTGTGTGTGCGTGCGTGCACATGTGCGTGTTCATGCGTTCGTGCGTATGTGTGTGCGTGAGTGTGTGTATGTGTTCGAATACACATGTGCAAACAGAAGGAAGAGAAACATTAATTAAGAAAAGGAGAACGAAATCTACCAAAGAACAAAGAACAAAACAAAAAACAATAATAAGATACTGAAAAAGAAAAACAAAAGAAAAGAATAAAAAGAAAAAGAAAAAAAAAGGTTATTTAATCAAGCCGTTTCTAATTCATCCGAACAAATCTCCGAAGACTAGCCTCGCACAGGCCTCCAGCTGACTCGCCCACCTTCAATTGCGGCGAAAATTGGACAAAACAAATAAAAACAAATGACAATCTAATTCATTATTTGTTTATCCGCCGAGGTTTTGATACAATATAAGAGTTTGTATATGTTTTTGATACGGTATAGTAGTTTATATGTCTTTTTGATGTGATATAAGAGTTTATATATGTATTTGATACGATATAAAAGTTTATGTGTTTTTGATACGGTAACGGTAATAGTTTATATGTGTTTTTGATGCAAATAAGACTTTATATGTCTTTCTGATAAAATATAAGAATTATTTGTGTTTTGATGCAATATAAGAGTTTGTATATGTTTTTATACGGTGTAATAGTTTATATGTGTTTTTGATGCAATATAAGAGTTTATATATGTTTTTGATACGGTGTAAAAGTTTATATATGTTTTTGATACAATATAAGAGTTTATATGTCTTTTCTGATACAATATAAGAATTTATTTGTGTTTTTTGATGCAATATAAAGAGTTTCTAAATGTTTTTTTGATACGGGATATAGTTTATAGATGTGATATAAGTGTTTATATATGTATTTGATACGATATAAAAGTTTATATATGGTTTAACTATAAAGAGTTTAAATGTCTTTTTGATACAATAAAAGAGTTTATATGCGTTTTTGATGCAATATAAGAGTTTATATATGTTTTTGACACGGTTAAAATTTATATATATTTTTGATACAATATAAGAGTTTATATGTGTTTTTTGATACGATATAAAAGTTTATATATGTTTTTGATACGGTTAAGAGTTTATTATATATATAAGTGGAAGTCAAGTCTTGGTGAGAAGTACGAAAGTAAATGAAAAATAAAATGTAGATTTATAGCTTGATACAATATACGTAACGAATCTTTAATTTGATTATGGATTTTACTAAGTTCAATAAAACGCCCGTGAGAAGAAAGAATGGAAATGAATAATTCAACGATGGAGGTTGCGTAATAATTGATACTATGTTAACACTAGAAGGTAATGAAAGCATCACTAATTTATTATTTCTAACCACTACTCCATCATCTCTCTTTCTTTATTATATATAATATATTATATATATATATATATATATATATATATATATATATATATATATATATATTATATATATATATATATATATATATATATATATATATATATATATATTATATATATATATATATATATATATATATATGTGTGTGTGTGTGTGTGTGTGTGTGTGTGTGTGTGTGTGTGTGTGTGT
>NW_020871860.1:25000-42500 GCF_003789085.1 Penaeus vannamei
TGGAAATATGTTTGATTTTCTATCTATTTCTCTCCTCTCTGTTGCTTTCTGTGCTTTTTAGATTTTGCTTGATTTACTTTCTTTTTAGTCTTTTGTCTTTTCTTTTGTGATTTGTCATTGCCAGACTTAGATTCACTTTTAAAGATGGAAAATATGTTTATTTCTCTTTGTTTTTCTTTCTCTCTGTCTACTTTCTGTCTTTTTAGATTTTGCATGATTTTCTTTCTCTGTTCTTTGTCCTTTCCTTTATTTTCGTTGTTTGTCATTGCAGACTTTAGGATTCACTTTTAAAGATGAAAAATATGTTTATTTCTATCTATTTCTCTCTCTCTCTGTCTACTTTCTGTCTTTTTAGATTTTGCATGATTTCCTTTCCTTTTCTTTCGTGTTTGTCATTGCAGACTTTATATTCACTTTTAAAGATGGATACCCGGTGTTTTTTACCATTTGTTTTTCTCTGTCTGTCTACTTTCTGTCTTTTTAGATTTTGCTTGATTTACTTTCTCTCTTCTTTTGTCTTTTTCTTTCGTGTTTGTCATTGCAGACTTAGGATCCTCACTTCTTATAAAATGGAAATCTGTGTTATTAATTCTATCTTGCTCTTTATCTCTCTCTATCTACTTTCTTTCTTTTCATGATTTTGTATGATTTCCCTCTTTCTTCCTTTTGTCTTTTCTTTCGTGCGTTTGTCATTGCAGACATTATGATTCACTTAAAGATGCGAACTAATATCGGTTTATTTCTATTTATGTTTCTCTCTCTCTCTGTCTAGTTCTTACTATCTTATAGATTTGTCTAATGCATTTTCTTTCTCTCTTCTTCACTTTGTCCCATTATGTCTTTATCCTGTTCATGTCTTTCCACTGCAGACCTTCGTAGATTCAGCCTTTTAAACGAGTGCGAAATATGTGTTTATACTTTTATCCTTTTATCTCCTCCTCTCTGTCCCGCTTTTTCTGTCTTTTCAGCATTTTGCTATATTTTCTTATCCCTCGTTCTTTGGCCCGACATTAATTCTTCTATTTTGTTTTGCTTCCTCTCTGCCTCTCTTGCTTTCGCCTTTTTAGATTTTGCATGATTTTCGTTTTTCTGTTCTGACTCTTTGTTCTTTTTCTATTTCGTGTTTGTCCCTTGCAGACTGTTAGGGATTCACTTTTTAAAGATGGAATCTGTGTTTTTTACCATTGTTTTTCTCTGTCTGCCCTACTTCTGCTCCTTTTTAGATAATTTGCATTATTCCTTCTCTTCTCTCTTCTTTTGTCTTTTTTCTTTCGGTTTGTCATTTCGCAGAACTACAGGATTTACTGTTTCAAAGATGGGCGAAAATATGAGTTTATTTCTCTTTGTTTTCTTTCTCTCTGTCTGCTTCTTTCTTTTAGAATTGTATGATTTCTTTCTTTTTTTTTCTTCTTTTTTTCTTTCGTGTTTGTCATTGCAGACTGGAATCTATGTTTATTTCCATTTGTTTTTCTCTATCTACTTTCTTTCTTTTAGATTTTGTATGTTTTCTTTTCTCTTGTCTTTCTCTCGCCTCTACCTTTTCTTTCTCTTCCCCCTTCCCTTTGCGCATTGTTCTTTTCTGCATTTTTCATTCGTCTCCTTCCTCTTTCTCGCATTTTTACCTGCATCCCCCCTTTCTTTTATTATCTTCTCCTCCTCTCCTTCTCTTGTTTTTAATTCTGTCTTTGCTTTTTCTTCCTTAACCCCCAATATTTTTTTCCTATTTCTTATCATTCCTCCTCTACTTTCTTCTCCCTATATCTCTTTTTTCTCTCTATTTTTCCTTAATCTCCCGCTTTTTCAATCTCTTCTTCCTCCTTCTTTTCTTCATTTTCCTTTCTCCTACTCATTTACCTTTCTCTTACTCTTCAGTCTCCTTCCCTTTCTCTACCTCACTTTCTTCTTCTTCCTCTGTTTCTTCTCATTTAAGTTCCTTTCCATCCTCCTCCTCATTTTCTTGTCCTTCAATCCTTCTTTTTTACATTTCTCTCGCTTCTTTTCTTTTTCTTCTCATCTCCTCTTTCCACTCTATCTCTTCTTCTTTGATAACCCTTTCTCTCTTCTTCTTCCTCGATCTCCTGTCCCTCTCTCTCCTTTTTTTTCTCCTTCTTTCTCCTCTTAATCTCTTTAATATTATTTCTCTCCTCTTCCTTCTCGATCTCCTGTCCCTCTCTCTCATTTTTTCTCCCTCTCTCTCCTCTTCTTTGATATTCCTTTCTCTCCCTACGCTTCATCCTCATTATTCTCTTCTCATTTTTCTTCGTCCTCAATCCCTTCTCTCTTCCATCTCCTTTCCCATCACATATCTTTCTCCCCAATCCTTCTTCCTCTATCTCCCTCTTTCTTACCTCGTTTTCTTCTACATTATCTCACTTCTCCTCATTCTTCTCCAACAATCTTTCCATTTTCTCTCCCTCCTCTTCTTATCATTATCGCCTCTCTCTATCTCCCACCATTCTTTCCTCCCATCAATGTCCTTTTTCTTTCCCGCTTTCCCCTACTCATGTCCCTCTCTTTCTTCTACCTCCCCTTATTTCTTCTCTCCCCCTCCCCCTTCTAAATCTCCTCCTTCCCCATCTACATCCCTTTCTTTACCCCCGAGCCTCCCTCTTCCCTCCCCAACTTCCCGCAACTAGTGAACCCTCCTTCCTCTCCCGTCCACCATCCGATATTCTTTGGTCACCCCCCGCGACATCGCCTCCTTTCCACCCGAGCGGCTTCCTCCACCCATATCCTCCCGTCCCCCCCACATCCCCAATTTTTACACCCCGAGTCCCCCTTCTCTCCCCAGACTCCCCTCCCCCTCCACCATCAAACCCCTCCCTCTAGCCCCCCCTCTCCATTTTCTTCATCCCCAACCCACCACCTTTCCCCTCCACTAACCCTCCCTTTCCCTCCATTCCTACCCCCCCCCCCCAATCCATTTCCTTTCACCTCCTCCTCCCTCCTTCCCTTTCCTCCCGCTCCCCCAACCAAAACCCCTCCCGTCCACCCCCGCCCTCCCCATCCATTTCGTCACCTCCCCCCTTCCCCCCTCCTCTCCTCCCCTCCCCCTTTCCTCCTCCTCTCACTCCCTCCCCCTACCCCCTCCCTCCCCCCCCCATCCCATTCCCTATTTAAGGCCAAGGAAACACTCTCTCTTTTATTTCCTTCGTTGCTTCCTCCGGTCTCCTTCCTTCGCCCTCTCTTGCCCTTTCTTCCGTCGTGGGTTCAAGGTGTTTATGCCTGCGCGACCTTGCGGATGGGAGCAATTAAGGTAATGTCGCCCTAATTACGAGTCATCAAGAGGGTGTAATATGCACGCCTCATTAGCTTAATGACCGGGGCTTATGAGGGAAAATTAGAGGTGTAAGTATGTCTAACAGGCGCCGTGTTGATGACCTTCGGTAATTAATTTCTCGGCTGTTTTTTTCCTCGTGTCGTGTCGAGGCGACGAATGACTGCGCGGGGGGGGGCGGGGGGGGGGAGGGAGGGGAGGTGAACGAGGGGAGACGAGGTGATGAGGATGAGAGGAGGAGAGGAGGGCGGATGAGATGAAGGGAGGGAAGAGGCAGGAGAGGAGCGTGGAAGAGGAGAAAGAGAGAGAAACAGAGAAATGGGAAGAAAAGGAAATCAATCAGACATAATTCAGAAAAAAGAGTAACATCACTGAAACTAGTAAAACGAAACCAAAGAAGAGAAAGAAAGACGAGAGGAGAGGAGAGGATGGAAGAGAGAGAGAGGAGAAGAAGAGAGGAAGAGAAGAGAGAACCAGAGAGAAGAGAGAGAGAGAGAGAGAGAGAGAGAGGGAGAGAGAGATACAGACATAGAGAGAGTGAGAGAAAAAGAGAGAGAGCGAAGAGCGGTAGAAATAAAACCCCAAAACACGGCTAGCACTGAATGGCAGAATGCAATAGCCATTATTAAACTGTTCATGCATACTGATGAAAACACCAAAAGCATTTTCCTGGGAAAAGGTACGTCCAACAGGTAATATTTTCTTGGATTTATTTGACGCATGTGTAATGGCATCCATGACGAAGGGGGAAAAAATCTGTGAGTTTTATTTTCTCTTCTTTTTTTTTTCATTTAAGGGGGTTGGGAATTCCGTTCATAATTGAAAGAGAAAAAAAAAAACGTAAGCGGGATCAAAAAAGTGGATAAAAATATGAGTAAATAAATAGAGAAAAAGCAAAACAAAAGGAAAAAATAATGAAATGAAGGATTGAATATTTGGAGTGATTATGGGCGAAGGAAGAAACAGAGCAAGAAGGAACAATAAAAAGGAGATAGAGATATACACAAAAATATCCACAACCCCAAAACGACACACATAAACACATACATACATACATAAATGCATACTTACATAAATACATATAAACCCTAATACTGATAACACCCCATTCCCCCCCTACACAAACCCACATCAACCGCCAACACAAACACACCCACACACACACACACACAGCACACACACACATACAGCCACACACACGCACACACACAAAGACACAACACACACAACACACACACATACATACAGCCACACACGCACACACACAAGACACCCACACACACACACACATACAGCCACACAAGCACACACACAAAGACACTCACACACACACATACAGCCACACACGCACACATACAAAGACACCCACACACACACATACAGCACACACGCACACACACGCACACACACACAGACACACACACATACATACAGCCACACACGCACACACACAAAACCACACACACACACACATACAGCCACACACGCACACACACAAAGACACCCACACACACACATACAGCCACACACACAAAGACACCCACACACACACATACAGCCACCACACGCACACACAAAGACACACACACACACATACAGCACACACACACACACACAAAGACACCCACACACACACATAACAGCCACACACGCACACACAAAGACAACACACATACAGCCACACCGCACACACAAAGACACCCACACACACACATACAGCCACACACGCACACACACAAAAACACCCACACACACACATACAGCCACACACGACACACACACACACCCCACACACACAACAGCCACACACGCACACACACCAACCCACACACACACACAGCCCACACGCACACAACATACAGCCACACACGCACACACACAAAGACACCCACCACACACACATACAGCCACACACGCACACACACAAACAACACCCACACACACACATACAGACACACACGCACCACACAAAGACACCCACACACACACATACAGCCACACACGCACACACACAAAGACACCCACACACACACACACAGCCACACACGCACACACACAAAGACACCCACACACACACATACAGCCACACACGCACACACACAAAGACACACACACACACATACAGCCACACACGCACACACACAAAGACACCCACACACACACATACAGCCACACACGCACACACACAACAACAGACAACACCACACACACAAAGACCACCACACACACACAACACCACACACGCACACACACAAAGACACCCACACACACACATACACACACGCACACACACACACACCACACACACACACACAGCCACACACGCACACACACAAAGACACCACACACCACACACAGCCACACACGCACACACACACCCACCACACACATACAGCCACACACGCACACCACAAAGACACCCACACACACACAGACAGCCACACACGCACACACACAAAGACACCCACACACACACACACAGCCACACACGCACACACACAAAGACACCCACACACATACATACAGCCACACACGCACACACACAAAGACACCCACACACAGCCCACACACGCACACACACAAAGACACCCACACACACACATACAGCCACCACACACACACACACACACACAACATACAGCCACACACGCACACACACAAAGACACCCACACACACACATACAGCCACACACGCACACACACAAAGACACCCACACACACACATACAGCCACACACGCACACACACAAAGACACCCACACACACACATTACAGCCACACACCACACACACACAGCACACACCACACACAAGACACCCACACACACACATACAGCCACACACGCACACACACAAAGACACCCACACACACACACATACAGCCACACACGCACACACACAAAGACACCCACACACACACACACACACACACCACACACGCAACACACACAAAGACACCCACACACACCACATACAGCCACACACGCACACACACAAAGACACCCACACACACACACATACAGCACACACGCACACACACAAGACACCCACACACACACATACAGCCACACGCACACACACAAAGACACCCACACACACACACATACAGCCACACACGCACACACACACAACACCCCACACACACATACAGCCACACACGCACACACACAAAGACACCCACACACACATACAGCCACACACACACCCACACACACACACACACACATACAGCCACACACGCACACACACAAAGACACCCACACACACACACATACAGCCACACACGCACACACACAAAGACACCCAACACACACATACAGACAGCACACACACACACACACTACACCCACACACGCACACACACAAAGACACCCACACACACACATACAGCCACACACGCACACACACAGACACACACACACCACAACAGACCACACACACACACATACAGCCACACACGCACACACCAAAAGACACCCACACACACACACATACAGACACACACACGCACACACACCACAAAGACACCCCCCCACACACACACATTACAGCCACACACGCACACACACAAAGACACCCAACAACAACACACCATACAGCACAACACGCACACACACAAAGACACCCACACACACACACACAGCACACACACACACACACACATACAGCCACACACGCACACACACAAAACACCCCCACACACATACAGCCACACACGCACACACACAAACAAACCCACACATACAGCCACACACGCACACACACAAAGACACCCCACACACACATACAGCCACACACGCCACACAAGACACCCACAGCACACACACACACAGCCACACACGCACACGGAAAAGAACCCCCATGTGCGGGGTTCATCGGCGAGTAAAGCGAATTTCCCGGTCGCCTTTGTCGAGAACTCGCAGGCAAAATTTGCATGCTTGCTGTGCTTGCTGTTCCAGAAGCCATTCGAAAACATTTCACGGCGTGTTTACACTACTCGAGGGGGTGTAGCCAGGAAGAAAAATGGGGGGAGGGGAGGAGGAGGAGAGAGGGGGGGGAGAGGAGGAGGAGGAGGGGCGGGTCGTATGAGGAGGAGAGGAGGAGGAAGGGGGGAGGAGGGAGGGAGGACGGGGGAGGATGAGGAGGAGGAGGGGGGAGGAGGAGGAGGAGGGGTGTAGGAGGAAGAAACAGGGGGGGGGGAGGAGGAGAGAGGGGAGGAGGCGGAGGGAGGAGGAGGGGTGTAGCGAGGAAGAAGGGGGAGGAGGAGGAGGAGGGGGTAGGAGGAGGAGGAGGAGGAGGTGTGTATGAGGAAACAGGGGGAGGAGGGAGGAGGAGGATGGTGGGGAGGTTGGACAGATAGGGGACGATGAGGAGGGACAGGAGAGGGAAGAGGAGGGGTGGTAGGAGGAAGAAACAGGAGGAGGAGGAGGAGGAGGGAGGGAGGTTGGACAGGATGAGGGGGACGAGAGGAGGGACAGGGGGAGGAGGAGAGGAGGAGGAGGGTGTAGCGAGGAAGAAACAGGGGGAGGGGGGGGTAGGTGGAGGGAGGATGAGGAGAGGGTGGTATGAGGAAAGACGGGTGTAGCCAGGAAGAAACAGGGGGGGGGGAGGAGGGAGGGGTGTAGCGAGGAAGAAACAGGGGGGGGAGGGGGAGGTTGGACAGGATGAGGGAACGATGAGGGAGGGACAGGACTAGGAGGAGGAAGAGGAGGGGGTGTAGCGAGGAAGAAACAGGGGAGGAGGAGGAGGAGGAGGGAGGGTGGTATGAGGAAGAGACGGGAGGAGGACGAGGGGTGTAGCGAGGAAGAGATGGGGTGAGGAGGGAGAGGAGTAGTAGGGGGAAGGAAGTGAAGGAGGGACAGGCGAGGAGGGAGAGGAAAAGGAGGGGGAGGTGTAGTGAGGAAGAGACAGGGTGAGGAGGGAGGGGGAAGGTTGGACAGGATGAGGGGAGGAAGAGGGGGGTGTAGTGTGGAGGAGACAGGACGAGGAGGGAGAAGATTGGAAAGGACGAAGGGAAGGATAGAAGGGGTAAAGTATGAGGAGAGGAGGAAGAGGAGGGCGGTGAGAGAGCGACAGGACGAGGGAGGGAGAAAAAGGAAATGGAGGAGAAGAGAGGGGAGAGGGAGGGAGAGAGGTGAAATGGAGGAGCAGAGAGGGAGAGAGAGAAAGGTAGAAATGGTAAGAGAGAGAAAAGTTGCCGAAGGGTAACTAAGAGAAATAGAAGATAAATGGGGGGCAACGATGGACGAAGATAAAGGTAGGGATGGAGGAGACAATATCAAAGAAAGATGAAAAACAAGGAAAGAAAGAGAAGGTCAAAGAGAGGAAGAGGAAAGAGAAGGAGAATAGAAAGCGAAGGAAAGAAAGAAAAGGACAACCAACAGAATGAAGAACAAAGGGAGGAAGAGGAGAGAGAAGGAGAATAGAAAGCGATGGAAAGGGAACGAAGGAAAGAAAAGAAGGACAACCAACAGAATGAAGGACAAAGGGAGGAAGAGCAGAGATAAGGAGAATAGAGAGCGATGGAAAGAGAACGAAGGAAAGAAAGAGAAGGAAAACGGACAGAATGAAGGACAAAGGGAGGAAGAGAGGAGAAAAGGAGAATAGAAAGCGACGGAAAGGAAACGAAGGAAAGAAAGGGAAGGACAACCAACAGAATGAAGGACAAAGGGAGGAAGAGGAGAGAGAAGGAGAATAGAAAGCGACAGAAAGGAAACGAAGAAAAGGAAAAGAAGGAAAATGGACAGAATGAAAGACAAAGGGAGGAAGAGAAGAGAGAAGAAGAACAGAAAGTGATAGAAAGGGAACGAAGGGAGGGAAGCCAAGCCGCCCGAGCAAGAAGGAGCCATATTTTTGGGCGTCGAAAGAGGGAGAGGAAGAGCAGAGGAAGAGGAGCAGGAAGGGACCTTATTTTTTGCGCGGAGGAAAAAGGGGAAGAGAGGGGGAGGGGGAGGTGGAGAGGAGGGGAAGAGGAAGAGGGGAGGGGAAGGGGGAGGAGAGGGAGAAGGATGAGGGAGGAGAGGAGAAGAAAGAGGAGAGGAGGAGGAGGAAAAGGGGAAGAGGAGGAGGGGGAAGAGGAGGAGAGGCAGGAGGAGAGGAGAAGAGGAGGAGAGACGAGGGAAGGAGGGAGGAGGAGGAAGGAGAAAAAAAGAGGAAGGAGGGAGAGAGGAGGAGGAAAAGGGGACGAAGAGGAGAGGGGGAGGATAGGAGGAGGAGAGGAAGATAGAGGAGAGAGAGGAAGAGAGGAGGAGAAGGGGAGAAGGTAGAGGAGACAGTAAGTACGTGGGTGAGGGGAGAGAGAGAGAGGGAGCAGAGAGGAACAGGGAGCTAGCTTTTTTTTGTCTTTGTGCTTCGAATACTGGTTAGAATAGGTGGTTTCTATTTAATTTTTAGACTATAATTATAAAGTTTATAAAGACGGACACACTTAAATCAAAACATGAAATAATAATGTGCAGAGATAACAATGAAGCTGTTATGATGATAAGGATGGATAGTATTGTGAAAATAGTGAGGATGTAGGATAACAATGATGATAATGGTGACAACAATGATAAAAAGTAATGATAATAATCATGATAATGATATGAATAACGACAACAATGGTAATGATAACAACAACAATGACATTTATGATAATCATAATGACAACAGTGATTAATAATACCAATAATAATAATAATAGTAGTAGCATTAATGATAATAATAGTAATAATAATAATAATAATAATAATAATAATAACAATAATAATGATAATAATGATGATAATGATGATGATGATGATGATAATAATAATAATAATGATAATGATAACAGTATTAATGATAACAATAATGATGATGACAATAATGGCGACGACGACGACGATGATGATGATGGCGATGATAGTAATAACATTAATGATAATTATGATAATGATGATATTGATGATAACAACGATGGTGATAATAACAATAATAATGATGATGGCGAGCGCGGGCGGGCGATGCTAGGTTAGGTTTGAGAAGTCACAACACATGCCCATAATCATATCACAATTATTGATATAATTATGAGGAATGTAATTATTTGTAAGTATAGATACTGTGACAAGGCATTTACTAACTGCTTTGTTGATATAGATCTTCATCTATAACTTTAATTATTATTTAATTAAATATAATTATCTATGATAAGTATAGGTACTGTGACAAGGCATTTACTAACTGCTTTGTTAATTTAGATCTTTATCTATAACTTGAGCACTGATACATTCACGTTAATGCACTTTAACCCATTACCGGACACACATCTTAATTACCTCATACACATACATATATTTAAGTGATCATATATGGTCACTTGCCCTGACTGTAGTCCCTTAGAATATATAATAATATGATAATAGAATAATAGAATAATAGAATATATAATAATAGAATAATAGCGTTTGGTGTGGTGAAATAACTGTTCGTCGGAATGCCGTGGCCTGACTGTAAAAACACCTGTGGGAAATACACCTGTACGGGAGTTGTCTCCGGATAACACCTGTGGAAAATACACCTGTACGGGAGTTGTCTCCGGATAACACCTGTGGAAAATACACCTGTACGGGAGTTGTCTCCGGATAAACACCTGTGGAAAATACACCTGTACGGGAGTTGTCTCCGGATAAACACCTGTGGAAAATACACCTGTACGGGAGTGTCTCCGGATAAATCACTTGGGATTCACCTGTACGGGGTTGTCTCCGGATAAACACCTGTGGAAAATACACCTGTACGGGAGTTGTCTCCGGATAAACACCTGTGATACACCTGTACGGGAGTTGTCTCCGGATAAACACCTGTGGAAAATACACCTGTACGGAGTTGTCTCCGGATAAACACCTGTGGAAAATACACCTGTACGGGAGTTGTCTCCGGATAAACACCTGTGGAAATACACCTGTACGGAGTTGTCTCCGATAAACACCTCACCTGTACGGAGTTGTCTCCGGATAACACCTGTGGAAAATACACCTGTACGGGAGTTGTCTCCGGATAAACCACCTGTGAAATACACCTGTACGGGAGTTGTCTCCGGATAACACCTGTGGAAAATACACCTGTACGGGAGCTGTCTCCGGATAAACACCTGTGGGAAATACACCTGTACGGGAGTTGTCTCCGGATAACACCTGTGGAAAATACACCTGTACGGGAGTTGTCTCCGGATAAACACCTGTGGGAATACACCTGTACGGGAGTTGTCTCCGGATAACACCTGTGGAAAAACACCTGTACGGGAGTTGTCTCCGGATAAACACCTGTGGAAAATACACCTACGGGAGTTGTCTCCGGATAAACACCTGTGGAAAATACACCTGTACGGGAGTGTCTCCGGATACACCTGTGGAAATGTAGGTGGGCTCCGGATTGTGGAACACCTGTACGGGAGTTCTCCGGAAAAACACCTGTGGAAAATACACCTTACGGAAGTTTGTACGGGAGTTGTCTCCGGATAAACACCTGTGGAAAATACACCTGTACGGGAGTTGTCTCCGGATAAACACCTGTGGAAAATACACCTGTACGGAGTTGTCTCCGGATAACACCTGTGGAAAATACACCTTTGTCTCCGGATAAACACCTGTGGAAAATACACCTGTACGGGTTGTCTCCGGATAAACACCTGTGGAAAATACACCTGTACGGGAGTTGTCTCCGGATAAACACCTGTGGAAAATACACCTGTACGGGAGTTGTCTCCGGATAAACACCTGTGGAAAATACACCTGTACGGGCGTTGTCTCCGGACACACCACCTGTGGAAAATACACCTGTACGGGAGTTGTCTCCGGATAAACACCTGTGGAAGATACACCTGTACGGGCGTTATCTCCGGACTCGGGTGTTTGTGTGTACCCTGGGATTACCCTTTTGCCGTGGCGTCGCGGGGTCAGCAAAACAAGGTTGCGTGCGAGAACGTCTTACATGCCAGTTACGAATCCTGGACGCGGTGACGTATTGTTGACCGGATGTTTACACTCAGAGGATAACACTATTTTGGCCAGGACCTGCCAGGGATGCTCTCATTATTTCAACCGAACCCCTGGACTGCCATTTTAAACCCTACAAGAAGAGGATGTCGTATATTTCATTCATTATTTATAGTATTTAAATCTATTAGTAATGCTTTAAGTCTCTTCATGAGGAGGTGAACGGGCCCCTTCCCCCCCCCCCCCCCCCCCCTCCCTCATTCTTTCTCTCTCGTCGACGCCATCCACAACTCGGGTCGGGGAATTAGGGCTTCTCCTCGACAGAAAACCTTATATGTATACATACATACACACACACAGATATATATATATGTGTGTGTGTGTGTGTGTGTGGTGTGTGTGTTGTGTGTGTGTGTGTGTGTGTGTGTGTGTGTGTGTGTGTGTATGTGTGTGTGTGTGTGTGTGTGTGTGTGTGTGTGTGTGTGTGTGTGTGTGTGTGTATGTGTGTGTGTGTGTGTGTGTGTGTGTGTGTGTGTCACATATAGAAAGACGTATCGATAAACCGATAGACAGAGATAGATAGATAGACAGAGTAAGGGGGAGGGGCATAAATAGATACAGAGATAGAAAGATTTTCCTACTTATATAAACGACATAGAGAATGGAAATATAAATTTGAAAATCTATATTTTTTGTCTTCATTGTAGTTTTTTTCTCTTTTTTTATGAAATGGGTACCTAAGATAGAAATAAATTTATATATATTTAGGTAACTTATATAAATGACGGCTAAGCTGTACCATTTCAATTTAATTAATTATATCTGTAATATTTAATGACAATAAAGATTAATATGACAGATCTCTTTTTCCGATAAAATACAACAAACTACACATGTATAGATAATGGAAAATATACACATTTTTCCATTACTAAAAAAAAAAAACATTTGAACAGAAGCTATTATTAAGAAAAATATTTGTCATGGTAAAAACGCTAAAATGATATATACAAGTAAATGTCGAGAAGAGAAAATAAATAAATAAAGAGTTAGATAAGAATAATATAAAATAAACAAAAATCCGCGAATAAAACAAAAAATAAAATTTGCTATAAAACAAAATACATAGATAAAAATATAAAACGACCTAAACCAATGCACGTACACGCACACACATACACACGTACATGCATACACGCACAACCATAACACACCATGTACACGATACACACGTACACCACGCACATACATGCATACACGCACCACTACACATCGCATGCATACAGCCACACATACACAGTACATGCATACACGCCACACATCACACGTACATGCATACACGCACACACATACACACGTACATACACACACGTACACACTACATGATACACACACGCACACACATCCACACCTACATACACGCACACACATACACACGTACATGCATACACGCACACACATACACCTACCTACATACACACACATACACACGTACATGCACACACGCACACACATACACACGTACATACACACACGCACCACAATACACACGTACATGCATACACACAGTACACACACACACATACACACGTACACACACACACACACACACATCCACACCTACATAGCACACACATCCACACCTACACACACACCATACACACACACACACACACGCACACACATCACACACCACACACACACCACCACACTACATACACGCACACACACCAACCTACATACACAACACACATAACACGTACACACACGCACACACATCCACACCCCATACGCACACACATACACACGTACATGCACACACGCACACACACGGCCAAAACACTCACACAGACACCTTCAGTCGCCTCCAAGTCGTTCAACATCAAAGTCTTTCTGCGTCTCAAGACAACAGTTTCCTCCCGAGATCTTTGTTTGGAGACAAAAGCCTGAGCAACATTCTGTGGGGGAGAGAGAGAGGGAGAGAGAGGGAGAAGAGGGAGAGAGAGAGAGAGAAGAGAAGAGAGAGAAGGGAGAGAGAGGGGGAGAGAGGAGAGGGAGGGAGGGAGGGAGGGAGAGAGGGAGAAGAGAGGAGAAGAGGAGGGAGGGATAGGGGACAGAGAGAGAGAGAGAGAGAGAGAGAGGAGAGAGAGAGGGAAGAGAGAGAGGGAGGAGAGAGAGAGAGAGGAGAGAGAGAGAGAGAGAGAGAGAGAGAGAGAGAGAGAGAGAGAGAGAGAGAGAGAGAGAGGAGAGAGAGAGAGAGGAGAGAGAGAGGGATAGAAAAGTAAAAGAGTGAGTGCGTGTGTGAGCGAGAGAGAGAGAGAGAGTAAAAGTAAAAGAGAGGAGAGAGAGGGAAGTAAAAGCGAGAGAGAGAGAGAGAGCAGAAAAAATAATAGGGTGAGTAAGAGGGAACAACAGCGTGGAGGAAGGGAGGGAGGGGGAGGAAAATGGGACGGGGGAGGGGGGGTACACGGAGGAGATGGAAGGAGAGAAGGATGGGGGGAGCAGAGGGTAGGAGAGAGGAGGGGGGAGGGGAGGGTACCCTTTGGTCTTGGTTGCAGCTTTGCCTTTTCTTTGTCAATAAAAGCTCTGACACCAAAGACACTAGCTGCGAGATGATGGCGTGGGGGAGGGGGGGAGGGGGAGAAAGAGGTGGGGGACGTTAGGAGGAAGAGGGAGATGGCAGGTGTTGTTTCTTTTCTCTTTTTTTTTCGTTTTTTTCTCTTTTTTCTTTCTTTCTTTCTTTTCTCTCACTCACACTCACCCCTCTTTTATTCCTTTCGTTCCACGCTCCCCCTCTCCATCTCCTCCTTCTCTCTTCTCTCTTCCTCCTCCTCCTACTTCCCCATCGTGCTACCTCCCCTCCTCCTCTCTCTCTCCTTTCCTACCTCCTCCTCCTCTTTCTTCCCCCCTCCACCTCCCACTCCTCCTCCATCCCTCTCTCCTTCCTACCTCCTCCTCCCTCCCTCTCTCCCCTCCTCTGCCTCCTCTTCCTCTTCACCTCCCCATCAACTTCCCTCCCTATTCTCCCTCCCTCCCTCTCTTCCTCCATCCCTCTCTCCCTCCTCCTACCTACTCCTCTCTCCTTCCTCCCTATCTCCTACCCCCTCCCCTCCCCCTCTCTCCTCCTCCTCCCCCTCTCCCCCCCCCTCTCCTGCCCGCCCCCCCCCCCCCCCTCTGCCTGAAGCTTTGGTTAGTCTGAAAGGCGGCCGTTGATTGGCCTCTTCTTGCCCCGCCGACTGTCGCTTTGCATGTCTCGCTTCTCGACTCTTTTGTCAAGCTTTTGTTTACGTTTTTGGGGCGTTTCTGTTACGGCTTTTTATGTTTGTGTTACGGTTTTTTGTTTTTGTATGTTTTTTTACGTTTTTGTTACGTTTTTTATGTGTTTGTACGTTTTTTTATGCTTTTTTACGGTTTTG
The DNA here is from genome assembly GCF_003789085.1 of Penaeus vannamei. Taxonomy (NCBI): domain Eukaryota; kingdom Metazoa; phylum Arthropoda; class Malacostraca; order Decapoda; family Penaeidae; genus Penaeus; species Penaeus vannamei. The sequence goes on from NW_020871860.1 coordinate 40,652, forward strand.
TTACAGTTCTTTTATGTTTTCATTACGTTTTTGTTGCGGTTTTGATGTTGTCTTTTATACGTTTTTTTTTTACTTTTCATGTTTTTATGTTTTTTTGTTACGTTTTTGGTTTTATTTTTCTTACGTTTTTTGTTTTTGTTATGTTTTTTTTACGGTTTTTGTTTTTGTTATGTCTTGTCACTTTTTTTGTTTTTGTTACTTTTAACGTTTGTTACGGCTTTACGATTTGTTACCTGTTTTTTCTAGTTTTCTATTTTGCTTTTTTTACGATTTTTCTGTTCTTGATATGTTTTTGTTACGTTTTTAACGATTTTTTTCTTATTTTTTGTTGTTTTTGTCACGGTTTTGTTACGTTTTGTGTCACGTCACTTTGTCTCGCATCTCAATTGTCTTTTGTTCCGTTTATAGCAGCTTCGATAACGATGTCTGTTTGTTTGGAATAATCCGAAGGTTTAATTTACCTGGATCGCTTGTTCGATGCAGTAAGCGGTGTGTGAAGAGATTTGTGGGTATTGTAAGCTTGGCAGAGAAGAGAATAAACGAGAAGAAAGAAAGAACGAGAGAGAGAAAATTTGAAAAAAGAAAATGAAAAAAGGAAGGGAGAGAAAAAAAAAGATAGGGATATCAAAGCGAGAGAAAAGAAATCGAACAAACAAACAAACACAAAAAAAATGACAGACAAACAAGAAAAAAAAAAAGAAATCCAATAACGCCCCGCCACTTCTTCTAACACAGAAAAAAAAAAATCACCTAAGAATCGTACTCATTTCAGACAAGTTCAACTCAGCCATGTCCGGTGGAGGTGCACGAAGGGAGTGTGCAAGCCCTCTGGGGGTGTGAGGAGAGAGAAGGAGAGAGAGAGAGAGAGAGAGAGAGAGAGAGAGAGAGAGAGAGAGAGAGAGAGAGAGAGAGAGAGAGAGAGAGAGAAAGAGAGAGAGGGAGAGGGAAAGGGAGAGGGAAGGGGAGAGAGAGTGTAAATGTGAGAGAGTGAGAGAGAGAGAAGAAAAAAAGTAAAAGCGAGAGAGAGAGAGAGCAGAAACAATAAGTAGGTGAGTAAGAGGGAAAAAACAGTGTGGAGGGGAAGGGAGGGAGGGAGAGGAAAGATGGGACGGGGAAGGGGGGTAGGCGGAGGAGATGGAAGAGAGAAGGATGGGGGGAGCAGAGGGAAGAGGAGAGGAGGGGAGGGGAGAGGGGGGGAAGGGTACCCTTTGGTCTTCGTTGCAGCTTTGCCTTTCTTTGTCAATAAAAGCTCTGACACAAAGACACTAGCTGCGAGATGATGGCGTGGGGTGTGGGGGGGCAGGAGGGGGGAAGAGGTGGGGGACGTTAGGAGGAGAGGGAGATGGCAGTGTGTTTTTTTCTTTTTTTTTCGTTTTTTCTTTTCTTTTCTTTTTCTTTTTCTCTCACTCACACTCACCCCTCTTTCATTCCTTTCGCTCCCGCTCCCCCTCTCCATCTCCTCCACCTCTCTCTTTCTCTCTCCTTCCTCCTCCTATTTCCTTATCCTGCTACACCCCCTCCCTCCCTCTCTCTCTCCTTCCTACCTCCTCCTCCCTCCCTTCTTCCCCCCTACCTCCCTCTCTCCCCATCCCTCTCTCCTTCTCCTCCTCCCCTCCCCTCTCCCTCCTCCCTCTCTCCCTCCTCCTGCCCTCTTCCTTCTCCCTTCCCCTCACCTTCCCTCCCTATCTCCCTCCACCCCTCCCCCCCTCTCTCCTCCTCTACCCCCTCCCCTCCCCTCTCTCCTCCTCCTACCCCTCTCCCTCCTTTTACCTCCTCCTCACTCCCTCCTATCTCCCCTACCCCTCTCTCCCCTCTCCCTCCTCCCTCCCTCCCTCCCCCCTCCCCCTCT